>VBSM01003204.1:8593052-8764218 GCA_008086735.1 Cheirogaleus medius | reverse complement strand
TCTGAGATTCTTTCTTCTGTTTGATCTACCCCGTTCTTGAGGCTTTCCACTGTGGTTTGTAATTCCCTGAATTCATTCTTCATTTCCAGGAGTTTGGTTAGAGTTTTCTTCATTGTTTCAATTTCTTTAGTGAATTTTTTTTCCATGTCCTGGAGTCTTTTTGCATTTTCTTTGTATTGTTTATCCAGTTGTTCTTGCAAATCGTTGAATTTTCTTATGATTCATGCTCGAAATTCTTCTTCTGTCATTTTAGTGGTCTGATTTTGGTTGCTGTCCATTTCTAAGGGGCTGGTATTTTACAAATATTTTATGGAAGCTCTCTATAAGCCAAACATAATGATAGATTTGAGATCATTTCTATGAGCAGACGAACACAACCATGACTACCTCCTTAGACATCCCCTCTCACAGGGGGTTTACTTTCTTGTAGGAAATAAAGAGAAATAATAAATCCGCTGCTGAGTTCCTCCAGGAAATGAGAACATACATGCTGCCAGTTCACCAGGACTTCCTTCGCTCAAAAGAGTCGGATCCATCGGTCCGTGAGTTTGTCCTGTGGAGAGGTGATGCCAACCTGCAGGGGGTGTATGATGAGTGTGTGAAAGCCCTGGTGTCCCTGAGGAACTAGCACTTGCAAATCGTGACCAAGCACATTGTGATTCCGCACGCTGGGAGCCCAAGGAAAGCAAGAAGTCTCAAGAGCCGTCAGGGCTGGAAAACAAAGGAACTGGAGACACGGATATCATGAATTTCCTAAAGACTGTGAGAAGTACAACAGAGAAATCCCTGATGAAGAAAGGAAGGTTAATGTAACCCAAACAAGGATACATTTTACCAAAGCAAACACATCTGCACACGTTCTGTCACTGCTCATTTTATCGGACCCCTGCATTGATAATGTGCAACACTTTATATATCGTACATTATCAAAGACTTCAACAAAAATTCTTTCTGATGTCTGTGCATTCCTTGTAGGAAAACAACAAAATATAATTATATAAGAATGCTAAAAATTAATATTAGAAGCATTATAAGCTATATTATGACATTGGAATATAATGATGAAATTCAATAAATAAAATGTATATAAGTATAATAAATCTTGGTTTGTTATGAACTAAAATTAAATATTCCTTCACATGGACATACTCTACATGGCTACCCTTGCAGCAGGGCTAATAGAGTCCTGTACTTTCCCTATGTTAATTTTTTCACGATTACCTGTTTACTTGTATGCCAGGGACAACGTACTAGACCCATGTACCCCAGCTCTTAGTAGATACTTTGCAAATGCCTATTGAATTAATATATAAGAGAATGAATATATGAATAAATTAATCTCGTCTAAAAAAATAAAAAAATAAATCAGAGTAATGAGTGTAGTGAGACTCTGGTGACGAAGGTTCAGAATGCTAGGTAAACACCAAGCAGGTTTCTAACCTTAGCAGGGATTTAGATCAAGTGAAGAAGAATTTTTGAAAGCAATAGTATCTATTCTGAAAACTGAGCAGAGAGTGGGAATTAGATAGGGTAGTGGTGGAGAGTAAAAGCGAGGTGTTCCAGAGATAGGGAGAAGCATGTGCAATAGCTATGTATATATATGTAATACATAATTTATGCAATGGACTGAATATAATTCAGAATAATTGGACATGTCATAAATGTTTATACACTATCAGAAGCAGTTGTCTAATTTGAACTGCAGAGCTTCTCAGGGATATTGTTTAATTAATTAACACTGGAAACTAATAATAGGAAGTAATACTCAGAAGGTATTGGGCTTGGATGTTAGGGGCATGCAAAATTTTGGCTATCAAAGTATCTACAGTCTAGCAGAAGGAGACAAATAAATAAATACATAGTTATAATTCTTATGTCTTATATATACAGAAGGCAATGAAAGAAAATATCTAACAAGATAAACCAAGAGAAGCACAAAAGATCAGAAAAGGAATAAGAGAGTGACACAAAAAAGATAGAAAAGATAAATCAAAGCAAAAGAGGAAAGAAAAGGAAGAGAAAGAGGGAGGGAGTATATTACCTTTAAAGAGAAAGCCAAGCAACATCTGTAGAAAACATTTTCCTTGTGTTAAAACTGAATTGGTTGAGGCTGAATTATCCCTTTTTCTCTATCAAACTTTCTTGATTATATTTGGACAATAATACAAGACAGATAATTACATTTCTACCAACAATGATGACTCAAGGATGAAAAGCTACATACAGCAAACAATCAGAGAATAAAAAGGGGGATGATCCGATTATCCTGGCAAAAATCTCTTTCTATGAGAACTGTGAAGAGAAAAATAGAAAATCAGACCCATGAACATAAAGTCACTAATGCATATTTCAGCTACAAGACTCAGGATTAAAGTGTTGGTTGAATAGATGTTCATATAAAATGTGAAATATGCCTACATGTTTATTGTGTTAACATGGGAATGCTGTGGAAAACAAAATCAACAGATGATGTGCCCTTCTTTTTAAAACAGCCCTACAAAATTAAAAAAAAAACTATAATGCTTCATAGTTAATTTATATGTTGTAGTTTTTGTAACTCACATTAGATGTTATCTTCAAATGTGGTAAATAATTCTGCATCAACTGGGTCATTCATTCATTCATTTTGGGTGTAGCCATTGGTCAGGTAAAGAGGAGAGGAGAGTTCATTCCAAGATGTGAAATATGATAAGGTGCAGAGAAATGATTTTTCATGGTATGTTTTAAACAAGGTGTGAAGACATTGCCAAGATTTTGTTGTCACTCTGAAAGAGTCAAGTGACTTCTCCCTGCAACCCTGCCCCTCTCACCCACGTCACTCCTCTGTCTTTGTTTGGGAGGAACAAGTTTACAGAAACTCTCAAGGTAATGCTCCAGATACATAGATATCCCAACCCACAATACACTGAGATAAGTCCTCAGGATCACAAACACTTTTCAGTGGGGAGAGTCTGTCACAGCAGAGGGAAGATGGTAAGTGCTCTGACCTATATCCCAAAATGCTATTGTATATATCAGTATAAGAGTATCTATCTACGTGTGCATGTGTGTGTGTGTGTGTGTGTGTGTGTACTGCTTATAGCTTAGAATATCATATGGCCTTAAACAAGTCACATGCTGACTAGGTCTTAGTTTCCAAAGTTTTAAAAATACATTTTATGACATGTAACGAGGACATGTAACTATAAGACCGTATGTCATAAACCTGTGTGCAAAAAATACTTATTTTCTTATTCTATAGAAGTCTGCTGAAACACACACACACACACACAGATTTTTTGTAACTATCTACACTGCCATGATGTCTCCTTTTCCTCTTCTCTTCCAGAACATTCTTCTAATCTTGTTTAGTTCTCTCTCTCCCTAAGGACGGCTCTCAGAATAAGTAAATACACCTATGACTGAAAGAGACAGACTAGCTATCTGGCTCTTGGGGAATTACAATAGAAACTCACAATCAGGACAGGAGACATTTGAATTTTAAAACATTTTTCCACCCTTTTCTTTCTGGGCTCTGCACTGCCTGGATTAAAGCCACAGAGGGTTTATCTCCAGACTTGTGTTTGTCTCTGTCCCGGCAAGTTGACAGTTAAATAATTCAAACTGTTTACATTCTCCCAAAGCACAGGAACCAATATTATTATGATTTTATTTATTTCTATGCTCTCTTCCTTTAAGCTGTTACCCACAATAAGCCTTGCTATCATATCACTGTCCAGTGATAGTGGAAAGTTTTTGTTTTGTTTTGAATTTTTTGGCATTGTCACCCTTCAGAATAATGAGGAATGAACAGGGCCAAGAGTTTTCCTCATATAATATAGCAATACTCACTATACTGGATTCTAGGCAATTTGTAGGGAAGTGAGGACCTAGAAAATGATGCATTCTAATCCTTGGAGTCCAGGGACATCCACTGAATCCCTGGAGAAATGACTAACCTACTCCACACTTGCCTAGTCTCAAGTGATTATAGACTGGCAGTGTCAGGAAATAGTCTGAGAGAGCCCTAACAGAAGATACTTTCTCATACAATGAAAAAAATCTAAAGACTGTAGAAAAATGTATTTCTAAATGAGCCACAGAGGCTTAAATCATTTGAGTAACAAATTTATTTTATTTAAATTACTTAAGTGAAACTTAAAGATCTGCTTTTTTAGGCAGGTTGTCTACAAAGACATATCTGGGATAATTGCCAACACGATATTTCACACAGAGAGGTATAAACCTAACTCAGTTGTCAATGAACAATCTCCTTTGCCTTTGTCCATACTACCTAAAGTGATCTACAGAATTAATACAATCCCTATCAAAATACCATTATCATTCTTTACAGATTTAAAAAAAATAATTCTATGCTTTGTATGGAACCAGAGAAGAACTTGTATAACCAAAGCAATCTTAAGCAAAAAGAAGAAAAAACAAAAAAAATTGGGAGGCATCAGTCTACCAGACTTCAGGCTTTACTACAAGGCTATAGTAACCAAAACATCAAACAGTATGGGACTGGCACAAGAGCAGAGATATAGACCTTTGTAACAGGACTGAGAAGCTAGATATAAAACCATCATCATATTGTCATCTAACCTTCGACAAAGCAGACAAAAACATACACTGGGGGAAAGAATCTCTATTCAATAAATGGTGCTTGGAAAACTGAATAACCACATGCAGAAGATTGAAACTGGATCCCCACCTCTCACTTCTCACAAAAATCAACTCATGATGGATTGCAGACTTAAACCTAAGGCATGAAATCTTAAGAATTCTGGAAGAAAATGTGGGGAAGACTCTTTCATACATTGGCCTAAGCAAATAATTTATGAAGAAGACCCCAAAAGCAATCACAGCAACAACAAAAAGAAATAAATGGGACCTAATCAAATTGAAAAGTTTCTGCACAGCCAAGGAAACAATCATTAGAGCGAATAGATAACCTACAGAATGGGAGAAAATATTTGCTTTCTACATATCTGATAAAGAGCTAATAACAAGAATCTATATAGAACTTAAGAAAATCAACAAGAAAAAATCAAACAACCCCATCAGTAAATGGGCAAAGGACATGAACAGAAACTTTTCAAAAGAAGACAGAATAATGGCCAACAAACATAAAAAAGTGCTAAACATTTCTAATCATTAGAAAGATCCAAATCAAAACCACAATAAGTTGTCATCTGACACCAGTGAGAATGGCCTTTATCAAAATGTCCCAAAACAACAAATTCTGGCATGGACGTGGAAAGATTGGAACCCTCTTACACTACTGGTGGGACTGCAAATTAGTACAACCCTTGTGGAAAGTAATTTGTAGATATCTCAAAGAGCTAAATATAGAAGTACCATTTGATCCAGTAATCCCACTACTAGGCATCTACCCAAAGGAAAAATAAAAGATATTCTATAATAAAGACATCCACATTTGAATGTTTACGGAGGCATAATTCACAATTGCAAAGATGTGGAAACAACCCAAGTGCCCTTCAATCCATGAGTGGATTAATAAAATATGGTATATATATACCATGGAATACTACCCAACTACAAAAAACAATGGTGAACTAGCACCTCTTATATTATCCCAGATAGAGCTTGAGCCCATCCTTCGAAGTGAAGTATCACAAGAAAGGAAAAACAAGCACCACATGTACTTGCCATTAAATTGGTACTAACTGATCACCATTGAGGTGCTCACATGGTAGTAATACTCACTGGGTGCCAGTCAGGTGGTGGAGGGTAGGCAGGTAAACTTACAACTAATGGAGGTGGAGTGCACTGTTTGTTTGGGGGAAGGGCACGCGTGTAGCCCTGGCTTAGACAAGTTAAAGGCATTATATGTAACCAAAATGTTTGTACCTCCATAAAATCCTGAAATAAAAAAGTGAATGTTATAAAAAAGGAATTAAAAAAGATTAGAGATATCAAAGCTTTTAAAAATCCTAAAATAAAAAAAATAAATAAAATAAAATTATATACAGAATCATAATAAAAATTTTTATTTACTGTGGAAAAAAAGGCAGGTGAGACTTTATAGTAACCCTCTGTATTAAATGAGATTGTAGGGGAGGCCAGAACAGAAATGTGGTCTGGAGTGCGGCTGTACTGGACTTATTCAGGAAAGAGAAGAGCAGTGAGGGTTGCATCATCAGGTGGCTGAAACTAGTGCACAAGCATGAACACCTGAGTAGGGCAGATTGGCTGGAAAGAAAAGGACCTCTCTCCTACACCACTAAATTCCTCCTGTTTATAAGTGCTATTCACCCCTGTCTCCAAATCAAAAAGTCCCTGTAGACTTTTTCCTCTCCCTCATTTTCCTATATCCAATCAATTATCAAGTTTAGTTCAATCATCTTTAGACCGTTTGCCATATATCTCACTTCCCTTTTACTACCACTATCATATCTGCCCTGGAGATCGTTAACTCATGCCCTCGCTTTATTATTAAAAAACATCTCCTTTGTGGTCTCTCCAATATCTCTTTTTTGTAAACTTCATAAGAGAGTTAGATCAGGAAAAACTATTTAAAAAATCAACCCGTATAGTTCCCTAAGTGCTTCTCTATCATTTCAAGTATTTTTTGATGCAGATTCAGGTATCACTCCCTGAAGACCTGCTGATTCGATGCTGAAGAAGCTAGTAATTTAGAAGATCCAATGAGTTTAAATCAGTAAGAAGGAACACAGTTCTTTGGAGGTAGTTCTTGCTTAGTTTGGAAAGAACTATGAATTTATTTCATGATACGCATTGACATTTCAGCTCTAACACAAGCTTAATGTCTTAGCATTTTGCCTATCCATGTATAACATGAGAATATTCATACTTATGTTTCAGGATTACATAAAATAAGATTTTGGCATATTGCCCTGTACTGGATGTTCAGTAGATACAAGGAAAGCATGCATATGCACAATTTCCAGATCTGATTCTCTTTTTGGAAGGATAAACAAAATTTCTGGTATTGATGGTCATCATTCTGCTGATGCGTTTTCTTTAGATTCCTAGCCATATTCCACTAATGTGTAAATCAACTTAAATATTTATGCAATTGACTAAGATTGCTTTTGAAATTTAGTGCTTTGAGTTTGTATACTTATTGAGTTAATCCTGGAATTCCAGCTTCTAGCATGGATGTCTGCAGTGCTAAAACAAGTTCTTTAGGAACTAACTTCTCCTTTTCAGTTTGTCCTTTCCCTATAAACTGTATCAATCCTCACAGGACCTCATTCTACAACCTCCTTACTTTATTCCTGTTTAATATACTTATGCATCTTTTTCATTCATTCTGATTTTCTCATAGCTGACTTTCCTCATAGCTCCCAGACTCTACTATCATTTTCACAATAATCTTTTATAAAATCATAGATCTGGAAAAGAGTTTCAGAGATTTTTTTATTAGCCCTTTTTCAGAGATGCAGAAACTGAAACCCAAAAAGACAAAGTGCTTTTACCCAAAATAGGCTGCTAGTTAGGAGTAGGAAGAGACCTAACACCTAGGTGTTCTAAATTCAACTCAGTGAATGCTCTTTTCTCTACTTTGTGCTGTTCCTAGTACCTCAGTTTATTTGTTATTGTTTCATCTTTTACCTATTCTTAATCCCCCTGTAAATTCTATCTTCTTTTGTTCACTCACAACATATGAAATATATTAATCTTTTTGTGCTGCCTGACCTAGTTACCTTGGACCTCAGGTGGCCATTATTTACTTATGCTGAATGACTGCAAGACTCCTTAAAATTATAGGCTGATGTCTGAAGTTACTGGGCTTGCTGTTACAGTCCACTCAGTCAAAGACATTAGTGTGATACTGACATAAATTTTAAAAAATTGGCGTATCTTTTCTCAACTTCAAAAATATCTTGAATGCAACCTACATTATTGTGACATTCCCTGCAGGTTTGGAGACCACAAGATTGATGGCATAAAATAAAGAAGAAGGGATCTTTGGCCCCTTCGTTTTCCCAGTTGCTGGCAGTATTTTGACAAACATTTTGTCATTATTGCTTAACGGAAGAATTGGTCCTTGTTTTTTTTTTATTTTTATATATCAAAATTATTACCTTCCTTGAATAATAAAATCAATAAAGTCTCTTCTTGTGTGAAGCCTCCAGACAACCTTCTCTCAACAAATAATTAAACATTTGAATCAATTCCAGTACTAGCCCATCATTCACAGCTTAATGAAACTTTGCAGCCCGACCATCTTTGCCTGGAATTCTGTTATTATTTAAAAGAGAAATAGCTTCTAATATGAGCTCTTGTGAAATTGAAGCTATCAGCTCTATTTCATCTAAAGAGCAGATCTAGGCAAGACTGATATTGCCCAGGGAAGAGAAACCGGTTCAGGTAAATCGAGACCTGGCTTGTACTATAGCTGAAACCTCAAACCAAACTAAGATTGAACTCATTTTTTTTAACTCTAACACTAGGAGAGCTTTCTGAAGAACAACGACAGGGAAATCTGTTTAAGCTGAGAGTCTATAGAAAGCACAGAAGACATAAGATACGTGTATATGTGGTGGCAATGCCAACAAATATCCAGGCACTTAGACTCAGAACGTACAGACTTAGACTGGCATCTGGGAAAATTTTGAATTGATAAGATTAATGTTCAAAAACAGTTCTTATAATAGCCACTCATAACTCATCTGTTTACAGCACCTTCTATCTGAAAGCCTAAATGTGCTGACTCATGTATATTATTAAATTTGGGGGGACTCCATCTTTTCCATTTCAAAAGTTCGCCATTACTCTTAAAGACAAAAAATATAGTCCTTACTACATATGTAGCTGGGTCTTCACATCTCTGAGTGTTCCCTACTGCAGCAAAATTGGTCTTCTAGGAGTCACTCAATGAGCCAAGCTGTCACCTCCCAACAACCCATCCATAGAATCTTTGCATGGGATTTCACTTCTGCTTGGAAGAATCTTCCTCTCTCCCTTCTCCCAAAGACTCCTTCTATCCAAAGATAATGTTCTTTATCTTTCATATCTTAGTTTGATTATGGCTTTTTTATGGCCCACTCCACACCCAGACTTGTTA
Source organism: Cheirogaleus medius (assembly GCA_008086735.1). Taxonomy (NCBI): domain Eukaryota; kingdom Metazoa; phylum Chordata; class Mammalia; order Primates; family Cheirogaleidae; genus Cheirogaleus; species Cheirogaleus medius. The sequence goes on along the minus strand of VBSM01003204.1, from coordinate 8,755,181 downwards.
TATATTCTCATGGCAACCTGCAATTTTCATTCATTGCACTTACCACAGTTGATAATTAGGTATATGCTTGTGTAATTATTTTATTAATGTCTTCCCCTCACTGGCCTGTAAAGTTCATGAGGATGATGCTGCATCATTTATGCTGTACATTATCACACAAAAACTATTAGGTAATCAAAATATGTATTGAATAGAGGAAGGAATACACTGTTTATTCTTTTTTTATTTATTCTTTTCTTTTATAATTTTATTTTTTTATTGGTCAGTGTATATTTATTTTTATTTTTTCCAGCATATTGAGGGGGCAAAAATGTTAAGATTACATATATTGCCCTTGCCCCCTCCCCCTTCGAGTCAGAGCTTCAAGCGTGTCCATCCCTCAGTTGGTGCACATCACATTCATTATGTATTTATATACCCATCCCCCACTCCCTCACCTGCCCAAAACCCGATAAATGTTATTCCTATATGTCCACTTAGGTGTTGATCAGTTAATACCAATTGGATGGTGAGTACATCTTGTGCTTGTTTTTCCATTCTTGAAATACTTCACTTAATATAATGGGTTCCAGCTCTAGCCAGGAAAATACAAGAGGTGCTATATCACGGTTATTTCTTATAGCTGAATAGTACTCTATGGTATACATATACCACATTTCATTAATCCACTCATGTATTGATGGGCACTTCAGTTGTTTCCACATCTTTGCAATTGTGAACTGTGCTGCTATAAACATGCGAGTGCAGGTGTCTTTTTCATAGAATGACTTTTGTTCTTTTGGGTAGATGCCCAGTAATGGGATTAGTGGATCAAATGGTAGATCGATGTGTATCGCTTTAAGGTATCTCCATATTGCTTTCCACAGAGGCTGAACTAGTTTGCAGTCCCACCAGCAATGTAAGAGTGTTCCTATCTCTCCACATCCGCATTTATCATTTTGGGACTTGTTAATAAGGGCCATTCTCACTGGAGATAAGTGATACCTCATTGTGGTTTTGATTTGCATTTCCCTGATGATTAGAGATGTTGAGCATTTTTTCATATGTTTGTTGGCCATTATTCTGTCTTCTTTTGGGAAGTTTCTGTTCATGTCCTTTGCCCAGTTTTTTATAGGGTTGTTTGTTTTTTTCTTGCAGATTTTCCTGAATTCTAAATAGATTCTAATTTTCAGCCCTTTATCGGATGTGTAGCTTGCGAAAATTTTCTCCCATTCTGTGGTTGTCTGTTTGCTCTCTTTACTGTTTCTTTGGCTGTGCAGAAGCTTTTTAGTTTGATCAGGTCCCATTTATTTATTTTCTTTGCATTAAAAAACTGGAGAGGGAAGAAAGAAATGTGATAATTTGTTAAATGATAAGACTTGAAAATTTAAAATATTCCTTGTAAATATGAGCCAACATCAATCTCTTTTCCACTCACCTCCACTCCCATCAAGAACTCTGTCTGTACCCCAAACAGCCCTGCTATAGTCCTCAAACTAGGACAACTATGGTCAAAAATCTGGTTTAGGTAGCTAGAGATGCATATCTTCAGATTTTATTCAGAAGTTATTTATTTCACACCCACAAACAAATCATTTCTTATATTCTTTATTCGGGGGGAGGAGTACATAAACATTGGAAATGGAGGCAGGGGGTATACAAGGACAAACAGAAAGTATTGTTATAACAACAAGCTAGGATATGTAGAATGTCTGTCCTGTAAACTTAAGAGTCTAAAATAAACTCTGGGAGTAATCTATTGCACCTATATGCTTCTCACAGCTCTACCAAAAAAAAAGTTAAGACCGACAATATGATGTGGTGGAAAGAACACTGGACACATTCGTTTAAAAGAAACTCCTTGTGCACTTGCTCCAAGACAAGCATTTTAATTGGTTCCATAGACACAATAAGAAAAATGACAGTCTGAGCTATTAGGAGACTTATGTTCTTTCTTTTTATTTCAATATATTTAGGAGGTATAAATGGTTTTTGTTACAGGGATGAATTGTACAATGGTGAAATATGAGCTGTTAGTGTACTCTTCACCCAAATAGAGTACGTTGTACCCAACAGGTAATATTTCCTCCCTTCCGCCATCCACCTCCCTTCTGAATCTCCAATATCCCTTTTGACACCCTGTATGACCATGTACACCCATAGAATAATGGCTTCCAGTTCCATCCTAATTGCTGCAAAAGACATAATTTTATTTTTTTATGGCTGGGTAGCATTCCATTAATACACACAAACAAACACATACACACGCATACACATATATCACATTTTCTTTATGCACTCATTAGCTAATGGGCACTTATGTTGATTCAATATCTTTGCAATTGTGAATTGTGCTATGATAAACATATGGGTGCAGGTGTCTTTTTCAAATTAATTAATTAATTAAGTTTTATTTCAGAATATTACAGGGGTACAAATGCTTTGGTCACATAAATTGCCTTTACACCACCAGAGTCAAAACTACAAGCATGCCCATCCCCCAGACACTGTGTACTGCACCCATTAAGTGAGAATTTACCCATTCCCACCTCCCCCTTCCCAATTGCCAGATTCCAGATGAATGTTATTTCAATATGTGAAAATAAGTATGGATAAATTAGTACCAATTTAATGGTGAGTATATGTAGTGTTAATATTTTCCATATTTGTGATACTTCACTTAGAAGAATGGGCTCCAGCTCCATCCAAGATAATACAAGAGGTTTTAGTTCACCATTTATTTTTTATGGCTGAGTAGTACTCTGTGGTATACATATACCACATTTTGTTAATCCACTCATGCATTGATGGGTACTTTCCACATCTTTGCAATTGTGAATTGTGGTGCTATAAACTATCGAGGGCAGGTGTCTTTTTTATAGAATGTCTTTTTTTTTCCCTTTGGATAAATACCCAGTAGTGTGATTGCTGGATCAAATAGTTCTATTTTTAGTTCTTTGAGTTTCTCCATATTACTTTCCATTGAGGTTTTACTAGTTTGCAGTTCCACTAGCAATGTACAAATGTTCCTATCTCTTCACACCCATGCCAACATCTGTTGTTTTTAGACTTTTTGATAAAAGCCATTCTCATTGGAATTCAGTGATATCTCATTGAGGTTTTGATTTGCATTTCCCTGAGAATTAGAGATATTGAGCACTGTTTCATATGTTTGTTGGTCATTAGTCTATGTTCTTTTGAAAATATTGGAAAAACGTATAAACATTTGCCTAGGCAAAGAATTTATGAAGAAGAACCCAAAAGCAATCACAGTGACAACAAAAATAAATAAATGGGACCTGATCAAATTAAAAAGCTTTTGCACAGCCAAGGAAACAATCATTAGAGTGCATAGACAACCTACAGAATGGGAGAAAATATTTGCTTGCTATACATCTGATAAATGTCTGATAACTAGAATCTATAAGGAACTCAGGGAAATCAGCAAGAAAATATTCAAACAACCCCATTGAAAAGTGGGCAAAGGACATGTGCCAGGTGTCTTTTTGATATAATGCTTTCTTTTCATGTGGGAACCCAGATGCTCAGTAGTGGAATTTCTGGATCAAATGGTAGATTTACTTTTAGTTCTTGAGGAATCTCCATACTGTCTTTCATAGGTTGTGCTAATTCATATTCCTACCAACAGTATATAAGTGTTCCCTTTTCACCGCATCCTCACCAACATCTATTGTGTTTTTACTTTTTAAATGATGAACATTTTGACAGGGGTAAAGTGGAAAGGACACCCTATTCAATAAATGGTGCTGGGAAAATTGGATGGCCCCATGCAGAATAATGAAACTTAATCTCTACCTCTCACCGCATATAAAAATTTATTCAAGATAGATTCAAGACTTAACTGTAAGACCTGAAACCATAAACCTTCTATAAGAAAACCCAGGAAAAACTATTTTTTACATAGGCTTAGGAGGATAATTTATGATTAAGACCCCAAAAACAAATATAACAAAAACAGAAAATAAATAAATGGAACTTAATTAAACTAAAAAGCTTCTGTACTGAAAACTAAATAATCAACAGAATAAATAGACAAACTACAGAATAGGAGAAAATATTTGCAAACTATGCATCTGACAAAAAACTAATACCTGGAATCTGGCAATCAACTCAGCAAGAAAAAAAAACCACAAATAACCCCATTAAAAAGTGGACAAAAGACATGAACAGACATTTTTCAAAGGAATATACAAATGGCCAGCAAACATGAAAAACTGCTCAATATCACGAATCATCAGGGAAATGCAAATTAAAACCACACAGAGAGACTTACGTTCTTTTTGCAGATCAGTCACTTTGTTTCTCAACCTTTAGATTCTTCACTCCTAAAAAAGTAAATGAATTATCCTAGATGATTTTGAAGATGACTTCTGACCTTAGGATGCTATATATGAATAACTTTAGGATATATTATTTATTCATTCATTAATTCAACACACATTTAGTCAATTTCTACTGTGAATTTCTAGAAATAGGTTTTTGAGCCCTGGAAATAAATCAGTGCAAGAAAACAAAGTTTTTGCCCTCAAGGAATTACATTTAGTTGCAGAGGCACAGACTAAAGAGAGTAGGCAGAGTTTATCACATGTTAAAGGTGGTGGCTAACACAAAAAATATAAAGTAGAGAAGAAAAACGAGGAGCTCAGAGAGTAGGAAATATAATTTAAAATATGGTGGTCAAGGTAGGCACCAAAGAAAAGGTGAGATTTAAGCAATGTTACATATCTGAGGGAAGAGTATTTCAGGCACAGGGAACAAATTCAAGAGATCAAGATACATACGTGCATGAATGTTTAATGAACTGCAAGAAGGCCATTGATGCTAGTGAGAAGAATAAGCTGAGATTTAGGGGGATGAACCTCAGGTCAGCTGGGGCATTGCAGGCTACTGCACTCTTCGCGAGATGGGTGCTTGATTGTCGGAAGAATTTGAGCACAGTAGTGACATGGTATTAATTGCATTTTAACAGGATTAATCTGGATTCTGTGTTTAGAACTGATGTGGAGAGGGGAGGAAAGCATCAAATGAGGGAGAGTGGTTGGGGGCTATTGTGATCATCCAGATGAAAGATAACAGTGGCTTTGACCATGGTGGCAGCTGTGGAGGTGGTGAGAAGTGGTCTCATCTGAGTATACTTAGAATGTAAGACAAACAAAATGAACTAGAAGATTGGAAATGGGGTTTGAAAGGAAGATAGGAGTCAAAAATGGCTCCAGTATTTCTGGTTTGAGAAAGTAGGGATAGAATTATCATTAATTGAAATAAGAAAGCTTCTAGGTAGAGTAGTATTGGAGGCAGAGGAGGAACAGGTCAAGAGTTTAATTTTAGACTTTTTGTGTTTATGGTGACTGTTAGAAACAGGTAAATGTTGAGTAGGCATTAGTGTGCATTAATCTGATATCCAGGAGTAAAAGTGAAACCTTGGGAGTCATGAAATATAGATGATATTTAAAGCCATGGGGTGAGATTATAGGAATGAGAGGATATCAAGAAGAACTTCAGTATTAAGCCTAGAAGTACACTGATGTTAAATAGTGAGATAAAGAGGAATTGGCAAAGGAGACAAAGAAGGAGTAGTGAGTAAATGTGGAAGAAACTGGGAGAGTAAGATATTCCGGGGGAAGAGTGATCACTTCTATCAAATCTGGCAGATAGTTCAAGCATGTCAGAGTAACTCGTTTTGCTCAAGTCATGTGACTCATCAAAGTGGAGGTCAGAGTTAAAGGGGAGTAGTAAGAATAAAAACCAACTGTTTTTTAAGGACTTCTCTTCTTAGAATAGATTCTCATAGACTTCAGACTTGCAACGAAGCATTGCTCAATGTGACTTGAAGTATGTGAGTAAACGAGTAATAATCAATGGCTCAAAGTTAGTAGTTTCAGCTAGTGATTAAGAACTCACATTAGGAACCAGATGTCTAGTCCTTCCAAGAATAGAAGGAGATCAACCTCCACAGTGTGATAACCTCACCCAAGCTTCAAGGGTATATTTTCTACAAGGTACACTGAAAAGTAGTTTTTAAAATGGTATGCCTATCTTTTTTGATGTGTATTTTTAAAGGTAAGTTTGCCCTCCAAAATATTTCTGGTTTCTCTTAATGACCCATGGTGTTTCTTCCCCATGACATTTATTGAGGCAATTTATATTTTCAGCCTATACCACATTTTAGATGGCTTTCATAGAATTAATCTAAAAGTTGGTTTTGTACAGTTTTAATAAAACTCTGGTAACAATACAGACTTTTGTCAATTGGCCTTATATTTTTTTCTTATTTTCTTCACTAAACTTTCCTTTTTCCTTAAAATTTTTCCCTGTTCTTGGAATATTCTCTCTTCATCTTATGAAGACTACTTAGATCCTTTAATATCTTTCCTAAGTGACACCTGCCCTTTCCCAAATGTTGTCTTGTGTGCCCAGGTAGGTTTCCCCCACTTAGCTACCCATGCACATTTCTCTTACCAACATTAGTCTTCTAAATTTATTCATATTTCAACCTATGTTTTGTCTTTCTCAATAGACTGTAGGCTTCAGGAAGGTTGATTGATATTTCTTCACGTTTATAATATTCAATATGATATCAGTTGTACATTAGTTTTCTTTTAGAGACAGATGGCTTAATAGTATAATATTGTCCTCAGTTGCCTATGCACATTTTGTCTCATTATACTAAGCTCCTGTGTTGAAATCTTTAGTCAGTCTTCTTTCTTTTACCCTATCATCAATTAATAATTATCTTTTACATTCTACCATTCCTCAAATTCCATTGGTATGAAATAGAAGAGACTTTCTCCTATCATCTGTCTTTTTTCCCTTGACCACACCATTCAGATTGTATTTGAAGGCAGCCTCTTTTCACCACAATGGCACCACTTCGCATAGTAATGCTGTGATTAATTGCTCCGACACTTTGAATTTTCCTCATCTCCTCTTGTTTAGTGATCAGATTTTCTATGTTTTATCAACTTTGTCTTACTCATCTGTAAGTATTGTGTCCATTTTTATGTCTCCCCTCAGCAACCATCATGGAGCCTTGCTCAGATAAGGCACTGAAATGTTTATAATGTAATTTAAAAGCAAATAGATGGTGTAATGCGTAATGGGCATCTCCATTCTCAGCAAAGTTGGTATATTTTGCCTGTGTATTGTTTATTTCAAAGCTTGCATAGGAAACCCATGTAGTGTCTGGTCCCTCAATCCCATTTGAAACTGAATGTGATTGCTGAGGAATTTAATAGAAGATATAAATTGCACTGATTTAAAGATATAACTTAAAATAGATCACAGATGATATAAATATCCTATCTATCAATTCTACTTTTGAAATCTTGGTGTATGTTTCATGAGACAACCAATTTCTAGAGTCTCTACAACACACACAATGGCATATGGTTTACATGGTGCATATCCAACAACAAGACTAAGAATAGGGACCAAGTGCTTGATAAAGAGACCAGATTGGAAGGTTTTAAGATGAGAAAATTAGACATACTCAGCGGCATCAGAAGGCACAGACTCATCCCACCGAAAGAAAGCTGAAGGCAAATCTCCATGAGTATAAAGAATAAATAAACCCAATTCCAGAGAGTCTGTGGCCCTTTGGCACCCAGGACGTCTAGGTGGAGGTGGTAGACAGGTGTATCAGAAAATAGTAGACTATAGTAGTGAGTAACAAGAGAAGTAAAAGAAGAAAAATATTCAATTTTGAAAGATCTAAGATAATGTCAAAATGAGTAATTATAATTTTAAATACATATAGAACAGTAAGTGCTTTGCATGCAACATCTATTTTAAGTTTCTCTAAGGCAGATATAATCAGCTCTATTTTCCAAAAACAAAATTTGAGTCTAGTAAGTCACAATGCTAGTAAGTATTAGTATGAGATTCAAATCCAAGTGTCAGATTCCAATATCTGTTATATGGGCTGGAACTTGGGCACTGAACTACTGCAACCTTAATATAAGGGGGGTATCCAATCAGCAGAACAGAGCAGAAATGCCATTACTAAAAGTAAGAAACATTAGAGCCAGACCAGTAAAACCAATCTCATGTTCAGTCTTGCACATGACTGAATTAAAATTTCTGAGCCCTTCCACATTGGTGAATGTAGAATTGGTCCCAGTTTTCTGCAAGTGGCTAACCATGTATCTTGGGGAGTTAAGTCAGCCATCAAAGTAAAGAAAAGGTGAAGGTCGCAGGAGACAGGCAAGGCATCATATGATGTAATTAAGCATGTAAAGACTATTTCACTTTCATCTTATTCTTATATTTCAAAATGTCCCCTGCTAAACACGCCAATCCTGCAAAGTAGCTGTACTTTGGCTGCAAATGAAATATCTAATTGCCTTTTATTGAATGATATTGGAGCTTATTTATTTAAAGATTTATGATAAAAACTCACAACAAACTTAAGAAGCCAGGATACAGAATTGTTTATCTATGGGGGTGTGGAATAGAGGTTGATTGCGAGAGGGGTGTGGTTTGCATAGTGAGTTCAGTCACATTCTTTCCACTACTTCTCACTTGCTCATCACTGAATCCATCCAAGAAAAGGTCACTGGTGATGGATAATTTCTACCAACTTGTCTCGGAAATTAGAAAGCTTTTAACAAATAGAGTGGCCAAAAGACTCTGTCATCAGGAAGAGCATCACACTGGGTTCATTCTTCAGGCATCCTTCACGTTATAGGAAAGCTGCATCCTGGCCAAGTGATATAAATGTGATTTTTCCATTGGTTCCTTTTAGCAATCCAATCTCCACATGCCAATCCCTGAGGGCTTAATGAGCTAGGGGTTCAAGTAGTGACTTGTTTCATAGATTAGCGGTTCTGGCTACTACTTGAACTCTTCTTGGGAATTGTGAGAGTGTGAGAGAACAGTACTGAACTGGAAATTCAGAGAATTGGGTTCTGTACTAATTTTCCCACCACCTAGGTGTGTGACCTTGGATATTTTAATTTATTTGAGTCTCCTCCATCCTCACTTTTGAAATAGTACTATGTAGAGCAACTGATCACGATAGTCTGTCTGCATTTAAGATTTCTATGCCTTTCTCCTTAGCGCTAAAATCCTACATGCCCCATGGATCGCATACAGCCCCATGATGTGTTCTTACGTTAAAAGGTTCTGGGATGGCCGGGCGTGGTGGCTCACGCCTGTAATCCTAGCACTCTGGGAGGCCGAGGCGGGTGGATAGCTCAAGGTCAGGAGTTCGAAACCAGCCTGACCAAGAGCGAGACCCCGTCTCTACTAAAAATAGAAATACATTAATTGGCCAACTAAAATATATAGAAAAAATTAGCCGGGCATGGTGGCGCATGCCTGTAGTCCCAGCTACTTGGGAGGCTGAGGCAGAAGGATTGCTTGAGCCCAGGAGCTTGAGGTTGCTGTGAGCTAGGCTGACGCCACGGCACTCACCCTAGCTTGGGCAACAAAGTAAGACTCTGTCTAAAAAAAAAAAAAAAAAAAAAAGGTTCTGGGATACAGTAAGTTTTGAAAATACTGTGTTGAACAAAGCTGAGCAGATTTCTATGTGAATATTTTGGTGTTCTTTTTTATTTCAACATTTTTGGGGGCTACAAACGTTTAGATTACATATATGCATTTGCACTGCCCGAGTCAGAGCTACCAGCATGCCCATCCTAGACTGTGTGCACCACACCCATTAGTTATGAATTTCCCCATCCCTTCTTCCCCCCCTCCCACCTGCCCAACACCAATGAATATTACTTCCATATGTGTACATGACTGGATTAATAAAATGTGGTATATGTATACCATGGAGTACTACTCAGCTACAAAAAACAATGGAGATCTAGCATCTCTTGTATTATCCTAGATAGAGCTGGAGCCCATTCTACTAAGTGGTGTCTTTAATATGCAAACACCTATAAAAACTCACCAAAGACTCAGGAAAATCTGGGTTTGGGCTTTCTCCAGATTTCTGACCCTTTTCTGAGAACTTTTCCCGTACTCTCTATTCTCAGTTTATTAGACTATGGAAGTTTCCTGCTTCCAGGAGAGGACCAGATTCTCTGTCTTAGAGGTTAGAAACTGGGACTTAATCTGTCTTCTTTCTAGAATGGCACTGTTAAATACTTGGGAACTATGGCAACTTCCATGGAAGAACAGCACAATTCAGCCCATTTGCATCTAGAGGCCATATGCATGAAGAAGAGCAGACCTGAGAGGATGTGCCTACCCAGCAACACGGAGACCCTGCTCTATCTGGATGCCCCCTTTAGGCGTGGGTGTGGACCACTGCGAGACCCAGCAACCCTTTCTGAACTTGGATTCTTCAGATTCTATCATGCTCATAATCCCCTTGGTTAGGGCTAGTCAGAATGTCTTTTTCTTTCTTGAAACCACTACTCAGATTTAAAGAAATATATTATAATCAATGCATCCCCCCTTTTCATGAGCTACCAACAGGATTAATGTTCTACAGAAAAGACTTTTAAAGGCATAAGCACACATTTTAAGTTAGTCTTTATCTGAAATAATTGATAATGACATTACTACGATGTATTAATAATATATAAGTAATAATGTAATAAATAATATATAAATACTACTAATAATATCATTTAATATATATACCTAGAGCTCATCCTGTCAAGGACATTATTTTTCTCCCTTTTTGCCTTAGTTTCTATGTTATTAAATTTTCTAAAAGTATGCTTCAATGTTAGCAATGTCAGGTATAGAGCTAGACCCTTCACAAACATTATTTAATTTGAACAATAAAATGACTTTGTGAGGTAGATTTCTCTCCCGATTTCAAAATGAGAATTTTTATGACTTGTCTATGGTCTACAACTACTAATTGGCAGAGGTGGATTTTTAGCTTAGGTCAGTCTGAGCCCAGGGGTCTTTGAAATTTTATTAAGCTATCTCATGAATTTGCCATCATACACACCCATGTCTCCCTCTCTCCTCTCACTCCTCTCTACCTTATGTTCTCTCCTAATTAATTTATCTCTATTCCATTTTCTCCCCTTTTATTCCTCCTTCTTTCCCCTTCCTTTGAATGTTGCCTCCTATCTTTGTCCTCCCCTCTTTCTCCCCCTTGCATTGCTAAAACTGACAATTTCACAGGCTGTCCCAGATGTCCATAAATGTCTCCTCTGATTTTGCAAAGTGCATCTTTTTTGGTCTTCCTGCATCCTCACTCAGTCCCTTTGTATTCTTTGCTGCCTCTGCCCAGCCTTCGAGAACGCCTCTAAAAGCCTACATTTGTCCCAACACTTTCCTAGGAAATGCACATTTCCCATAAGGACCCCATTTAATTTTTATCACCAGCACCACTAAAATAACTGCTCTCAATACATTCATCCAAGACTTTCACAGCCAGCAACCTCCCTTCCTCTGCTTGCTTTGCTTTTTTAAACCTGTCAGGAAAAGGTGTTCAGAAATATTTCATTTTGTTGTTACTCAGAGCAGTGATTTTCCATCCTCACCATTTCAGGGACTGTGAGTCAGTGCCGAGAACTGACTTGTGATTTCCTCAGCTTTGTTCAGGCTGGAAAATGCACAGAACTTTGTGTCTGTCTCTGTTCTCCAATAAAACTCCCCTAGACTTGGATGCAGGTACCAAGACTGCACCTTACCTCCACCCCTGATCCTTCACCTGTTTTTTTTAAGATTCCCTGTAATCTTCCAATTACTGGAGAAAAGTACATTATCAAAAGCTTAGATTAAACTCTCAAGAACATGACAAATTGTTCAGAGCAGGGCTGCCATTGGACTAAACTTCTGTACCTATGAGGTGTCTTCTGTCTGGTTCTACAAAATATCACGGATCTAAACTATCTCCTGGAGAGGCCACTGTCTACAGACAGTATCTAAAAGACTCAGAACAGGTAACATCCTGGCCCAGAAATTCTTAATGCATACATGTATAATAATTACTTGGGGGGATACTAATAATATGAAAAACAAGGTGTAAAAGAAGAGGAGCAGAAGGATGAGAAAGAGGAGGAGAAGGGCAATGAGTAAGAGGCATCTATGGTAAATAAATTTGGACAATCCTGCATTGAGTACAATAAAACAAATTTCTGTACTTTATTACTTTTCATAGAGTAAGAATATTCTTTGAGAATATTTTGGAGAAGATTCTTCAAATTTTACAAACTTATTAAACTCCAAAGCTTTTGTATTTTCATTGATCTTCACATTAAACTATAGTGTTATAAAACACTTCAGCAAAAATACCCTCTTACTCTCTTAAAAAAACTATAGAACTATCCATCTTATTCACATTTAATTAATTCATGCATGCATTTATTAACTCATTCATTCATACATACATGCATATAGTCATTCAAAATTTTGACTAGCATTCACCCTGATCTGGGTACCAGAAATAGATGAATGAGATAGGATCCTAATCTCTAAGGAATACACTGTCTAGTTTGAAAAATGGACATCTGGATGAATAAATCATAAAGCAATGTAATAAAAGCAATAATATGGAGAAAAGACTCTGAGAGCACACAACAGGGAGAATCAATTTTCCCCTTTAGTTTAAAATTTATTAGTTTCTCATTCATAAAATAGGAATGATATTACCTACTATTCCTTAGGATTATTGGAAGACTCAATAGACTTTGCTGGAAAGTTGCATGATTAACCTAATCTGGTGATTTGTGTTTTGTGAAGTTGGCAGCAAGGAGACCATTCAAAGTATCAATGATATATTTCAAAAGAGAAGTACTGGAGGTATGAATAAGAGAATCAACTATAGGATTCGCGAGAGCTGCCCAATGAGAAGAACAAGATGGCAAATCTGGGTGAGAAATGGTCTTGAGTAAATATTTGGGAGCAGGGGAAAAATCAACGAGTTTTTATGGTTAATAAACTGTATTGTGCATTTTAGGCCTGCCAGAGAGAAAAACAAGGACATTCCACAAAAGCAGGTAGATGTGAAGACCTGATGAATTCTGGTCTATCCATGTAGATTAGGCTAGCACAACAGCAGAAACCTCAGAGCTGGGTCGGTTCACTTTCCTAATTTTAGCATATTTTCCATTTCTCATTGTCCACAAATTTTTCCACTAGTCTCTGGCTGATTTAATCTCTAAACCCCACGTCTCACAACGTACATCCCCTGTAAATCAACAAGGGATGAGGCTTTCTTGAGCCCCATCCCATGCCAGCAAAGTAAGACATTGCCACCTGGTAAAATGAAGTCAGCCGATGAGCGCTGAGCACAGTGTGTTCCTGGATTCACAAAGGGTCTGGAATCCAGCTGCACTCCCCATGAGGCAAGGAACTAACAAGCCGCTTTATGATGCTCTTTTGGAAATCTGGAGTATGAACTATACTATATAAAACCAAATTCTTTTCTCTTGTCAAACTGCATTTTAAAAATCTTTATGTCTCAGAGGGAGATTGGAGTTGAATCAAGCCCCAGAATATCTCTGGCAACATTCATGAGAAAGGCAATACACATTTATCATATTTAATATGTTTTAACATAATTCGAGTACATTCACTGTTTATTCAGAGAGATTTTTTGGTATTTATTTTTTCCTTAGGATTTATTTTTTATGTGATCTGAGAATTGAATAAGCAAAAAAGAAGGAAAATGGAGAAGAAAACTTTGGCTTCAGCAGAAACTGTACCTATTACATGTTTGTTCTGAATTTCATTAGTTGAAATTCACTCTCTAGTAGGTGACTAACTGAGAATGCAGGAAATTGCTAGGCTTGTCCTTGGACTGTGGATATTAGTGAAAGATACAGTCAGAGAATAGTAGGGCTCAAAATCCGCTTCAGAGATCACAATTAAATGGGTAGGATGGCATAAGTAGTTTCATATTGGCAAAATGCCTTTCACATATCTCAGTGAGGCTAATTTTTCATAAAAGGAAACTGAGGATCAGAAATGATAAATATATTTCCAAAGATCATGAGCATAATAATCCTACATTAGAATGAGCAATACATGTCTTTCAATTTTTTAAATTACTTGCTCTCTTTCTACCATACCACATGGCTTCCAAACTCATTCATTCATTCAAGAATGACTGTATTGTGTTCCTATTATGTGCTAAGTTTTAGGACTAGAGATTTGAAAAACATAGATGGGCTTCTAATGATCCTGCAGTTTTAACTTTGGTTTTACAGATGTGGAAACTAAAGCTTAGAATAACTGAATTGCTTTTCTTTAATCACAAAACTAATTTGTGGTAGGGCTAGGAATAGAACTCGGGCCTTTGATAATAAAAAAGAAAATAAAAACTTTGCCTACAAATCAAAATTGCATAACTGGAATCCTATTTCCCACCGACTTTCATTATAATAGTAGAAATGCTTTATCTTCACTTCTGATTGATTTCCAATGGGCAGTGGCCTTGAACACTTTTAACTGTTTCTTATTTTGAATAGACCCTCTTCTCAGCCAGACTCTTCTTTCTAGTAGATGATCTTTAAACAAACTTATTTGTTAAAAGGAAATCAATATTGGAAACACACACATACACATAATTGAATGAACATTTTCTGGTATAACTCACATTCTACCTTTTTTAAATTATTAATTTGCATGTATAGCTGTGGAAAATGTGGGGATGCTTTCTTATATTTGGATTCATCTGTAGTGTAGTTTGCCTGTACTTTCAAAAATACTTTTGTGGCAGTTAATGTTCACAGGTATAAAGGAAATAACACAGCACATACTTTATTTTACCAAGAAATCCTCTATCTTAGCAAAAATGCAGAGGAAACAATATAAACATAGGAAAAGAAAGCTGTCAGCAATTTTAATCATTCAGTGTAGTGGTTCTTAATTTTTGATGATCAAAATTCATTTTAATAATTTGATTAATTATATTTCCATAAAATGTGGACTTTCTTGTTTACAATTAAAAAAATCTAATGGAAACAACATAGGAAATCAAAACATGTATATAGGATTACAAAATATTATATACAACACCAGAGAGTCAATAGAAGGCTGTGTGCACCTCCCATGTAAGAACCCAGTCCCTACTACCCTAGAAAGAAGAAGCTCCGCTCGCCGGGTTCAATACTGTTGTCCAAAGCACCCAGAACTGTGCCTGACTCATCACAGTGTTCTATAAGCTCTTGAGTGACCCAATGGGCATTAGATCAGAAGAGACGGTTGGTATTATTTCATCCAGTGGTTTCTCATTTACCTTCTACACACGGAACAATCTTCTCTAAGAAAATCTTACATAGATAATCAATAAATGGACTCGTCAAGGTAGAACTGTTCTGGATGAAACTGGGGGAAGGCTAGGCCCAGAATCTTGTTCATGTTCATTTGCTCCTACTTAAAAAACCTGTGTAGAGCTTCTGGGCAATTCCTCAGTATGCAGACGAAGCAGAGGGAAGACTAAATTAGTCAAGGTCAAACAGGAAATAAATTGCAGAGCTGAGATTTGATTCTAGGCAGCCTTAATCCTGAACAATGACTCTTATTGACTATGCTGTAATCAAGCCTTCTGAAAAGCTTATAACCTTAAATTGAAAATAGTTGGCAAAACTAATGATCTAAGCAGACTTATTCAAAATACAAATGAAGAAACTGATAAGTTTTGTGAAGTGACATAAGCGAGATCTCTCAGTTTGTGTTTTGTGCTGCATAGCAATAGAAGATGATGAGCGTTTGAGTCAACAAATTTACATTTATCAACATGGTAATATGTTCCAGGCATTTCTAAATGTCATAAACATAGTGATTAATATTTGTTTTTAAAGGATTCGTGATCTAGAAGTGAAGACAAAAAAAAGACTGTGATGGAACATGATCTATTATATAATGATACATGTCTTTATCTTACATCCCAACTCTGACCAATCCTGTTGGTTATACCCTCAAAATCTGATCATTTGTCCCTCTCTCTGTTGCTGCCACCTGGGTTCAAGCTGCCATTAACTCTCACCTGGATTACAACAGTAGCTCATTAACTGCTCTTTCTGCTTTAACCCTTACTTGCCTATAGTCTTTGTTCAACACAGTACTCAGAAGGATTCTTTTAAAACACAGGAGAGATCATGTTACTTATCTGCTCAAAACTCCAAGGGCTGCTGACTGCAGTCAGAGCAAGGAGAGGTTAAAATCACAATGGCACCCTTTAGAGTCCAGCCTCTGCCTATGTCTCCTGTCTCAACCCTTGTTCTTCCCTCATTCCACTCAGCCACAGTGAACTCTTGACTATTGTTTTTCAAATAGTCCAACTCAACCCACCCTGGAAATTGCCATTGCCTCTTTGCTTTGCCTGATATCCCCTTTCTGGACTTCTGTGGAGCTCCCTTCCTTGCTTCAGTCTTGTCTCTATTCAAATGTTGCTTTCCTAGAATATAGCCTTCAAGGACCTCCAGATCTAAAAGTGCTATTTAATAATTGCAACCCCTGTCTGAGTCCATCTCATTCTATTTTATCTTTCTTAATTGCACATATCACTGCCTATTATTTCCTTAAATATGTATTTCTTTATTATATTTCTTCCCAGCTAGACTGTAGACTCATTGAGGGCAGAGACTTTGATTTATTCACAGCTATATTCTGAGTACAATGTTCAATGCATATATAATACTGACTACATATTTAATGAATAAGTAAATGAATTATGAATAAATAAATTAATGAGCCAAAGTAGAAATAAGGTTTTGTGAGACCTTGCAATTTCACAACACAAGAATATATGAGGAAGCACATATTCCCCACAGTAAAGTTTTCGAAGCTTGATGATGCCTCTGAAAATGTACTTGTTTTCCCGAAATCCAGATGCTGTCAAAAATTGTTGTGTCAGATGAGTATTTTCTTGGGAAAGTCAGATGCTGA
Source organism: Cheirogaleus medius (assembly GCA_008086735.1). Classification (NCBI taxonomy): domain Eukaryota; kingdom Metazoa; phylum Chordata; class Mammalia; order Primates; family Cheirogaleidae; genus Cheirogaleus; species Cheirogaleus medius. The sequence continues at coordinate 8,738,372 of VBSM01003204.1, read as the reverse complement.
TTCACCTTAGCTGTTTTGATATGAAGAAGTGTCGGCCATGCTTTCAGAATGGTCAACATAGGACTTGCTCACACCAAGTATTCATGGAAACAATATAAGCTTTGAAGTTCTAAATACCTGGAATGGACTCCTGGCCTTGATTTTAATACCTACGACATCTGTGAAACTTTTCTGAATCTCAGCACCCCTTATAAGTAAAAGAGGTAGAATATCACCCACAAAGAATTGCTATTATTAATATTCTTAAAAATAAATAGCTTTACCATTATTATCCCTCATATGCTCAAAGAGGTAGGGAGAATTCCTTCACAAAATCATATTTTTTTTCCTTCTAAAACCAAGAGTATTTAGAATGTTGTTATTCTGTGTCAGAACCGGTTGTCAATGGCTCGGACAACTGGATTTCTATTTGTCCTCTGGGGAGCTTCCTCAGAGTCTAATTGACCTCATTGTCAGGACATGTTTCCCGATATTTGGACAAAATTTTTATTTCTCTGTTCCATCCTCTAATTTCCATTTAAATCTCCAAAGGGAAACATTAACAATCTTTGTCTTTCTTCTGCGTGTATGTCCTTCAAATATTTATGTTGTTAGCACGTCCCTCCTTAGTTATGCTCCATCTCTGTGCACAGTACTTAGTTCTTTTAATCTTTTCTCATAAATCAATCCCTCCAGTCATTTAATCAACGCTCCCTGATGTTCTTTGAATCTCTTCCAATTCCTTGACAGCTTTCGCGTGTCGAGATGCCCAGAACTGTTTACAGTATTCTAGGTGCTGTCTCATCAGCCTCACACTGAGCAGCCTTCTTCCCTGGATGGTTCTTGACAGCCTGCCTCGCTGCCCACAGTTCAAGGATACTGTTCCGAGGGAGCCTTCAGTCACCATTTAAATTTGTAATATCTTTCCCCACTATTCATTACAGACATCTTCTGATGTTCATTACCATTCCAGGCAACCATCACAGGATGGCAACTTTTCCGAAATGGCAGGTGATGATTGTGAGCTTTGGCCTTTGGGAGGTGAGTGTCACTATTAGAGGCTATAGACTTTTGGAAGGGCCTGATTACAGCATAGACGTTAAGAGTCCTTGCTCTGGTTTAAGAGTGCCTGGAATTGATTCTCAGATCTGCAATGTTTTTGCTGTCTGACCTTGACAAATTTACCACTACCTCAGCTTCCTCTTTGGTAAAATGTGAAAGAGTACCCGGAGATTGCTCTGAGAAATAAGTAACTTTGATTCACATAACTGCCTGGAGTAATGACTTGGCATGTTGGAAGCACTCAATAAACAAGTGCTAGCTACCTCATTTAAAATATTTAATTGCGGTAAATTTGTATAAGATGCACATATTTTGAGTGTACATTTTGTTGAGTTTTGAGAATGTATACTTCCCAGGTAACCAGCACTCAAATCCAGACATTTTCACACCTTCAGAAGGTTGTCTCATGCTCCTTTTCAATAGATACACCCCTTCCCCCAGGCAACTGATTTCTTTTAGCATAGCCTAGTTTTGTCATTTCTAGAAATTCATTTCAATGGAATCGTATGCATTTTAAATATATCAATGTAATTTTACTCAATGTAATGCTTTTGAGATTCATCCATATTATTACATGTATCAAAAGTTTATTTGTATTTCTGAATTATATTCTATTGTGTGAATAGTTCGCAATTATTGTGTCCAATCCCCTGTTGGTGGAAGTTGAATTGTTTCCAGTATGTCACTATAATGAATAATGCTAATATGAACATTTTTATTCAAGGCCTTTATACGTTTTCACTTTATCACATTAGAATGGAGTTTCTGGGTTATGGGTAGATGCAAATTTACTATTATAAGAACTTCTAAGCTGCTTTCAAAAGTGATCATTCCTTTTTGTACTTCTACTAGCAATGTGTGAAAATTTCAGCTGTTCCACATCCTCATCAACATTTGGTATTGTGAGATTTTTAATAACAGCCATTCTATTGGATATAAAGTATAATTGTGGATTTAATTTTATGATATTAAACGGAGGAACTTTAACTGTGCTTTTTGGCTATTCGTGTATCTACTTTTAGTGTTTGATCAGGTCAATTAAAATTAGATTATTTACCTTTTATTATTATTTCATGAATTATCATCATGTTTTCATAATATAATATTTTGAGTATCTTCTTCAAGTCCTTGGTTTCTCATTTTAGTTACTTAACAGTGTTTTTCAAAGAACCAGAGGTATTTATTATTGATGAAATCCAATTTACCTTTCTTTATTTACTTTTGTGCTGGGTTTTTCTTGTGTCCACTCTAAAAAAAATGCTTGTTTACCATAAGTTGTCAAGATTATTTTTCTTATGTTTTCTTCTGAAAATTTTATAGTTTTAGCTTTTTTATATTTAGGTGTATAGTAAATGTCAAATTAATGTCTATACATGGCAGGAGATAGAAGTGTGTGTGTGTGTGTGTGTGTGTATACATGAGATACAGTCTTACAACACCATTTGTTGAAAATATTATTCTTCCCTCCTAAGTTACTTTGGCACCTTTTCTTAAAAATCTGTTGACAATGAATGGGTGGGTATATTACTGGAACTTGTCTGGTCTATTCGTCTATTGCCTATCTGTATGCCAATATTACATTGTCTTTATTATTGTAGTTTAGAGTTTACATTAAGGAACATGAGTCTCTAACTTTGTTCGTTTTCAAAATTGTGTGTATTATTCTAAGTTTGTTATAATATCTTACAAATTTTAGAATTTATTTTTTAATTCTACAGAAATCTTGCTGGGATTTTGATTAGAATTGCACTGAAAAATATACCAATTTGGGTAGATCCGACAGCTTAACAATATTTAGTCAGTCATTGAACCAGGTATATATCTCTCATTCATTTAGTTCTTGGTTTCTCTCTGAAGTGTTTTGCAGACTTTGGTGTAGAGATATTATAAATCTTTTCTTAAATGTTTTACCTAAATGTTATGACTTGTGATCATATATTTTATTTTATTGCAGGATATTGTAAGGATACAAACATTTTGGTTACATTTTATATCATTGCCTCTCCCAAGGGGGAGTTAAAGATCTGCCCTTTCCCCCCCCAACTTGTGTTCATATTTTATATGGCATCATTTTGTGTTAACTCATTTCCAACTTTTTTTCTTGAAATTTTATAATCATACAGTTGATTTTTCTTATATTGGTTTTGTCTTCTGTGATTGTGCTAAATTCACTTATTCATGCTAGTGTGTGTGTGTGTATTATACATTCCTTATGGTTTTTTATATAATTACATTGTCAGTAAATATATGAATATATTTTTTACTTCTTTTTTTCAATATTCATTTTTGCTTCTTTTTCTTGCTTTATCACACCTGTATTACAATATTCACAAGCAGTGTTGAAAGCAGATTTATTTTGCCTTTTTCTAAATTTAAGATAAAAGTATTAAATATATACCATGAATGTTTTAATATTTTATATATTTTATTTATCAATTTAAGAGTATATCTTTGCATTCAACTTCATTGATAGTTTTTACTTAGGATAAGTGTTGAATTTTTATAATCATTTTCTGACTATTGAGACAATCATTTGTGTTTTTTTCTCTTTTATTCTCTTAATGTGGTGAATTGCATTGTTGAATTTTGAATATTCATCCAATCTTAAATTCCTAGGCTAAAAGACACTTGGTTATGATAAATATTATTGAATTCTATTTGCTAATATTTTATTGATGATGTTTGTATCTCTCTGTTCATGACGAATATTTGACTGCATTGTTCTTTTCTTGTAATGTTCTTGTCAAATTTTAGTGACAGGATTATGCTAGGCTCATAAAATGAGTTATAAAGTATTTGTTTCTTCCTTTTTTGAGAGTTTGAATAATACTGGTTTTATGTACTACTTTAAAATTTCATAGAATTTACCAGTGAAACGATTTAAGCCTGGGGTTTTCTGTGTAGGGAAGTTTTCATTTAGCTTTATTCTTTTTAAAATTTTGTGTTTTTTTTTTCAAGTGAAGCTGATTTATTCAAGAGAATTATTTATTTAATTTCCATCACTTAATATTTATGTTCTATTTCCATTTATTTATTAATTTCATCTTTATTCATTTATGCATTTATCAAATGTTCATTTATTTTTTCATTTTTTATTTCAGAAAATTACAGGGGTACAAATGTTTTGGTTACATAAATTGTTTTTTACTTTAGACTTTAGAAAGTTGTATTTTTCAAGGAATTTGTCTCTTTTATATGTTACCAAGTTTATTGGCACACCATTGTTCATAAAACATCTTTATCAACCTTTTCAATTTGTGTGGGATCTGTAGTTATGCCCCCTCTTTTAGTCCTGAAATTGGTAATTTGTATCATTTCCCTCTTCATCTTAATGATTAATCTAAGCGTTAATTTTAATAATCTTTACAAAAAGCTAATTTTGACATTGTTGATTTTTTTTTTATCAATATCCTGTGTTCTATTAAACTAAATTCAGGTTTTTTAAATTTTCTCTTTCTATAAATTTGGAAATAATTTTCTCTTCTTATTCTAGCTACTTGGGTTGGATTCTTATATAATCAATATTAAGCTTTTCTTATTTCATAAAATAAGCAATTAAAGCTATATGCTTCTGATAATCCTTGTGTTAAAGTCCATTTTGATTATTATTAATATAGTTATAACTACTTTCATAGATTTAGTGGTTTCATGGCATATTATTTTTTCATCTTTTATGTTCAACCTGCCTGGCTTTTTTATTTAAAGTTTATCTCTTTTAATTGCTTATCGTTCATTCTTGACTTATCTATTCTGAAAAATCTCTGACTGTCTACCTGCTTAGAGAGTTAATGGGAGTATTTACTCCAATTAGATTAACATAACTATTGATATTATTGTCCATAATATTTGTCTTTTTAATTGTTTGTCTTACTCTGTTTTTAGTTTTTCTCCAACTTCTATGCTCCTATTTTTGGTTTCTTTTTCCCACTTTCTCTATTGTATTTTTTCACTTGGGTTAAGTATTAGCTATTTAGCTATACATCTTTATATTTTTTCTCTAATGGTTGCTTTAGGAATTGAGATACTCACCCTTAACTTTTCACAGTTTTATTTGAATTGATGTTAGCATATTTCATATATAATATGAGGACCCTGTAACAGAATAATTTGATCCTAGCTTTCCATCAGCCTTTGTACTATCGTTGCCATGTATTTAACTTCTACATATGCTATAAATCCCACTATACGATTTTTTTTTATTTTGCTTTAAATATCCAAGTGACTTTTAAAGATTTTAAGAAATGAAAGATGAAATAACCTCTCTATTTACTCACATGTTTATCGTTACCAGTATTCTTCACTCCTTCTTGGTGATTCAAATTTCCAGATGGTATTATTTTCCCTTCAGCACAAGAAATTCCTCTAGTGTTTCTTGTAGTGTGGATTGGCTGCTGATAAATTCTCTCAGATTTAGTTTATTTAAAAATGTGAGTATTTTGTTTAATTCAAAAATATTTTCCACTGACTAGAAAATATTTGGTGGAAAGTTGAGGGAGTTTTTGTTTGTTTTGTTCTGTACTGTTTGGCTTTTCTTTCAGCACTTTAAACCATGTTTTTCCATGTCTTCATTCTATTTGCCTTTTTGACAATCATTGCTTCTCTTTATGTAAAGTTTCTTATTCTCCTTGCTCCTTTCACTATTTTTAAATTTATCCTTGGCTTTAAGCAGTTTCTTCATGATGTGGTTAGGTTTAGTTTTCTCACTATTTATTCCTCTTGGAATTCACTAAGATTCCTAGACATGTAAGTTACAGTTTTTGATAACATTTGGAAAATATTTGGCTAATATTGTTTCAATTATACAATTTTTCTATCCATCTCCTCTTTCTATGGGTCTTCAGTTAAAAATATGTTACTGTTTGATAATAACACATAGTTTATTGAGGCTCTACTAATTTGTTTTTCCCTCTGATTCACGTTGAATTATTTATTAAAGAAAGTGACCATTCTTCAATTTCACTAATCATGATGCAGCCAGGCCCAATATGCTATTGCTTGTAGTCACTACATTTTTAATGAATATTTTTTCAGTTTAGGAATTTTCATTTGTGTGGGTATATGTGTGTGTGGTTGACTTAATATGTATGTCTGATATGCTCTTTTAAAAAATCCATTATATCCATTTTTCTGTGGATTCTTATATATATTTATAACAATTATTTTTCAGGTTTTTTTTTGCTGATTCTTGGTAACCTGTGATTTTGATTCTATTGATTTTTTTTTCATGGTTATAGCCCATATCTTCTTGTTTCTTCACATACCTAGTAAATGTTTGTATACTGGATGTTTTCAATGACAAAAAGAAATTCTGGATTCTGTTAGTTTCTTCAAAAGAGTGTTAAATGTGTTCTACTGAGCACTGAAACATTTGTGGAGGCTTGTTTATTTATTTGTTCTAGCTCCACTTTTGTCTCAGTCATGGAGTAAACAATTTAGTATTGGATGTAGATTGCACTACTAATACGTGGTTCTTCAGGATTTCAGTGAAAAGCCCAATGCATTTACCAAGGTATTCTACCCATGCAGCACTGAACTATAATTGTGATCTCCCCTATAGTGGGCAGCAGCTGAAATCTTTGCTCCACCATTGTGTCATTATACCTGTTCTTTCCAACCAGGGCTCCCTAGAGTCTTACTCAGGTAGGCACAGTTCACATATAAGATAAAAATTTGAAAGACTATTTTTTTTTATTTGTCTTGGGACTCTCCCCATTTACCATTCTTTTATGAGATTTCCCTCTTGATATCTAGTCATTGTAGCATTCTCAAACTCCAACTTATATCACGTTAGCCAATAAGACTGGAGCTTTCTGTTTGAGCTGTCATTGCTACACGTCATGTGGACTAGTCAGTGTCCTCAGTATTAAAAGCATATAATTTTGGTTATCACTCAGTATATTTGACCCTTTTATCTTTCAACTGTGCCTGTTTTTACTTATTTTCAGTGTCTCTAAGTAGTTTTTTTTAAACATGTATTTTGTCTAGAGTTTGCAATTATCAGGAAGTTATAGTGTTTACTTTTTAATTTTAAAAATATTTTTAAAGTGACAATCATGCTCCAGGCCTTGATCTAAGTACTTGAAATACATCCAGAAAACTACAGTACAGCACAGAGTGGTGGTAATATAGATGGTGAAAGTCAGATTCTAGACAGGATTTCCTGATAGATAGCTTAGAGACAGGGGCCTAAGATAAGAGAGGGAACAAAAGGATTCTAATTTTTTTTGTCCTAAGAAACTTTTAGAATGGAGTTGTCATTAAGATATGAAAATAACAGATGAAGTTAGTTTTGATGCAGAGGAAGCTTAGGGGTTTAGTTTTGTATGTATTGTGTTTGAGATGTCTACTAGACTTCTCGATGAAGCTAGGTAGGCAATCGGACCAACATACATAGCTTTCGAAGGAGTTTTTTGACTTAGGATATTAACTTGGTAACTGTCAGTGTATAGGTGAAATATAACATTCTCAGATGGAATAAGCTCACCCAGAGAATTAATGTAGATAGGGAAGACCAAAGACTACTGAGAGCTGATGTTAAGAAGTTGGGAAGAATGAGAAGTAGGCCAAGAAGTAAAATAAAAATCCATAGACTCAGGTGTCCTGGAAGCCAAATGAGAAAAGGAAGATGAAATGGATTCTGTGTCAAACAGTGCTCATAGTTTAATAATGTTGAAAGAATTGACAATTGGATTTGGCAATGTGGAAGTCATTACTGACCTCAACAAGAGGCATTTTTGTGAAGTGACAGGGAAAAAAATCTTAACTGGATATATTTAAGAGAAACTTGAAAGAGAAGAAGTAGAGACAGTGAGCACAGGTAGATCTTTATAGGATTGTTTTTTGTAATGAGAAGAATATTAATGAAACAATAATTAGGGAAATGTGGTTAAGGTGAAGTTTATTTATCATAACCATATCTAAACAGTATTCATCCATCTATATTCACATCTACATACACATACACACACATATACATGTATTTACACATACAGATTGAAAAAAACATTTTATGGTAAATAAAATATCTAGTAAAGTGGGAATGATTGATAATAAGCAAAGGAAAGGAAGGAGTATTGTTTCTACACAAATTACCTTGAAGAAGTAAGAAGAGATGAGATCTACTTCTCAAAACACATTTTTGCCATACAAGGGAGTTCTGATCATTCTTTTATAAAACAGAAGTAAAGTCGGCAGATATGGGAGGGAGGAAGAGAGATATAGTGGCAGGCACTTGTGGAAGTTCTTCTCTAATTGCTTATAACTTTATCAGAAGCATTGGACATAAGGTCAATAGCTGAGAGTGAAGATGGAAAAGGAGGTTTTGGAGTTTTAAGAAGAGAATAAAAGACATCTCATTTGGCATCTAGATGTATAGGAGAGGATGTGGGATACAAAAACACAGAAAGATTACAGGACATCATCAGGAACTTGTGTGAAATATATTAACATGTGTTTAAAATGTAGTATGTCAGCATGAGTGTTTGGTTCCAGCTATGTTTAACTGCTTACGTGTAGGAAATAAATAGACAGGTAATTATTGTTTATTCAGGCTTAGTGCTTTGACATAGGAGTAAAATAAAGGGATAAAAGAGTGAGAAAGTGAATATAATAGTAAGCCATGGAATTAATCTTCTAAAGAAGGGTTTGGGGATATACAAGAGGACAGAAACATGGCTAGATCATTGAATCATTACATTTTAGGTTATGATAGGGCTGAAGAATTGATGGAGTCTGGTGCTAGAGAGAGCGAACTGTAAATTAGCATATGGTAGCAATAAAATGGGTGAATTTGAGATTATGGAACATTTATAGTTAATGATACTGACACAGTCAGAATATGACCAAGATCAGAGGAGAGGAGTTCAGGAATTGACATGTCAAGTTGCCCAAAGAATCATTTACTTTGTATTGACATTGTGTAGAATAAATACAGGTGTAGATTTAAAAAGAGATTCAAGCAAATAAATAAATAAATAAATAAATAAATAAATAAATAAATAAAAGTAAAAGTAAAAATAAAAAGAGATTCAAAGCTGGAGGCGACAGTTTAAGAAGTGTGTGTTGGGGGTAGATGGTTTGGAAGAGGCAATAAGGAACAAGAAGGACATTTATCCTGATTCCGGACACAACAGTATGTGTGTTGTGGAAGAAAATGCATCCACCAATTGAAAGGACTGCAGGAAAATCAATGTCCTTGGGGAAAATCACAATTCTTTTAGATCAAGCATATGAACAGAACTGTTCTACTCAAATTCTTCCTCGTTCCCATGCTTTTTGTTGGAAGATGACACCCATTTCCTATAATCTTCCCTGAGACTTTATGTACAATGTTAACGTATTTATCACTTTCTACATGTTATCCTATGGTTGTTATAGAGAATAATTTACTTCCCCCAAGACATAACATTTTTTGATACAATTTGGGTAGTTTTTATGTGAAGTAAACACAAGTGAGGGAGTGGGGAAGGTGAAATAGGAAAAGGAGAAAATTGACAGACTTTGAGTTAGTGAATGGAATGCTAATGTTCAGTCTTACTGGAGATCCCTTGAAGAACAATGTAGAACTTCCCTGACAATTATCCCACCAAAAGGGGAGAATGCTGGAGTATTTATCCATTAAGTCCCATCTATCATTTGGTTGGAATTGAGACCCTTTTTTACGGCCATATCGCATTTTCAGACAGAGTAGCAGTGAGATACAGTCACTCAAGATGGAAAGCTGTTACAATGCCAGGAAATGTTCACCAAAGCTGTGATTAAAACTAGATGTGGGCTGATGGAATGATTATGGAGCAGAATAACAAAAAAACAAAACGAACTTACCAATAATGTTACCACCTTACCCCTCAAAAGACTTTCCTTATTTATTTATTAAAAGAAGTGCCCTGGGCTCTACTTGAGAACACAGTCACTTGGTGGTTTTTCTGTTCTCACCTAATATATTATTGCTAATACATCTACTGACATGGGTTTTTGGACTCCTTTCTAAATACTTTGCCTACACAGTTCTGGCCCACTGACCTTATTTTCTATATGCTATCATCAAGTCTAAGCTTCAACTATCTAGCTTTGCACTGTGGTAGGACTGGCTCTAAGTGTCTTCTACAGGATATTAATTCCTGAGTCATGGAAAAGTATCCCCTATCAATAAACTCAAACTTTCCCTCACCCAGCCTTATATCTCACATTCAAGATTCACTCTTGTATTTTCCCTACATCTTACCAGCTGATATTAGCCAGGTCCAATTTTTTGTTCTGTTTTGTTTTTGCTGAATAACCTAGTTCTATCTTCTTGTCTGGGCTATCCTCAGACATAACTCTAGTTACTGGTATAGAGACAATGAGAGGATATGGTGAACGTTTTGGGGGACAAGCATCATCCTGGCAGAGATCTGCTTTAGGTGATATCTCTGCAACAGTTTCTAGGCATCGGGAATCTACTCTTCCTTAGCAAGGGGAAAGAGGCTGTTTTCCATCTGGAGGATTGAGGGTAATCTAGGGATTTCACTTTCTCAGAGGCATTTACCAGGCTATCCCACTTTGCAAGCCTTTGAGTTCTGCTCCTTCTCAGGGCACTTAATTAGCATAAGAGAGCCAGAGACCCACTAAAACTAAATAGCTGGTCTCCTTTGTAGTTTCTCAGAGTAGCTGTATGTTAATATTAGGCCTGATTTTCATCATGATCTGCCCTCTGGCTGCTGGAGATAAGCAAGTTCATGTAGGTTTCCCTCCTTATTACTTTCTTTCAGGAGCTTTTTGACTTTTGAGGAAAGCATCAGCCCAACTTCTCTGGTGATAATGAGCCTGCCTCTTCTGAATTAGAAATACTGTCATGGAGGTTTTCTGACTTTCAATGGACTCCCTGAGTTGGTAGTGATTAAACTAAGCCTGCACCTTTTTTTTTTTACCTCTAGAGCATTTACCAAAACTCTTCCAATTCTATCACCTTATAATTATCATTGTTCCCATGTATTTTAAGTTCTAGAACTGTTCCATAAGCCAGTCCAGTTGTATCTTATTTAAATTCACCACATATGAAATCTTAGTAATTTTGATGGTCCATCATGATGTGGGTTATCGCCACCCCAAAAAGCAGCCAACAGCCCCTAGTTTTATCTGACTAATGGATCTTCCAGTTCCAGAATACCACCCTGAGATGTACTTTCTAGACCCACTTCTGTCTCCCAAAGTGAATACTGAGGTAGGGACTTAGGGGCAGGTAGTTCTTTCAATACCTGAACATACTGGGAGGAAGAGTAAGGAAGTGACATAGAAAGAGAGAAATATAATATTTGTTAATGAATAGATTACACCTGTGGGTCACTGGAATCATCTGGGTATCTTTGTGGAACGTGCCTCAGAGTTGCCCCACCAATAATTCCAGGATGTGATGGCTGCAGGCTGAGAAAACTCCTGTCACTCTGGATAAAGTCTGTCAGGAAAGCAGAGAAACACTAGTGCCTGAGAGAGGAAGCATTTAGCATCTTGAAAATTGTCCACTTCAGTTATACATAAATTTAATTGAAACAAAGAGATATGGCATGGTGGTATCAACAACTATGTGCAATAAAGATTTAATAAGATAATCCATGTTGAATCTTAGAGTAGGGTCTGACACATAGTAAACTCTATTATCACTATCATCAACCTTATCAACAAAATTTTTACTATTACCTGTGTTTTTACACTTTATCTCCTTGATTTGAGCCCTATACACTCTAGAGTAGAAATTACTTTGTCTCCATCTCTGTTGTATCCATGAAAAGACTTAACCCAATGTTTGATTTACTGCTTAGTAAATATCATTTGAAAGAGTGAGTGTGTTGAAGAAGGTAGAATGAGGCAAGGACAACCAGTTTCTAGGACAATGATAATTAAGCCTGTAGTTTACAAATATGCCAAATATGGTTGAGCCAAAACAAAAAGTGTAGTGTTGAACTCCAATCCAATCCTGCTGCAAATTCTGACCATAATTCTTTCTGCCAGGTGACTGTGGGCAGCGCCAAGCTGTAGTTTCCTTATCTGTCCAAGGAGAAGCTTAGTATTCCCTTCACAGATTCGTTATGAAAACTTTAGTACAAGGCTGCTAGAAAGTGCACAGCAGGTTCATCTAAATGTTCTTCCTTTCTTTCTCTCTTTTAAGGAGTTTTGACAAACCTATCATCCATACTTCTGGATTCTGAGGTACTAATGAACCAGCCTCTGCAGAACCAGTCTCCTCTGAGCAAAGGTTTTAGAATTAGAAAATCCTGGATTCCAATCACAACGCTGACACTTATTAGCCACGTGGCCTTTCTGAAGCTCATTTTACTCACTTGTAAAACAAGAGCCACACTATTACCTACCTCATGTGATGGTTCAGTTAGATGCAGTGTACAGTCATTCCCTTATCGCTTGGTACAGTGTAAGCACTCAACAGATATTTGCTGCTGTTTTATCAGTTATCTCCATGAGTTCACAGTCATTCCACAGACCTTGGCATGGCCAAGCACTCCTAGTGGCTTTATTCTTCAGTTCTCCTGGGTGACGTAGGAAAGGTTGTGGTCCCACCATGAGTCTGCTCAGTTTGATTCTTTTCTGTGTTTTCAGTATTCTGGAATACTGGTGTTAATTCTTAGGTTGACACTTGGCAGTGGTAACTTGGAGATTCCTAATAGTTGTCAAAAAATAAGGACTAAGAGGTTGGAAAAATGGAAAATAGAACTATTAAAAGTATACAAATAAAGAAATAAGGGAAGTTTTTAGATGAAAAGGTTAAGTGAGTAGAATTTATTTTTATCTGATTTATTATCTACATCCAGTCAGGATTTAATGTTGCTTACAACAAAAATCTCATGTGGAGTAAATTATTAAAATAGAAATACAAAAAAATAGTAAAAAAGAAAAAAGAGTATATGAATATACCAAAAATCTTAGGCTAATATAATTACTATAGTAGGGTTTTTGCACTAGTTATCCAGTAACCAAGAAAACTAAGAATTTACCACAAGGAATAGCAAGATATTATCAAAAGAACCAAACAATTGGGGGATCTTGGATTAAGACCTAAATTTCCACAGGTATGAAGTGAGTTCTGAGTCCTTGAGTAAGTCACCATATCCCAACCAGCCTCATTTTTCAATATATCATGAGGTTACTGGACTTAGTTTTTATCAATATCATCTTGGTAACTTATCTCCTTTATTTCTTCAATAAAATATTATCCTGATCCTAATTTATCTATCCATGGATAAAAATATAGCTGGCAAGTTGAAAACAACATACGGGTCTTTTATCTCATTTATACATGATAAATGTGATAACCTCAACATCACATCCAGAAATTCTCAGTTAGAAAAGTATTGGTCAATATAATCCATTATTAATGATGGTAAACAATGTATATTTACCTACCATTGAGAGATATGTCCACAATTTGTAATGTGTTTATTCCTTTGATCAGAAAAGCAACAGAGTATTGCATAGAGCCCAAAACAAACTTCTTAGATCTTATGCCATGTAGTAAAAGTATAGTCATGAGAGAGACAGGCATTCTCCCCATATTTTTGTGGCTCACTATAAAGATAAAACACTGGCCCAGGTAATTCAAAATGTTGTAAGAGCGATAAAAGCTCATGGATGCTCTTTTAACCATACTCTATGCAACATAGGCTACAAAAGAGAGATATGTACAATTTTAAGCAGACAAATTTTTAGTTCAGCACTAGAGGTCTTTTTTCTCCATGAGACAACACATAGCATTTCGTCACTATGGAACACCTGGCCAGATCAATTCCAAGATGAAAATCAGTTCAGGTTAATGTTTACCCTAGTAAATCAAGGTATTCACTCCCTTGATCTAGGGGTCAGATATGAAGGTTAATTTCTATTAAAATAATCTTTTCTAAATCCCAGCACTGTCTTCACCTGTTTAGCTCTAATAAACAGCACAGTGCCTGGCACGTGGTACTTACTAGGTTATTTCTGTTTGTTTCTGTTTTTGTTTAAATGAATAAAATAAGTTATTTTGAGAATTTTCCATTTGTGAAAATAATATCGATGTAGTACAAAAAGTATGGGAGACTAGAATAAAGATAACATGTTTATACAATGAGTATATAAAGAGGTCCAAATCTCCAAATGCTTGATGTAAGGAAGGTAAGCGATTACTAATGTACAGGCATGGGATATGATGATATTGTCAAAGATTTGAGTAACCACAAATGGAATATATATATGTATATATATATTCCATCCCATCCTGTATATATTATATCTTGTAGGTATATGTACACACACATACATACATACATACATGAACTCAAGGGTCACTATACTCACTGTGACACAGATACCTAAAAGTATTTTTTTATATACATTCCATATATAGAGAGAGAGTCATGTGCCACATTATGACATTTCAGTTAATGATGAACCACATACATGATTATATGATAGTGGTCCCATAGATGATAATATAGAATATAGAAAATCCCTATCACCTAGTGACAACCTAGCTGTTGTAATGTCATAGTGCAATACATTACTCACATATTTGTGGTGACACTAGTGTAAACAAACCTACATCATTCTTGATAATGATAATAAATGATTGTTACTTGTTTATGTAGTTACTACCCTATACTTTCCATTTTCTTTTACATTATATTTTTTCTACTTATAAAAAAAGGAAGTTAACTATAACAGGCTTAGGCAAGTATGTCAGAAGAAGGCGTTGGTATCATAGGAGATGGCAGCTTCATGCATGTTTTTTCCCCTGAAGACCTTCCAGTGAGACAAATATGGAGGTGAAGTCAGTGATATTGATAATCCTGACCCTGTGTAGTCCTAGACAAATGTGTGTGTTGGTGTCTCAGTTTTTAACAAAAAAGTTTAAAAGTAAAAATAAATAATGAATAAATTTTAAAATAGAAAAAAAGCTTATAGAAGAAGGATATAAAGAAAATTTTTTTGTACAGCTCTAAAATGTGTGTTTTAAGCTAAGTGTTACCACGAAGGGTCAAAAAGTTAAAAAAATTAAGTTTATAAAGTTACCATAGGCTAAAGTTAATTTATTACTAAAGAAAGAAAAATATTTTAAGATAGCCTAAATGTACATACAGTGTTTATAAAGTCTATAGTAGTGTATAGTACTGTTCGAGGCCTTCACATTCACTCAACACTCATCCACTGGCTCACCCAGAGCAACTTCCAGTCCTGAAAGCTCCATTCATGGTAAGTGCCTTATAAAATTATACCATGTTTTATCTTTTATAGCATATTTTTTACTGTGCCTTTTCTATGCTTAATACACAAATAATTACTATTTTGTTAAGGTTGCCTATAGTATTCGATACAGTAACATGCAGTACAGGTTTATAGCCTAGGACTAGTAGGCTATACCACAGAGCCCAGGTGTGTATAAGCTGTACCATTCAGGTTTGCTTAAGTGCACTCTAAGATGTTTGCACAATGGCAAAATTACTTAACGATGCATTTCCTAGAAAGTATCTATGACATTAAGCAATGCATTACTGTGTGTGTGTATATCCTATATATAATATATTGTATGTATATACACACACACACACACACACATACATACAGGAACTCAAGGGTCACTACACTCACTGTGACATGAACACCTAAAACTATTTCTTAATATACAGACACAAAATCATTAAAATGTAGAAAGAAAGAAAAAAGATGTGAACTCATCTATCATTAGATACCCAAATGCACACAGAAAAGCCAAGTATGTGAGCATTCCTGATGCAGACACTTAAGGAGCTCTGCCTCACTAATTTGCCCATTATTTCACAAACATTCATTTAGCACCTACTCCATATTATGCACTGGAGAGCAGTGGAGGTTAAAACAGCGAATAGCACCGTCACCCCATTCTCGGCTGCCGCTGCTCTGCTGCTAGATGGAACCTTTATCAAGTGTCAGCAAGGGAACCTGGCATTTATCAGGGTGGGTACTGCGCTCTGCTCTGCTGACAGGGTAGATTCAATACTTGTCATCCCCACGGTGCTAAGATGTTTTAATGGCTTGCTCTTTCTTCTTCCCATCACCCAGGCAACTTTGTCTGTCTTTCCTCTTCAGATCCTTCCTCCCATGCCCTAACTGTGCTCCCTTCTCATTTTTAGATCCCTGTCATTGCATGAGCTGCCTAGAAGTGTGACTTTTGGAGAAGTCGCTAATTTTCTCCGTTTCTGGATACCCATCCATAAAATGTGGGAATCTACTAATTTACCCCTGATGTCTTCCCCTGCTCTCCTGTGCCAACATTGTGGAATTCTTGCTACTCCTCTCAGCCTGTAACAGCAGAGCCTGAAATAGAGGCTTTTATGGAGGTAGTCTATTTTGGTTCATTTGATCCTACAGGACAGGAGTGGATGGTCTGAAAAATTAATCAGGGAAGGGCTGAAAGCCACCAGCATGGATGGTTAGGAAAATGGAAGTGGGGAAAGAGGGAAAGAGGGAAAGCAGCCAATCCAGGGGTTGTGGAGCTGATTATGACTATGAAAAACTGGGGCTGCCTCCTGCTGGTGATTTCTATGGAACTGTATGGCATGTGTGTCTGACATGGAAAAAGGGAATATTTATCCACTAACTTCTGCCCCATTAGGAAAGGGTTGTTCCAGGAAATGTTAACACCCTCTTGCTTTCCAGTTTGTGAAGACACCAGAATGACTGAACAGATTCCTGCAGCAGATCCATGTGATGTGGCAGATAAGCCCTGGGAGAAAAAGTAAGAGAGATGCAGTGCAGCTGAGACCAGGTGCTGTTAGGCTACACCTGAGTACAGATGGTTGCTATAGCAAAGACCATGGAAAAAGTGATGGAGCAAGAGAATATGAAAGGAAGAATAAATGTCCAAGTCAGAAGCCAGTGCATTCCTCAATGCTGTCCGAGTGCTGATATCAAGAACTTTTAATTTGTCAAATCAGCTTTACCAGGACAATGAATACATTGGAACTATGTCAGAAAGTGCGAATATGTGCTGCATTTCCATAAACACAAAGGATTGCTCTTGGAATATGCTCCATTGCCCATCTCCTCAATTCCCATCTAGGTTCATCATAATATTGATGATTATTTTTAAATAACATCTACAATGTGCCAGTCATTATATTTAAGTACTTTGTATTTAAGTATGTTGTATTTAAGTACACTTTTAAGTGCAATGTCTCTCAAACCAATAGGACCCTATCGGGTTGGTACAGATACTCCCATTTTACAAATGAGGAAACTAGGAAACCGAGGCTCAGGAGAAGGAAGTGACTTACCTCAACTCACATCACTCATAATGGCCTACACTGACTAGGATGCAGATCCATAATTATCTATAAAGTACAGGCTATTCCAAGTAGTTGAAACTATCTCAAAGGACACTCGAATTTAGGACTGGGTGTGCATCTCAGTTCTAGGTTGACATTCCTGCATGATCTGATGACTAACCTTGAACTTTAGCTTCCTTGAGTAGAGCCTTGATATTCTGCTTAGTTACTTGCCAAAGCACCCAGCTGCTTTGACCTCATCTACTAGTTCAGGTATATTTGGTACCAACAACTAGCCCAGCTTAGAACCTGAAGCCTCATAATTTGTTACATCTAGTTTTCTCATTGGAGGCCAGCCTAAAACCAAATAAGTGCCCCAAGCTAACCCTTAAATATTTCATGGTTTTTCTCTTGTATCTTTTCTTCTGTTGATTCCTTTTTCTCTTTATAATCTCTCCTTCCATCATCCACAATTCACAAGGCACAGCAGAGAATAGCAGGAATGGTTAAACCAGGAGATGTATTTGACATGATTTGGAATCAATCAGAGAATGTAATATTTGAAGGGAAAATAGGCTATCTTAGTCTCCTTACCTGTCTTAGTCCATTTAGGCCTCTATAAACATAGCTTAGACTGGGTAATTTATTAAAAAAAACCAGGACTGTATTACTCACAGTTATGGAGGCTGGGAAGTCTAAGATCAAGGGACTAGCAGATTTGGTGTCTGCCTGTTCCTCATAGTGGTGCTTTCTATGGTTCCTCATTTGGCAGAAGAATAAAAAAACTCCCTCAAGCCTTTTTTATAATGACACTAATCCCATTCATGAATGCAGAACCCTTATGACCTAATCACCTTCCAAAGGCTTCACCCCTTAATACCAGCACAATGAGGATCAGGTTTCAACATAAATTTTGGAGGAACACACACAATCAGACCATAGCACAGCCTTTCAATGTATCCATTCTTTTCCCTGCTAAGCTTCTTGTCAGTAGATCATTCAGCACACTGGACAGTTGCGGCTTATCTGCTCCAATCACTCCATGGGACGATGTATTTGTACAGTGTAATACTCTCCCCACTGTCGTTACGAGCTGCATCAGGGATTGGATCCCCACACTAGCCAAGCTGTCCCTGAACAAATGAGGGAAAGAGAACCTGGGAAAGTGAGGTGGGGGTATCTTTTCTTCGTGTGGCTGATATGTGAATGTAGGTAGAAGAAGTATCTCTTACCCACTATGAAGACTGCGAATCACAGAAGCCTGGTCTGATGACAATGAGGATGGAAACAGATTTTAAATCCGAAAAAAAAGGGTGATAGTTGGAGAACCATTTCAACCAATCTCCTAGATCCTATGCCCAATTATTTTCCTGTACCCTTCACCACCCTCGTCTCTATACTTTTACTCATTGAGGTTGCTCAAATAATTTTCTGTATCTACTTTCCCCCTTTTTAAAAAATGGAGTTATCATAACAGACACACCTGGGCTATGTTTTTGATAACATAAAATTCTTTGCCTTCTGAATCTATTTCCCAGTAGATCCAATCATTATAAAGTACTTCCTTGTATCGAACAGAGAGCATTTCCCTGTAACTTCTACTCATTAGGTCTATTTTTGCCCTTTGGGACCAAATGAAACCAATAAAATCCCGTCTTTTTATACCTGCCCATCCAATATTTGAAAGAAAGTATGCCTATTCTTCCCACTCCATGAAGAAGTTTTGTTTGCTGGGCTAAATGTCCTCAGATTCTCTTGTTTTTTTATATGTTGTGGTTTGGAATCCCATGGGCTGTGCTAATCCCTTTCCTCTGGTATTATTACAAATCATTCGTCTCTCTTTCCATGTCTAGATTTGGCTATCCCAATATATTATACAATGATGTGGGCCTGCTTGTCTCTGGAGTATGACTTACATTATTAAAGTCTAAATCTCTGGGAACCCAAACAAGTGTTTCTGTGTGTGTATGTTTGTGCGTGCGTGCACTCACACGCACATATTTCAAAATGACAGACAAAAAGAGCCCATGGAATTTTGACCAGGGATGTGAAGGAAATAATCACTTCCTTGTGATTTCAAAGTCAAGCAGGTACTGCATGGTGGTATTATGTTTGACATCAGACATGGCCCTACAGGGGAGAAGAATATGCTTCAACAGTTAGATGATTATGTTAATACAAACTGGGATCTATTATTATGTTTGTCTCTTTCACAACTGAATTTGATGTGATTGCTGCTGCTGCTTCAGTACTAAGTAATGGAGGCTGAAATGTATTCCCCAAAAGATCCTCCAGGAACAGTCACTAGGGATTGACAGAGAGTGTCACTGGGTGTCACTGTTGAGTCATACAAATATACCAGCTGCTTGCTTATGGAAGTCTGGCTCCTCAAAGAAGCTGGAAGCAGGAGGTTGGGGTGGCTGCCTGTCTCCTGGTCTGTGTCTCTTCATTAGGGTTGAGACTGATCATCCCTCTCCCTGATTTTCCCTAGGAATGGTCGAGTCAGATGTGCCCATGTCAGTGTGGGCCTTAGCTGCCTCAGCTACTGCTTAATGAGCTGATCTGCCCTTGATCTGCCTGGTGGTGCTATGATAGGGCTCTGCTTTTATGCACCAGTGTAGTAAGCGATCCCACCAGCAGTCAAAGGAGAGCTCCCCTCACACCCAGGACTTGCTGAGCTCCCTTCACAGCACATAAGCCCTTCCATTCCACAGTTACAGTTGGTTGCAGATTCAGACAGTGATTTCAATCTCAGGCAAGAGTCAGTGGCGCCTTTCAGTTTTTTAATGGGAGCACTGATTTCGATAGAAATAAAGACAGGTGGAATTGTAGGCAGCTAGTACTTTGAAGGGCAAGGAGAACCATTGACCAAAGGAGAGAAGAGCCCACAGTGAGAAGGCTGGGTGACCTAGTGACCTTCTGTCCAAGGAACTTGTCCCTGTTACTAACTTGGCCTGATGTACACATAGGCCATATATTTTGTTAGCTCAATGACTGAATATTCTTTGTGAGATGGTCACTCAGGCTCTTTGGCAGGTGTTCTCAATCCTTTTAAGAGACCTTCATAAAAGCACAAATGCCAAAGTTCCATATCCCAAGAACTTTTTCTGGGTGTCTGATGAGAGTCATAGGCATCAGTATATTTATAAACTCCACATGTCACTAAAGAATATCCAAAGAACATTCTTCCAGGAATGATCAGTTGATTATATGCTTTCTGAAGATTGTGCATCACATTATTTTTCATGTTTGCTTTCCATGGAATTCAGTGCTGAGTTCTGCCTGAAGACATTCTTCCAAAACACAGATATAACCACTCTGCTCTCACCTCTTAAACTCCTCAATGGTTAATCACCAAGTATAAGTCAAGTACAAACTCATGGCCATACTATTTAGGCCCCCATTTATTCTGGGATGGTTCAGTTTTCTCTCCACACACTAATTATGCAGCCATACTGTACTACAGTGTTTTCTCACTTAGTTGCACATTGAAATCACCTGGGGAGCTCTTAAAACACTGATGTCAGGGTCTTACCCCCAGGACTTCTGTTTTCATTGATGTGGGAAGGAGCTCAGGCACCAAGAGCTTTCAAAGCTCCCCAGATGATTCTAATCTGGAACACAAAACTTGCGAATCACTGTGCTGTGATTTTTACCTTTCTAGAACACACCTATTTTCTTATCCTCCTGTGACTGAGCCATAGCTGCTAATCCTTATTGACTCAACACACTCTTCATCTCTTTGAAGAAACCACCTCTAAACACATTCCTTTAGCCACATTCAAGATTTTTCTTTGAGATTTTGTAGTTTCTTGCGCATAGTATAGGATATTGGATTGGAAATATCTGTATGTCTATTTTGTTTGTCTCTAGACTCTAAGCTCATACTAGGGAAGTGAATGAATGGAAGGTATTTGTCATTGTGTGCCCAGCATACAGCACAGTACCTAACACCTAGTAGGCTCAGGGGATATTTTATAGGACAAAACAATTCATGATAGAGAGTGTGAATGAGTTAATGAATGACAATGATAATAATTTATTAAATCTTTACTATGAATATAGCCAGACACACAGTGTTATATAGTCATTACCATATCTCACACTCACAAAAGCCCCATTAGAAAGACTAATCTCCATTTTACAGATGAGGGAATCTCAGGTTTAGACACATGGATATAGCTATGGTTTGAAGCCTTGTCCAACTGACTTCACTTTTAATAATTCTACTGATTGCTTCCAAAAATAGAAAAGGAAAGATATTTAACCTGATTTTCTCATTGTAGGTTTTACTGGGCTCTTTTTGCCAGGCACTACATTAGCTCTTTAAATGCTTCATTCTACAACTGTATAAATAAGCACAGTAGTCCCATTCAACTGATGAGTAAATCAAGTCTCAGAAAGAGAAAAAGTAATTCATGCAAGGCCATTGGGGAGGAAGTAAAGAATGCTGTAAGGAATCTTATGGCACTATGGTTGTCTGGCATCAGTATCTAGAATTGTTCACCATGTTACAATAGCCTCATGATGGATGAGAAAGAAAAGAGAAGAGGAGAGAGGGAGGGAGAGAGAGAGAGAACTGGCACCAAACAAATCAGATACATAAATGAATTTTCAGACTTACTTTGATGATGAAAAATACATCAAAGATAGATTTTGTGTCTCTGTTTTTTTAAAAAAACATTTTCCCACAAAGAGTCACTGGTAGAAAAAGGGACAACCACTTTTCTTTCGGAAAGATTGTTCACTTATCCTGAGCCTGCCAAGGATAGCTGAAGAGTAACCAAATTTTTGTATTTGATGCCCTTGTAATTCTTTCCTTTAAACAATTCACACAGACAGTTAAACCCCAGGAGTTTTGGTTCTCTCTTTTTATTTTATTTTTTTAAAATTATTGGGCATCTAAGGCTCATAGAGGAGGGTCTTGGCAAAGGTCACCTTACAGAATAGTGGCGGGAACCCAGTTCTCTGTACCCTCAGTCCTGTGTTCTTTACCCACAGGTTAACCCAGTGATGAAACATTGCTAAACATGATGAATATTTTAAAAACTACTTGGAGTTTCTTAGCTGTAAAGTACTCTGAATGCCAAATACAGTGTATTTTTATTGGCTATTGCTGCCAAGCCATTTGCTCTGTGGGCTCTTGGTAATACGGATAGGCAGGAGTGAACAGAGGTAAGGTACAGGTTCCTTTTCCTCACTAATGTGAACAGATGTCTCAAAATGGGAGGTGGATTCTGGTTGCAAAGAAACGTGCACCACTGTCACCCTGCTGAGGGCAGACCATTTCCTTTGAGAAACAGTGCAGGAAGTACTTGGAAATTCAGCAATTAATCCCTGAACAAAGACAGGTTAGGACTCTCAGGACCTGCTCAAAGTTGTGGGAGAAACATCAGATTGAGAAGCAAGTTACTTCTAGTGCTTTCAGGAGCTAAAACTTCAGGGAAGCTGATAAAACCTGTGCTTATGCTAATTGATGTACAAAATTGGATTCAAAATATTTGCCAATCTGCAAACATGTTAGATACTTGCATACATTTTCTCATGGTGTTTCCTTTAGTCTCTTCTCTCCTTTCTCTATCAACACTTTTCTGATCCTCAAGCCTAACAATATTGTTCTTTCATAATCTTTCACCAGTCTCCCAATAAGTAAGTTCTATTCCTTCTCTTCACGCTAGTGTGTACATATGCATTTGCTATGGCCCTTATTTCATTATGTGTTAGTTGTCAGGGTAGCTACCTCCTCCACTAAATGCTAACGTTCTTTTGCCCAAGATTTATGTTTTTGCTGTTCTTATTTCTTCCAGTAGAATCACGCAATTTGTTTTGTATAGAGAAATTCCGATTCAACACTGGTGGAATCAAGTTAAATTGTGAGCACAGACACTGACTGTGTCCTCCCAGACATGAAGTCTAAAAAATGTGAATGTCCATTGTGTTTACTTTTTTCTTTTCTTTTTTTCCATTTTTTTAAAATTTCAGCACACTATGTGTGTACAAATGTTTAGGTTACATATATTGTCTTTGCCCAACCCAAGTCAGAGCTTCAAATGTGTCCATCCCCCATACGGTGCATACTGAACCAATTTGTGAATTATTTGAAGAAATGGCTAGAGAAATCTTTGGAATTTTCCATATTTTCACAAAGAACACTGAGACAGAAGTCTTGGATTTGAGACGCAGCTCAGGGGTGTGTAATATTAGGCAATCAATTCACTCATCTGTAAATTGGGAATAATTAGTACCTGTCTTACCTACTTCTCAGTATTATTGTAAAGATTGAATGAGATTACATTTAAAATCATTGTTCAAACTATATAGCACTATCAACATGTGAGTATTTTTTTATTAATGTTGTAATTGCACTCATGTACCACATGATGTGATGTTTTGGCCAAGAACAGAGCACGTACACAACAGTGGTCCCATTGGGTTATAATACTATATTTTTACTGTACCTTTTCTATGTTTACATACATTACATACACAAATACTTATCACTGTGTAACAATTATCTACAGTATTTATTCAGTAGAGTTCCATGCTATACAGGTTTGTAGCCTAGGAGCAATAGGCTATAGCATACAGTCTAGAGATGTGTGGTAGGCTCTATCATATAGATTTGTGTAAGTATACTCTGTGATGTTTGCACAATGATGAAATCACCTAAGGATGCATTTCTCAGAAGCTATCCTCATCATTAAGTGATACTATAATGACTATATTACTGCATCATAACTATCTAAAGTCTGTAGTCCAAATAGCTATAATTTTTAGCTTGTTGATTTTTTTAGTGGAAGTGGTAAATGAGAGATATTTTCATTTTTTAAAAATGGCCACTTTCTCAAGGTCTCGCTAGAAATTTTCTAATGGGACAAGTATCAAGTCTGTAATCCCTAGGATGCTACCAGAGGTAGACAGAATATATATTGGGTAATACAGGTGACCTGCTGGCCACCTAGAAATAGCAACAGATAAGGATGGAAATGAGAGGTAGCAGAATTTTTCTTTTATGCTTATATGAATCCTTGACTTCTCACAGCAATCTGAAACCTTCTGATGTGCCTGCTGAAGGCCTCATCTTCACAGAAGTCTCTGCCATTGTTTCAGTGACTCTACCGCATTTGAACTTTTCCTCTCTGATTGTGATCATGAGCAATTCATATTTGCAATATGAATCTGATTTTTCATCTGTAAAATGGGAGTACATACAACTAAAGGCAGTAGCCACCATTTATTGGATACCTGCTGGGTGTTCTAACTCTGGGATGGTTTCTCTGTGTCTTATCCGCCATGGATAAAGAGGCTTAAGAAGCTTAAGTAACTTCTTTTGCCTTCCTGGCCCCTTTACTCCATAAAAAATTATTGGAAACTGTATTTTAAGACTACATTGGCATAAAGACAGATAACATCCAGGCGGCTGTGAATCACTGAGAAAGGATGGGGGCTTAGATTTGGGCAAAGGTTTATTGGAATCCAAGCCTGCAGTTTTTAACTACAAAGCATTACACAAATGTCAGTTGCCGTTGCTATTGGTGATACATTAAGACTGCTTGGGTTTTTAAGAGAGAAAAGTTCATCTACTTGGTCTCCAGAAAAAAAAGAAAGGAGATATTCTCAATCAGTTTCAAAAAAAGAAGAATTCATAAAGGTTAGCCATGCGCCTATGTAGGTGCCAGGGAAGATAAAAATCCACTCCCCCGCTACCTGCCATGGCATTCATGAGGATATTGTGAAAAAGCAAAAAAAGTAAGCACAGCACATGGGTTAGCCAGGCAGCATCTTCTTGAAAATATAGTTTTCAATACTTTTTTATGGAGGCAAGGGACCAGGAAGGTACAAGACCCATTTATTCTTCACAAATCTATTCCAATACACTTTTCGGTGTTCCAATACTTCTCTCTGGTGTCCACCCACTCTCCACCAAACACATACTTCCTCTTCTACCTTTCATGCTGCAAGGAAGTAGGGTTGGTGTGGAGGCAGGCCTGCACATGCCTTTTGAATAGCCTAGGTACTTTTCCATGGTGGGTCCCTTCTCCCCCCTAAAATACTTTAACCAATATTATGGCCACATGGTATACAGACAGATATGATCCACGCTGAATTCATTATTATTCATTCAGTATTATTACATTTATTTTTCCTTCTTTTTTAAAAAGAAATAAAAATCAAAACAGTTTTGTGGGCCCCTAAAAATATCGTGGGCCTTAGGCACTGCGCTTCCTGTGCCTAATGGAAATGTTGACCCTGGGTGAAGAGCTGGGAAAACAAAATGTCACAGGATATGAATCCATTTTCAGAAATTTTAAATGAGTGACCTTGAGTAAATGTAAAAACTCACTGCCCGCCCCCCATTTCTTTCACTGCAAACTAAAGAATAATAATACCCAACTTTGCAAGATTATAAATAATGTAGAACAGATTTTGAAATACAGTATAGGTTCTCACTAATTACTGAATCCAAACATGATGGGTTCTTCAAATTGACCAGGTCTGGGTCGTATACCTATTTTGATGGCCATAAGAGTGGAAATTAAGTAATTATGTTCCCAGAATCACATGGGACAGGACAAAGGGAGGGCCATTTCTCTAAAGGGTCAGGGTGGGAGGGTATTTCCTAGTCAGACAAAAAACAAACAAAGCAAAACCAAAAACAATGCCCATTAAAATTATTATTACCATCATGTGATTAAAACTGAAAACAGAGAAATAAATTGACTTCCTACCTCCTTCCAAGGCAACCAGCTAGAAATTTCACTGTAGATTCATATACATTCATTTGGATAAAATTATTCAACTGGTCACCAGTTCTTCTAATTATACTTGTCTTTTCCATATGGATATAAGGGAAGACATTTGACAAATGCCTTGCTCAAGTGCAGACACATCTTATCTACTAACTTTCTCTGGTCTAGTAAACTTAATAGAGGAGAAAATGGGGCTGGTTTAATACAGAGGCAGCTCCAAAAATCCTATATGGAAGATAGCAATTAACATGGAAGGGCTGGGTACTAGAGTCTTTTCCTAAAGCTGTTTGCAGGGCAGGCATGCTGTATTTATTCATATAAATAACTGGAGAAAATGGATGATGATTATGATAAATCTAATCTCACAGCCGACAGCCGTGAGTCAAGAGTCATAGCCAACCCCAGCGCCAAGTAATAAAAGATTAGGTACGTCACCTCAGCTCTCTCAGGGACCTCCCGATCTTTGTATTAACATCATGTTCTAGAATTGTGTTTACGGTGTTTTTCAAAACCACTAGTGTCTATTTTGTCAAACTCAACTTATTTCCATGTTTTGAAAATAAGAAGGACATTTGTTTGTCTCTAATTGTCCATGCTCTCTTTAGATCTTCTGGTACATTTTTCCCTATTCACAAAGATCACAGTGAATAGTTCAAGGATAACAGAGGCATATATGAATAATTTCCTCCTTCACAAAGTTTTTTTGGGGTGTGATGTTGTTTATGTTTGTGTGGGGAAGAGGAAATAAGTGGATTTGGATTTACAATAGCTGGCCCTAATTGAGGCTTCTATATTCACTGGGTCGTTTTGAGCAACTATTAACTTCTCAGAGTTTGGCCATCTGCAAGATGGCTTAATACTAACTGACTTGCCTATCACACAGGATTTCTGTGAGCCCTGAATGAAATTTTGTTTATGAATGCACTTTAAAGCCAGCAGAGTGGTATATTTCATAGAAAGTAGGAAGCTGTAATTATTGCTATTATCACTATATATCTTCTGTCTCCATAGCACTAAACAGCTGGCTACTAACAGATTTCTATTATCTTCTGTTCAACAACCTCACAGCCTAAACAACCCACTGACACTATTTGTATCTCCTGGAGAAGTATTTCAATGATTTCAATGAATGATCTTTATTTACATTTGGCTGCTACCACCCTGGTCAGAAGTTGTTATTTATCCTTAAGATGCAATCTTCTTTCTTTCTTCTTCTTATAAATCTATGTTCTGTGAATGGCTCTTTCACATCAAAGAATTGTTTTATTTTGCACATCCCCTACAGAATAGCTTCCAGTATTAAGTACAATGATGGATTTCCATCGTCAGAAAGAATGGCATTTCTGGGATGGATATCTAATCATGAGGAGAAGGTGGGAGTGGAATAAGAGAAGGAAGCATTTCAGATCAGTAAAGTTCCATTGTCTGTTTTTCCCTTTCATTGGTATATCAGAAAAGAAAGCAAGCTAAGGTCCCATAAAATTAAAGGGATACAAGCAGGAAGAAGAAGTACCAAATTGAGCTTTTGTTGGAAATTGTTGAGGAGGAGGGAAAATAGCCTTTCAAAGCTTCAAATGCTTTTATAAAATCCCCTTAAAACATTTTCACAGACTTTCTTTTCTTCCCTCCTTTTTCAAATGTAAATCACATTTTGGAGTTATTTTTTGATATTATTCTGAAAAATCATCCACTATAAGTTTATTCAATGAGAGAACTGGGGGGAAAACCAGACAAATGAAAACATATTTTTAGATGGATAAAATTTGTTAGTCATAAATGAAATCATGCAAATGAAAGCACTATATAAACTATAGCTTTTTATATATGCAAAAGTTTATTAGTCAAGTATTGATTTGTTGATGCTTTTATACGTGTGATAAATGAAATAGCAAATGTAAAGTAGTATAGTATATGTATTGACACATAGTAAATAAACTTCAAGTAAATAAATATTAAATGACTTCCCCTTTTGATGACAAGATAGCTTCACTTGGGTCTCATCTGTAGAGCAAATATTGGAGAAAAAAATGTCTATATGCCATTACCAGCCTTTTATATTGAATATATTTTATATCAAATATAATATAAATAATACACAGTGATTGATTGTGTATCCTGGATGTTGTCAACCTTTTGGAATGGGCTTGTAAACTTTTTCATCTCATTTGTGTGGCAAGAGGCATCAAAGTTCTTTAAAATTCTTATTTTCCCTTGACTCAATAATTTTACTTCTGGGAATGTATCATGAGGCAATAATCCTAGATTCAGATTAAGTTTGATGTACTAAAATGTTTACCACAACCTTATTCACAACAATAAAAATGTGTAACAAATTTCATACTTAACAAGAGAGGAATAGGTAACTCAAGCTGTAGGCTAGTGGTGACTATGTTGGCTCATGTATCTGGTACCCGGGCATCACCAGCCCCTGGCACAATGCTTGTGGACATCCAATACGTATTTGTGAAATTGAATCATTTTACAATATAATGAATTGTGAAATTAATGCTAAGGAAATTAGCCAGGCAAGGAAGAATAAATAGTGCCCCATTCTGCTTACATGAGATATCTAAAATAGTCAAACTCATAAAAGCAAAGAGTAGAATGGTGGTTTCCAGGGAGTGGGAGAGGGGGAAATGGGGAGTTTCCCAACAGATACAGAGTTTCATTTAAACAAGATGAGTAAGTTCTAGAGATCTGCTGTGCATCATAGTGTTTATAGCTAAAAATACTGTATTGTACACTGAAAAATTTGTTGAGAGAGTAGATCTCAAGTTCAGTGTTTTCATCACACTCACTCAAAAAAGGGAGGTGGAGGAAACTTTTAGAGGTGATAGATATGTTTATTCCCTCAATCGTGGTGATAGTTTCACAAGTATATGCGTATGTTCAAACCCATCAAATTATATATGTTAAATATGTGCAGTCTTATGTTTATCAATTGCACTTAAAGCCATTAAAAGAGAAATAAAACATGTTTCTAAGAATGGTAGAAAAAATAAAAACTAGTTATAATATGTAACTTCTCATTTTTATATATATGTAATTATATATATAGTTTATATTATAGAATTACATCATACAGTTTTTTTTTAAGTTTGGCATTCTATTTGCTCCTCTTCTGTTCATTTCCTTCCAACCATTTCATCACCAGTGTGCACCACACCCAACAAAGTAACTATGGCAACACTTTGATGTACATTATGTATTTTTGCCATATTCAGCATGTATATATATGTGCACATATATATCATGAAGAACATGTGTGATTATATATGCATATATGTATATATAAAGAAAGAATGCAGAGAGAGATGCACAGTAATGTTGATGATATAATTCTATTTGTTAAAAATGAATACTATATTTTTAATATCTTTCTTTTTTCAGCAATACCACTCAGAATATCCTCCAAGTCAGTTGTTATAGTTATAATTCATATTTTAATTTCTTGACAATATTCTATGGTTTGGACATATTCTATAGTGATGTTCAACTCCTTTAATAATGATTGGAATTTGCCTTGTTGCTAGGTTTTGACACTTTCAACAATGTTGCAAGAAGCATCCTTGTGTGAATGTGTGAGTATGTGTTTTATGTGTGTATGTATGTAACTATATATGCACTCCTTTTATATATATGCATACTATATATATACATGTATGAACATATATACATGGATACATACATATAAATTTACATATATGTATAGGTGGTGGGGAGGAAGAAGAGAGAGAGAGTTAGTTTCCTATTGCCACTGTAAAAATTTATCACAAATTTAGTGGCTGAAAAATTTATTCTCTTACAGCTCTGGAGATCAGAAGTCCTACAATGGGTTGGTAGTTTCTTTTGGAGACTCTAGGATAGAAATTATTCCCTGTCTTTTTAATTTTCTAGAGGTTGCCTCATTCCTTAGCTGGTAGCCCCTTCCTCACATGACTCCAAACTCTTGTTTTCATCATCGTATCTCCTACTACTAACTCTGATCCTTTTCCCTCCCTCTTATAAAGACCCTTGTGATTACATTGGATGAACACAGATATTCCAGGATGGCCTCCTCATCTCAATACTCTTAATTTAATTACATATGCAAAGCCTCTTTTACCATGTAAGGTAACATATTCACCAGTTCTCAGGATTAGATTGTGGACATATTTAGGGGGCAATCATTTAGCTTTTTCCACAAATAAATATTCATGTTTCATTTCCAAAGAATGGATTCACTGGAGTGGAAATTCTGGGTTGAATAGTATGATAGATTCACTTATTAATCAGCAAATATTTTTATTCTCTTCCTCCTCACACCTTAGACTTGAGTGTATTTTCCCACTTCAGTGAACTTGAACTTGCTATAATCAATGGGAAGTGACTTTAAAGGGTACATTCTGATCACTCTCTTGAGTTTTTCCTCACCTCCTGAGAAAAACAGGCACTCAGTAGTGACTGCTTCTTGAACCTGGATGCCAGAAAGAAAAATACTCAACCAAATACAGCAAACTGATGAGTGATTCTCAGACTTAGTAAGTTTTAAGTCACTGTAATTTGGAGAATTTTTGTTATTACAACAAAAGTTGACTAATACAGAAAATATTTATATAATTAATTTTAATAGATATTGCCAACTTGTTCTGCAATAGTCCTACAATGATACAAATTTATACAGTGGATAAGAACATTTTCCTCTTGCATCTCAACTAGAAAGAAAGTCATTGCTCATTATGTTTTACTAATGTGGTGGACATAAAGGTATACTTCAACATACCTGTTTTATTTCCTTGACCACAGGAAATATAAATATTCTTTCATATTTTCATTGACTATTTAGACTTGATATTCATGATTATTCTTATTTTTCTTTGTTTTTTCTTTAAATTTATATTAGATATTAAAAATGATCTATAACTTTTTTCTGTCATAAGTTTGATAAATATTTTATATTTCCTCTAGTTTATTGTTTAGCTATTTACGGTATATATTATATATTACATATATTTAAATATACACACAAAACACACATATACAATATACACACAAAAACACACATAAACAATACAAACTATATAAATAATGTTCTCTTTTTTTCAGAAAAGTGTGTTTTTGTCTCCTCTCTTTCATTTCTTAATTATGAAGGTTACTCCTATGTTTAGAATGTTTCATGATACTTTTATATATTTAATTATTATTTTTTTTATTTAAGCTTCTAAACCATTTGGAATTCATTTTTTCAAAGATGTGAAATAGGCTCTAACTTAAATTTCTTCAAGAAGGGTAGTCAGTTGTGCCAGCTCTATTTAGTTTAACCATCCTTTGATCCCACATTGAAATGTCTGTTCCATTTTAAATGTTCATATTAATATTGTTACTTATTTTAAGATTTTGAATATATATTTTTAGCATGAAATTTTCTCTGTCCTACAGTTATAACATGGAATGAAACAAATAAAGTTCCCATTCTCCTTGTTTATATTCTAGTAGAGAAAAGCAGAAAGTAACAACTTACTAAATAACTAAATATATAAATAAATGTTTGATGATAATGAAGTAAAACATGGTATAAAATGTGGAGAATGCTCTTTCAGATAAAAGGCCCAGTGACATTTTCCTTTATGAAATGACATTTGAAAAGACATCTAAATAACATTAAAAAACAATTTATGTGCATATCTACATAGCAGAGCATTTGAAGCAAAGGGAACAGCAAATGTAAAGATCCTAAAACAGGAGTGTATTTGGTATGTTCTAGCTAAAAACAATGGTAAGGCTCATGTGCCTGGATAAGGCATCAGAATAGATAGGCTATTAAGAGACTACACAGAAAAATTTATGCTCTATCCTTATTCCAGTACTACCTTGAGTTAAAGACAGGACTATTATAGCATGTTCTAAAATTAGTAGAGCAAGGCAAACTTTGCTACTTTTCTTTTGACACTTTTCTTGTATATTATTTAGGACTTTATATGAACTTTAATATCATTTATGAATTGTATTCTTTGCCTAATAAATAAATAGGTGCTGGATATAAAGATATTTAGACAGAAAGATAAAGTTTACTTGGTATTATTCTAATTTGAATTGACATAATTTTTATATTGTATTTTAATCTTTTACTTTATATTTTTGATTTGTAATAATTATGGATACCTAATATTTGCATATTTTTATAAGATAATCTTTTACTCTATATTAGTTAGTTGAGTATTGGCCCATTATGATATTCCATATTCTCATCCAAAGTCATGCCATTCTCTTTAATCGGTTTTTGGTTAATTTTTTGGTTTCATTTCTATCTTTTAATAAGATTGTATAGGGTTTTTACCTATGGATCCTGTCTCTTTTATGTTAAAACCATTTCTAATAATTTTATAATTTGATGGCTATTTTAATTATTTCTCTTCATTGCAGTACTAGTAAAATATATTTATTTTGTACATTTATTTTATATCCAGCCACCTTACCAAATTTTCTTATTGTTTCTCAAGGTTTCTTCTACCAAAAACTTTGGGTAATCTATGTATATAACTTTGTTAGAAGAAAAAAGAGTTTTAAATCTATTCTACACAAATTAAATATTAAAATTATTTGATTTCCCTGCCTTTGGATATTTGCTACAGCACTCAATATATCTTTACAGATATCTAATGTAGACAGCAGTCATTTCTTTCATTTTCCTGATATTTATTACATTAAATAATTTTATTCAATTTTTATTTATCTACATTTTCTTAAGAATGGTTTCTGAATTTTTAAATGCTTTTTAAGAATCTTATGATATAGTTAGCAAGTTTTCTTCCTTATTATGATGAAATAGAGAGATATTGTTATTAATATATTTGAATGAATCTTATATTAAAAGAGTAAATCCTACTTGGTAATGGTTTTCCAGATTTTTTCAATAATTTGTTTAATTGTTTTACTTTTATATCCATTCCTTTTTCTCCTTTTGAGACTTCTACTATTTGCACACTAGATATATTGTATTTTTTTATCAGTCACTTAAAACTGCATTCTTGATTTCATTACTTTATATATTGTGTTTGAGATATTTTTTCTACTTTCTCTCTCTCTCCCTTTCTCTCTCTTTCTCTCTCTCTCTCTCTCACACACACACACACACACACACATACACACTCACACATACACACACAAACATTAATTACTGGAAAAGTGATGTTTTATAATATTAAATCTTCTCATCCAAGGATGTGCCGTTTTATTACTTCCAATAAGATATATATATATATATTTTTTTCCTACTGATGTTTTAGTTATTTAGACTGATTTCTTTTCCCCTTCTCTATTTTTTTCTCTGTTCTTCCCCTCTATGTAGTTGCAGTCTCCACTTGGTGTCTTGTTATGTTCCTTTGTTCCCTGGAACTTTCAGAAAAGCTTCCAGATAAACCTTGAGTAAGGCAGTCTCATGAGTGATGGAAAGGCAGAAATATCTGACCTACAGACCAAAACATAATTGCAGCTGGTAGCCCATGCCCTGATGAGGCAGCTGGGCACAGCCCCTCAGTTCCCTGATCTTTTCCTGTCTTCCTGCTTCATATCCTCCTCTTCTTAGTGTGCCAGAAGATGTAGTGCACTTACTATGACCCACATAAACCCTCATCGCTGGAGGTTCATAAGTCTTGATGACTCAACAATTCACCACGATTGCGCACTATTCCTTAGGCTTTCTTTTGACTTAAAGGGGAAGCCATTCCTCATATGCCTTTCCTTTAGGATTGTGAGAAGTGCTGAGGCTTAACAACACTCTAGATCTTGCATATCTGCTTGTCCTAGTTCTGTTCAGCACAGTAGCATGTTCAAGCCACCATTTTCCAGAATCTTCTCATGGTTTAATTTTGGAGGCAATGAAGCATAATGGCAACCACATCATTTCTGGAAACAGTGTACTTGTTATGTCACCTTTGACAAGTCATGAGACACTGATGAAATGTATTACTACTGTGTTCATATGTTACTCATTATTATTATAATATTATTATTCAAATTTAGAAGCATCCTTTTCTCATTTCCAAAGTTATGTATACCCTTATGGACATTTTTCAACCCACTCATGAGAGAAAGAGGGAGACACCCATTTTCTTTTAAGAGAAAGAAATGGTGAATTACTTACCACATGTAATTATTTAATTAACAATCATCTCTCATATTTCCATATTTTAAAGTGTTTATCACTTCTAAGATTCCTGACAATAGATTATCTTATTTGATCCTATTATGATTCAGTCATGTATTAATAAAGGTATAAAATACAAATAATAATAGTTTTAATATATGAAATTCTTATTACTTACCAGATATAATACCAACAGTAATCATATTTAGACTCCACACCAACTCTTTGGAGAAGATACTATTATTATCTACATCTTGTAGATGAGAAAAATAAAATACAGGAATATTAAGGATCTTGTCCAAAATTCTGCAGCAAATCATTGGTGGAAGTAGAAATTTTTATCTTCAAAATCTAATTGTGGAGTGTGTGCTGTTAACCACCCTGTGATCAATCATACAAGATACATGTAACCATTCATATTTATAGATCAGGGAAATGGTAGAGTAGGTTGGCTTGTTTACTCAGGGTCACTCAGCAAGTAAAGGGTGAAACAGAGACTAGAAATCATATCTTCTGATTTTATACATGCTTTTTTTCAGAGTATAATATGTAACTAATACAATCTGTCCCATTGTTTAAACCAATCAGTGTGCAATGGTTTATACCCATTTGAAGATGTTATAACTTTTAATCTAGCCAGGTTAAATTTAAGAGATTCTTATACATATTTCTTATGTACTTTGGAGTAAAAAGAACTCTTTTGTTGTTGTTACTGCTGCTGCTTATGTAAATTAATCTTATAACGGCTATTATCTTTTGATTTCATTTTGAAATTTTGTGTATTTTTATATGGGTTTTGACAACTACAAAAAAGTAAGTTCAGTTGCAAAGCTTTTGTAAAATGCAAGCTGATTTCTGCTATTATACAAAATATCAACAGAAAAGCAATTGAAATAATTTCTAAAATTTAAATTGAGTCAAGTTTCAGGAATGTGAGTTCATTTGAGTCAATGAATATTCACCGAGTCCTTATGACATGCTGGGCACAATGCTAGGCGCAGTGGGAGATGAAGAGATCATAAGAGAAGTCCCTGCCTTTAGGGGGCTTTAATTCAATAGGAGAGACAGGCATGTACAAAAACAATCTTAATATTAGCCAGACTGTTATAAGTGTTATAACAAAGGGACTGAGAAAGTGCAATAGGAATATAAAGAAAAGATATTATCTCCAACTGGGCGAACTTGAACAAACAAATAAACACCACAGCTGGTGCAATAAAATGTGATTTCAAGAAAATAAAATACTTTAGTTTTAATTGCTTTCAATGTTATTAGGCAAGTTGCCAAAAAATGTTTTCTTCAATATCAAGTTATATCTCAAGAATATCACTTTAAGAAGTTGGACTAATTATTTGAGATTTTAGAAGAAACAATTCAATATAAATGTTACCTGAGTGATTGGTTTTAACAACCTATTTGGTTTTTTAATGGTGCAAACCATCTTCGTAGACAGAGGAAGTAACTTTCCAAAGGTAACACAGGTCACTGAGTAGTTAAAAATTAAGACACAGGTCATGTGATTTCCAGTTAAGCCTGCTTTCCATTTCACCAGGACCCTCCTCTCTAGCTTTAATTACTTCATTCATACACCCTTACCCTTTTCAAATATTCGTAAGTTTTTGCTGTTTCCTATACTAGATTCCTGCTTCATTGAGATCAAGGTGGACACTATCTTTCTAAGTCTTGAAGAGTCACAGGAAATTACAATCACTGTTCATTCAGCACAGATCATAAGGTGCTCTCTTTTATGTATTTATCTGTTGCTCCAATGACTGGTTATTGTGTGGTGGATAAGGAAGGGTGCTGTAGGCCTGGGTTCAGATCACAGATCCACCACTAGCTAACTTTAGGGAAATTACTTACAACTCTTGATGCTTCCATTCTTCATCTGTAAAATGGGGAGAATAATAGTGCATCCTGCCTCATAGTTTGTTATAAGGTTTAAGTGAACTAATAGATGTAAACAATTCAGAACAGTGCCTGGAGCACGTTCCAGCACAGTAAGGATGATTTATTATTTGTTTTATGCTTTGCCTTCTCCTACTGCAGAGGCAAATCGATAGAAGATGGTAGAAGATAGCAATGAATGTGTATTTGGGGAGTCAAATGTCCCACAGTTGAATTTTAATACTAAAATGTAATAACTTTGTTAACTGACTATTCACAGAATACTAGTATTATTACCTTTGTTCTTAGACAAATGAAGAAACTGAAGCTCAGAGAAGTTAACATAATTCACAGAGAACATGGATGACAAGATTCAAAGATCTTTTATCAGGTTTTAGGCTACTAGGATTCTGTCTGACTATGCCTGTCACCAGATAATTTTTAAAAATTACTAATTCTAGATTATAGCATGCAGTCTAGTGATCTTTTAAAATATTGCCTCTAAAAATGTAAGTTGAAATAATATATATGCCAGAAAATAAATGTAAGTGATATAGACATACAGATATCAATTTCCTACTTTGTGGCCTCATACTCTAAGTTTTAACCATATGGATTATTTTTCTTTTTCAATCCTTGGATAGGCCATACTCTATCAGATCTCCAAGCCTGTACACATGCTTGCCCTCTGCCCACTTCGATTCTGCCCACACTTTCCAACATACACACAAATACACAGAAACACTTGGCCCACATGGTTTCAACAGCTTATTTTCAACTTTAGCATCGTATCATCTGTGTCACTTTCTCTGTCCCCCTTTCTAGTCTGTCTAGATGCCTTCCTCTTTCTTCCAAATTGTCTTGTTTGCCTTCATCATAGCACTTACTGAGCTACATTGCACTTGCCTAAGTGAGTGTCTGTATCTCTTACTAAGTTATGAGCTTCTTGAGAGTTGGGACTGAGTATCTTGTATTTACTGTTTCAATTCTATGACTAGTTAAGTTAACTGAGTTGTTACTCAATAAATATTTGATGAATGAAATAATGAATTAGTGAATGAATGAATGAAAAACTATGTTAGTCGTTAGACTTCCATACAAAAAGCTACATCAAAATATACATCATTGGCAATAGCAACAAATAAAATTGATAGAAAGAGTTAAGTAATTATATATTTTTAAATGATTTTTTAAAAATTGGCATAGAGAAATCATCTTTTAAGAAGTCTAATTTCAAATGTAAGCCCATTTGTAAATTGCAGCATTCATTTTCCCCATATTTGCTTACCTTGAACTAGAAAGACACCGAAATGCCATTTTTAGGACAGAGCTCACATCCAAAGATTTGTACATAATTCATAGTTTAAGTTCTGCAAGTTTGCATAATAAATAGTTTAAATACTGCAGCAACAGAGATGGAGAGGAAATTAGGATTCTGAATGAAAAAGTTAATTATACCTCCAAGGATTTTTTTTTTTGCAATACATTAAAAACAAGCTTAGAAGAGGACAATTTAGACTAAAAAGAGATGGAAATGCAAGAGATTATGGAAGTGGTGATAACTGACAAGTTTTCTTATTAAGTGGGGGTAATTAGACTAAATTAATTTTAAAATTGTAGTAGTGCATTCTAGATCAACAATAGCGTAAATAATTTCCGGGAATGATGATCTTGCAGCTGGAGCCATTTCTGTTAGATGGACTCTGTGTTTGACATTATTGGCCATTTTCTCTGCTTCAGTCATTCTATTCAGATAATCCAGGGGGGTATAGTTTAAAACTGGAATCCCCACCCTTTTAGCAAGGATGCCAAAAAAGATCAAAGAACAAGAATTATCAGCAAGGAAAAGTAGCTTTTTTTTCTTTTCTTTTTTTATTTCAGCATATTTTGGGGGTACAAACGTTAAGGTTACATACATTGCCCTTGTCTCCCCTCCCCCCTCGAGTCAGAGCTTCAAGCGTGTCCATCCCCCAGATGGTGTGCATCACACTCACCTTGTATGTATATACCCATCCCCTCCTCCCCCCTCCCACCTGCCTCACACCTGACAAATGTTTGTTTTTCTTTTTAAACATTTTGGTTACATTTTATATCTTTGCCTCTCCCTAGCAAGGGTTAGAGGTATGCCCTTCCCCTCCACAATGTTCACCACATCCCTCAGATGTGGGACTACCCCTCCAACTCCCGAATCCCTGGTGAACACCACCAACCCTTTGAGCACCATAGTGTTAATCAGTCAGTACCAATTTGATGGTGAGTATATGTGGAGCCCATTATTCTGATCT
Organism: Cheirogaleus medius; assembly: GCA_008086735.1. Lineage (NCBI taxonomy): Eukaryota > Metazoa > Chordata > Mammalia > Primates > Cheirogaleidae > Cheirogaleus > Cheirogaleus medius. The sequence continues at coordinate 8,700,019 of VBSM01003204.1, read as the reverse complement.
TGTGTCACCTCACTTTGGATAGTGGGCTTAAGTTCAATCCAGGATAATATGATCAGTGCTAGCTCACTGTCGTTTCTTAGAATTGAGTAATATTCCATTGTAAACATATACCAAATTTTAATGATCCACTCATGAATTGATGGGCACTTGGGTTGTTTCCACATCCTTGCAATAGTGAATTGTGCTGCCATAAACATTCTGGTGCAGATGTCTTTATAATAAAATGTCTTATGCTCTTTTGGGTAGATGCCTAATAGTGCTATTGCTGGATCAAATGGTATTTCTATTTTTAGCTCTTTGAGGTATCTCCAAATTCTTTTCCACAAAGGTTGCACCAATTTGCAGTCCCACCAGCAGTGTAAGAGTGTTCCTGTCTCTCCACATCCTCACCAGCATTTGTTGTTTTGGGATTTCTTGATACAGGCCAATCTTACTGGGGTTAGATGATATCTCATTGTGGTTTTGATTTGCATTTCTCTAATGATTAGCGATGTTGAGCATTTTTTAATATGTTTGCTGGGAAAAGTGGCTTTTTATAAAAAGATGTTACAGGATATTCCTTCATCTATTTGTATACTTATTAATCTGCTCAGCCAACATACAGATACCACTGCTACTACTACTAACAGTGATTACATAATTTTTTAGAATTAATATAAGTCTTGGTACTGTGCTGAACATGTCATAGGTATTATCTTGTTTATTTTGAAATGTGAAATTTTAAAACTATGGGCTCAGAGCAATGAAGTGGCTTGACCAAGAACAAATAATAATTAGCAGATATTTGGTCTGAACCCTCGGAGGATGACTCCAGAGCTACTGCACACACATTTGTGCCGGTGTCAAAAACAGAAGCCATCACTTGGAAGTTTTGTAATCTGAAAAGTAAAGACTCAGGGAGTAGAGGAGATCCACCTTAAAGATGAATAACGGAGTGTATTGAAGAAAGAAAAAATAAAGAAGCAAAGGCTTGAGGCTCTAGTCTTCTTTAAATCAGGACATAGCAGTGTAAATTTGAGTTTATTATTTAACCATTGTATAATACATATCCCAATCTATAAAATAGGAGGCACATAGGTGGAATTTTAAGTTAGGAAAGAGGCATGCCAATAACGGTGATATTTTATTCCCTTTGAAGGGAATGTCCCCAATTCCTTCTGTGGAGAACTGTCCCTGTTCACACTCCCTGCTGAAAGGATAGCCTCGGTAGCCTTGACTTTCAGCACGTGACAGGCTAAAATACCGGGCCCCTTGCATGGCCACCGCAGGTGCTCTGGATAGAGCAGCCAATTCATAGGGAAACCAGTGGGGTATGAGATAGCTTGGTAGGAAGAGCTCTACTCAAAGAATCAAGAGTAGAAAATGTGTACTGGGATATCAACTTAAATCAGGCAATGGACACCTTAAATTTTCTCTATCAGTCCCCCATCAATGCATTACCAACAGCTGGCAGCTCTTATTTTAAAATAGATTCTGAATCTCCCCACTTCTTACCACCTCTTCTGCTACTACCCTCATCAAAGCCATCAGCATCTCTCCTTTGAATTATCCCAGTATCTTTTGCCCTTGCCTCAAGTAGATTTATTTTTATCATAGCATCCAGAACACAATTCCTCTGTTCAATAGCTTCCCAATTCACTCAAAGTAAACTGAACCATTTAAATCAGTTTTCAAGACCCTCCACAACCCAAATCCCTGCTTTAACTCTTTAATCTCATCTCTCCTACTACTGCCTTCCCGCCCATCTCATTCCAGCCACTCTGGCCTCCTTTTTGTTCCCAATATTCCCAACATGTGCTCTCATGCAAGCACCTTCACCCTGGTTCCTTTTCCTATGATGTTCCTTTCTCACATATCTGCGTGACTCACTCCCTCACCTCCTAAAGGTCTTTGACCAAATTTCACCTTCTCTGTGAGACCTTCACGGACCATTCTGTTAAAAATTGTTAGCAGGTCACTTCTCATCCCCTGCCTCTGCTTGATTTGTATTCATTGTATGGATCATTCTCTGATCTAATAGCTTATGTACTGTCTGTACCTTCTAACTGGAGTGCAAAGTCTCCAGGGTTGGGGTTATTGTCTGCTTATGACACTACGGTATCGCCAGGATGGCAGGCATTGTTGTCACACAATGAGTATGTGTTGAATAGCTGTTGAATAAGTGAATACGTAAATGAATAAAAGACGTGACTGGGAGCCAAAAGACTAGCCATGAGAGACTGTTACCGAGCTATAGAGTTCAGTAAATAGAATCCAGCAGGCAGAACCAAAGAGTGTAGCAAGTGGATCCAAAGTACAGTATAAAGAAGTAGGTGAAAACACTGGAACAATCACATATCCTAGAGGGAGAAACCATGGACTTTTGCTCTAAGACCCAAAACACCACCTCGCATTCCTATTTCCAGTGTGACTTACTCTGCTATGCTTCCTTTTCTGGAACCTCAAGACTTCCGCTCACTCATAGTTATTCATAAAATTCATCATCTGCCTCGAGCATTTGCCTTAGATTCAGTCTTTGTTCCCTATACTCAAAGAACCCCAACAAACCTTTCTTTCTAAGCCCTACTGATCACAAATGCTGTATCTGGCACCTTCACATATATTATCCCATTGACTCTTCCTGGAAACGTTGCATCAAAAAACATTGTTATGACCATTTTACAAGAAGCAGGATCTCCAAGATAAGTCACTTATCACAATCACATGTGGTGTTGGAGCAGGCCCGGGATTCAAATACAAACCTTCTTTTTCTACACTACAGTGCCTCTTCAGGGTTGTTTAGGTAGGCTTTTGTTTTCAGCAGTACAATCGCATGATTGCTTTTATATATCCTGCCTATGATTCTGAAACTTTTACAGTTCATGAACCTTCCTAGCATTACCTCCCAAAAACATTGAACTTGCTACCTTAATTTTTCATGGAACCAGAGTTAGCAAGAGATAAATACCTTTGTTCTTCCTTTTATCTTCTGAAGACGAGATTTTGCTTCTCTGTCCTCTCCCTATCTCTTCCTGTAAGTCGCCAGCAGGGTCATGGCTGCCAATATATCAGGACACTCAAGAGCCAATTACACAGGGATGAAACAGACACCTGACAGGCAAGAACATTCTTCTGGCCTTGAAAGACAGCTGATTAGCAATTAAAGGTATGATTTATGACTTAAAGGAAAGAGTGGCTATCTATCTCATGAGCCCATACACACCTGTACATATAAAATACATCTTCCCAAAAACCTTTGAATCACATAAATATTGTCCTGGACTTGTTCATTCTTCATACTTATGTCAGATAATGTAAATACCTTGCCTAAGGGCACACAGATAATCAGGATTCTATGTTTCCTGATCTACTCAATTATTCTTTTCGGTCAGTATGTTGCCTCTCTACCTTTGAAGATAAAATTCGGTCTTTGGCCTCATTTTCAAGACTCTCAATAATCTGAACATCTTTAATGCCACCCTTCCTCTGCATTTCCATTTAAAAAGCCACTTCTTCTATGAAGCCTTCCACTTTCTTCATTCCTTTTAGTTGATTCCTACCTTCTATTAGCTCTTATTACATTGTTGTACTTCATTCCAGCAGTCATCACAGTCTGGAGGGTTCAAACTATGACAGTGTTTCTCTGACTTCCTGATTCCTACTGGAAAGAAGAACTTTGGCTCAAAGCTATTCAACTAGAAAGTTAAAGAAGAGGGCCAAGAATCTAGGACTCTCCCTCTCTGACCAGTATTCTTTCTATTATCCAGATGCTCTCAGGGGACTCTGAATGGTGGACAAAAGTAATAAGATTCCCGCGAACAATAATTTAGCTTCACTTGCCTAATGACATTGAACCAAAGGTAATCAGTAGAATTAAATAGAAACATAATCTCCTTTTATAAACTTTTAAGTATTCAATCAACCAAGTGCCAGTAGTTATTTCTACCAGAGTTTCCAACTGAAAGAGATTTAATAAACAAACAAACAACAACTACCATCACAACCAAACCTAGCAGTCATATTTAGGCTTCAGGGCAACCTTTCCGGTTGGGTTTATTCCCAGCCCTCACTGTGTTCTCCTTGGTGAGATCAGCCAATCCTGGCCTCTATGTGCCCATCCTGCCACCAGCCCCACCCAGGTGTAAGGAGTCCATGAGCTTTCAGTTGATTGTTTTGCCCTACAGGAGCCACAGAAAACAGGATCTGTCCCAAACCAGAAAAGCCACAGAGTACCAACGTCAACTTTTGCCCCCAAGCAAGCGGGCTTGAAAATAATCATATTTCTCAAACATCTATGCTTTTTTTCTTTTTCTTGAAGCTACTATCTATTGAACACTTAAAATCTGCCAATCACACTGTGCAGCTTTATCTGCATTCCAGGAGTCCATGCTTTTTGTCACCAGAGTGAGTTGAGAGTCATGAACTCAAGCTGGCTTGGCTGAATCCACGGCCTCTGTTTATGTTTAATGAACTCGGTTTTCCTCTGCTAAGCTCTGCTCCTAATACAAGGAGTCACAACAGAGTCCACAAGAAACAGATTTTCTGGAATTTGGAATCTTCTATCCTCTTTTGCCAAGATTTCTGACAATGAATCTCTTCTGAGACAAATGCCTGCTCCAACAGGGACCTAGACTGCAGTGGCCATGTAGGCACTGAGATTGGACTGCTCCCTCCTACTCCCCATGCTCACCTCATTCCACAGTGCACGTCGTGGCCCAGACCAACTCTTAGTTCTTTTTTCCTGTCTTTGTGCTAATATATTCCATCATGGATGTGCCCAGAAAATGGGTTTGAAAATCTTGGCTATGTCAGTTTACAATATTGTCTTCACATTTTTCATTAATGTTATCTGAACCTTCTCCTCCCACAAGAATCTAGACTTGTCAGCAGGTCTTGGGTAGCAGTGCTCTCCCTAAAAATGGCAAGGACTCATCAAAACCAAAGGGGGAGGTGGTAGCTTACAAAGCTAATCAGACAGAGACATTTACCAAAGTGATTATAAACATGGACTCAGATTACCTGGGTTCAAAACCAGGCCCCAACATTTTCCACCTGAATAAACTAGACCAGCCATTGTATTGCTATGAGCACTAGAAGCTGTTTCAACAAAATTGAGATAGTAATGTCTACGGTTGCTATAGTAATGCAATGAGTTGTATCTTATAAAATGCTTCATATGCTTGCAAGCCCTTTAGCATCATTACTATACATGTTATAGGAGCAGATGTGAAAAGCTGGGACCTGGGACCAGGGAAGAGAAGAAGCTGTAAATTGGGAAGCTGGGAGTGGTGGGACCATGTCACTGGGACATGAGAGACTCTTCTTATCCACAGTGGTATCCTCTGTGAAATTCCCATAAAATGTGTGGAAGAGTTGACTCCATTTATAAGACCAGAAACACTATAGTAGCTCTCATAAATACTATATTCATCTACAAATTATGTTCATCAAATAATAAAAGCCAAGCAGAAATGTTTCTCTTAAATAATTTGGAATATTGAGATAAGAATAGGTTGGGGGCAGAAGTATATTTTGCTCACTCACCTATTGCTAATTGCTTAGGGGGAATTGATTTCTTAAAATTAATATTTGCAGAAAAAGTTTTTTTTAATTAGTGTAACATTTGCTGCATGCAAAGGCCATGTGAAATGTAGATATAAACTCAAAACCATAGTAATAAAAGAAAAATTTTTCAGCTTACTGCCTAACAGTAAAAAGAATGTGGTCCTTGACTCAGTGGAGCTTTCTGTCTGCAAGAGATGATGTATCTCTTTATTACTATAAAAAATAACTTAATAAGTACAAGAGCAGTTCACTAAATATTATGGGTACAAAGTGTAGGGATTAATTAATTTATTTTTTCAGCGGTCTAGGTGATTTTAAAACTAGGTCTAAATGATATCTAGTGCTTCATTGTTCCAATGAAGAAAAATGAAGGTATTCTTGATGAAGGAACTTACATGTTTAAAGGCACAGAAGTAGTGCAGGTGTTTTAGAGAGTGGTGGTATCCTTGATGATCTGAGCAAAGAAAGGGTGTGTCAGAAGAAAACGAGATGGAGAGGATTTATAGTTGAAGATGAAAAAAGTTGAAGATGAATATTTAAACAGCATCTGCAGTATTATTGAAACACCTGAGTGTGTCCCATTCAGATCCTTTCTTCCCACCTTCTCCTTAGAAATTACCCTCGTCCTGAATTTTTTGTTTATGATTGTCTCACATCTTTAAAATATAATTTTGGACTTTTGTCCTCAATAATGTCCTCAAATGGGTGGTATATGTGTACCATGGAGTACTACTCAGCCATAAAAAATAAATTAACATCTTTTGCAACAATTTGGATGGAACTGGAGTCCATTCTCCTAAGTATCACAAGAATGGAAAAACCAATACCACATGTATTCACTACTGAATTGAAACTAACCAATGAACACACAAGTGCACAGAAGGAAGTAAAACTCAGTGGAAAGCAACCAGCAGGGAAGGGTTAGAGGGGAGGGGAATAAACCAACCTAATGGATACTGTAAACACTATTTGGGTGACAGGCACACCTATAGCCAGGACTCAAGCATCACAGAAATGATCCATGTAGCCTAAAACATTTGTACCCACTTAATATTTTGAAATAAAAAACACTAAAATATAATTTTACCACATATATGCATACTTCAAAATATATAAATATTTGAGCTTTAAAAATGCTTTTGTATTCTTAAGTACTCTTCTGATGCTTGATTTTATTTTGATTCAACATGCTATATTTAGAAATCAGCTATATCATTTATAGCTTCAATGTATACATTTTTACTACTATATCACATTCCCTTGTGTGGAGTCATGTAAAACAACACTCACAGCAACAAAAGTTTTAGGAGCACAAATCAGTTTCTCCACTCCAGAAGTGAGTTTAGAACTGGTACAGAGGGTAAGCGTAGCGACAGTTGCCGAACTGACTGGGGCCAAGAGTCCCGAAATTCCCTTTTGAGGTCTGTGTTTAGAAATCACTATGATCTTTTTTGACGACTGCATTGCAAATTGGATTTACCTTTTCAATTTTGCATTATTCTTGTGTTATTGGGATTATGATGAATAATAAGATAATAACAGCAATTAGCCTCTGGATGACTAATGGTCCTTTAAATTGATTTTGAAGAATCAATTTGCACGTCTTCCCATGGCCAAATTAGAATAGGGAGGGACAGAGTGTGTTTCATGAACTTCCCTGAGAATGAAAATGCTACAATTATGTCCAGTGAACACGATGGGTGGTGTAGAAACTCCCTAGAGCTTGGGAATGGGGGCTGGGGCAATTTAACAATTCAAGCTCTCTTTCTTGACAAAGAGAAACTTGAAGGGTCGAAGGAGTTTCTCCCAAAAGTTTGTTCCTAAGTTGGTTATTTAAAATTTAGAGGCATTTTTAACATGGAACTAGCATTGTGCATTGTATTTTCAGTTTCTCCCAATCTACCAAAAGCTATTAAACCTATAGTGGGCATGAAGTATAACATTTGATCTTGTCCCCAGGTTATGAGAGTCATTGAGTAGGAATGCCGTCAAGGACCAAGTTGGGCCTCCACACAGATACTATCTCCCCACTACAGTGGCATCTGGAACTCCATCTTGGAGGGGAGTCTCACCCCACTCCAAGTTACTGAGGATGGAGCTACGGTTTGTGTCCAGAGTCCCAGTAGAATGGGGGAGGAGGAGGAGAGTTATAGAAGGAAGAGAAGGGAAGAAGCTGCTGTTGGGGTTTAGAGAACTGTAGTGGAAACCCTAGCTCCCCATCAATAAAATCTCTAAGTTCATCTTTTGGGTTCATACTTTCTAGTTAGTCTTTTACTTTATTTTGCAGAGTTTGGATATTTCTGCACATGCATTCATAGTTTCTGCCATTCCCTGCTGCTTCTGAAGTGGATTTATTTCTTTTGTCTAGTCCTGGACCAGTGCAGAGGTATGCAACCTTTTATTAAAAAGCAAGAGAAACATGGGATCATGAATGTATTTAATTCATTGCACAAACTATGAAAGTAAATTCTAAAGAAATATTAACTAATAGACATCGCATCGAGGAGCAGATTAGCGAAGGAGATGGGCACAACATCAAAATCCATAACAAATTCTATTAGTAAAGAATGTAGGAGCCTCAAGAGGTAATTTTTCTGAGATGGTATTTGAAGGAGACTCCATAGAGAAGAATGTATTCGATCTTTGTTATAAGAAATGTCAGGCCCAGTTGTTCACTGAGACTTCCTGACCCTTGAGATCTTTAGAAGATTGGTTTGGGTCCCAAATTTTGTGGCCTATGGAAGTCCGAAACTCTCATGAGATTTCTGCAAGTCTCTGAGCAGGTTTATACTTTTGTAGTTTGGACTCATGGCTTACCCGTTAATGAGTCATCTCAGCATCGCGGGTATGATGCCTCATGCCTGGAGACTGCTCTGAGCTGTCAACTGTATATTGTCTTTGCACTTTTTTCATCCACACCCACATATTTACACAGACACACACACACATCCCTCACTGACACATACCCATTTTAACATACAGACCATTTTAGTAAAATATTTTGGACACTAAGAAGAGTATTACATTACAATAATTCAAACCCAACCAAAACTTAGTCTGAAATAGCCTTGGTTATTAAAGTTTCTTTGTTGTTTGAACATTTTTAAAGACCGTTTTATCCTACAGCGAATCCAGTGTTCACATCATCTGGGGGCCCACTCATTTCTTCCCTTTCCCGTAGATTTTCCAGACCCCATCCCTCTCAGATGCTTTCAAGACCTTCCAAATCACATTTATTCCATTTTGCATAATAATTCAGCACTTCCCAGTACCTGCTCCTGCCTCAGCTTCATGCCCACCTTTGGCTATCCACATTCATTAAAGGATATCTGTCCTGCTTAGAACAAATTTATGATTTATAGAGCAATTATTATTTCATTGGTTATACCAGAGTAAAGATGTCCAAGTAAAAGTAATGTGACTAGAAAATATTTAAAAGTATTAATTTTTTATTGACCTAGTAACTCATCAAATTTCTTCCCTAGCATATATTCCTGAACATAAGCCCACTCCTGCTTTGGATGATACTATATTTATAGAAAACAAAGGCATATAGTAATTTTAACTTAAGGAAAAAATACAAAATGTGCACATAGATAATTAGTTCTCCCCACCCCCATACACACACACACAACCAACCAAGACTAGATAAAAGCCCATAGATTAGGGCACAACAAGAAAAGAGGAGCACTGACGTGTGTCATTGATAGGATATTGCCCTGTTTTGCCCGAGATGCGGCACCTGTCACCAGTGCAGGGGGTTGTGTGGACTAAAAGCCATCCCGCCTCTATTCCAGAGGTAAGTAGCACATCTCAGCTGTGGGGAGAAGCTCTAGAGGAGTACTTGTCATTGTTATCAATAAATCTTTGATCAAATGACAAGGGAAGCTGCCACTTGTGTCCTGGTATTTTAACAGCTCCCCCTCCCCCCACACACAAACATACTAACAACTACGCTGTATGGACCATTATCTTTCAACAGCAATATGAGTAAAACTTCAGCAACAGAGATTGAGGTCCTCGACACCTAGGGGTGGGGGATAGTGAAGTGGAAGGAAAAGAGCCCCGAGCAACACCTCCTGATCTCAAGCTGTCCAAAACACACACAATTAAGGCTGAATATACAAGAGCCAACCCAAAATATACCACCGAGTTAAGATACTAGTTGAACATCTACCCCATTGTGTGTGGGGATGAGGTAGAAGGATCAACAGACCTAACACATACTGGCATTTCCTAGACATGTCATCCAGAGGTTGATTTGTGAGCCAGGTATCTAGAGATGAAGGAGGAAACACAGTCTCCTAACAGGGTTAAAGCAATGGGATGTGCATGGGATGCTGATAATACATCCAGGACCAGGACTGTAGGGTCTATCAGTAGCAGTGGTAAAGAAAGGGAAGAGCTGAGATCTCACCGGAAGAGTGGCTCTCCCTTCTCACATCATCTCTTTAACTTCCAGCATTCTTAGCAATGTCATCCCTTACACATTTGTGTCACCAGGTGTCATCTTTAAGATAATGATTTTTAATTTTATTTTTATTAATACATAATAGATGTACATGTTTTGGGGGTACATGTGATAATTTAATATAATTGTATAATTTTTAAAGAGAAATCAGTGTAATTGGGATATCCATTACCTTAAATTTCCATGGGTGATTGAATGTCTACCACGTGGAGGTAGACAGGAGGTGCCGTATGCTTTTGAGTGCATTCTTTTATATCTCATTTGAGCTTCACATCGCCCATGGACACTGATATTTTATTCCCATTTTTCAGATTACATAAAAAAAATCAGATCAAAGATATAAATTGATTTGCTTAAGGTCACACAAGTAATAAATGTCAGAGTCAGGATTTAAACCCGGTCTTCTGATCCCAAGTTCATGATTCTTTCCACAGCAGTAATATATTCCTAAAATATTAGATCTAAAATGGATGTTAAAAATTATTTTGTCCAGGGATGACAGATATATTCTCAATGATGTGCCAACTCTAATCATTCCAGGCTGCCCGGAGTGTGCGCTGAGAAGAACATGGGGACCCATCGCCGGCTCAGTGGGGAAAAGTACCATGATTGATTCCTGATGTCTGCCTCCGGCTCTGCTGCCAAGTCCTTCCCAACCTCAGCTCAGTTTTCTCTTCCCATTTTTACAGATGGGAAAATTGACGCTGAGAGATTTAAAGTGAATTGCCCAAGAGCACGCAGCATGGCGTTGGCAGAGCCGCCGTTAAGTCTCCACTTGTCCTGCTTTCGTACCTCCTGCTCTTGGCGTCTCCGTGGTCCTTCCCTTGGAGTTCTTGTGGGAATCTTGCCAAATCTCTCATTTTTCTCTGAATCACTTTCTGACCTTGTTGTTCTCCCTCATATAAGATGTGAACAGCATCTGAGTATAGTGCTTTGAAGAGGAGTCCATTGTGAATTGTCAACAAGATTCCTCAAAGTTTTCGTAAGGAGTTACTGAGAGGATCATGTCACAAGGGACCGATGGGCACCAAGTACTGGTGTTGGGACTGGATAAACAAATACAGAGGGGTCAAGAAATAAACAGACCCAGCTCAGCAGTCAGGAACGAGCTGGGGCGAAATTTCCCTTAATGATTTTGATCTGACCAGCTCAGAGCACTATGGAATAGGTCATTGGTGCAAGGAAAATGATTGAGGAACTCTTTACATTTAGGAGAAACAGAATGAAGAACACAGTCATTCCCTGAAACGGCATCCATTTAATAGTGGAGAGAAAGTACATATATGTAAAATGAAGTGGAAATTTGAAGAATCCATCCAGATTATTCAGACTAAAAAGTATTCTATAGTAGTCCCTAACTCCTGAATTATAAAATTAAATGAGTCAATGCCCATAAACTATTTAGCCGGTTCCTGGAAAACAATAATTGTTTAAAGATCAATAAATAATAATATTTTATAAATGAAAGAGTGTTGCAGGAGGGTGTGGGAAGTGCTAATGCATGTGTCTATGTATGTGTATTTTCCATTTTTGAATGACCTGCTTGACTAATTCAATTGTTGCTGTGTCATAAACACACTCTAATTGTCTTCATATTTGTAAATGGAGAACAACCCCACTTTAAACTGGAATACTCAGGTATTGGTTTTTTTTTCATTTAACACAGGAATCTTTTTTATTAATTTTTATTTCAAAATATTAAGGGAGTACGAATGTTTTAGGTTACAAAGATCACTTTTCTAAATGTTTGGGTCCCAGCCAAAAGTGTGCCCGTCACCCAAATATTGTTCATAGGTAGGTAGGTTATTTACCTTTTGTTATTCCCCCTTACCCCCGGTCGATTTCCACTGAGTTATTGTTCCTCTGTGCACACATGTGCTCATCGGTAGGTTCCAATTTAATAGTGAGTACACGTGGTATTCGTTTTTCCATTTTTGAGACACTTCTTTTAGGAGAATGGTCTCCAGTTCCATCAGACTGTTGCAAAAGGCATTAATTCATCCTTTTTATGGCTGAGTAGTATCCCACGGTATATATATACAACATTTTATTATATTAATGCACACATGAATTGATGGGCACTTAGGTTGATTCCACATCTTTGCAATTGTGAATTGTGCTGCAACAAACATTCGAGTGCAGGTGTCTTTTTGGTGAAAAATCTTTTTTTCCTTTACCCAATAGTGGGATTTCTGGATCAAATGGTAGGTCTACTTTTAGTTCTTTGAGGAATCTCCATAATGTTTTACATAGAGGTTGTACTAATTTGCAGTCCTACTAACAGTGTATAAGAGTTCCTTTCTCTCTGTATCCATTCAGCATCTTTGTTTTTGAAATTTTTGGTAAACGCCGAGCCATCTTATTAAATCTTCTGATATTCATGAGATGTGTCAAATGAGCATTATTATATTTGAGCTGCTGTTCATAAAACTGAGTCACAGAGTGGTTAAGTGATTATCCCAAGTCACACAGATATTGAATATTTGGGCAATGATGAGGAAGGGAGTCTATTCACCCTTATTTCAGAGTGTTGCACACTATCTCCTCTTTATATTAGAATCAAAAATGCTGCTACTGTCCCATCCATTTTTTCCCTCTTCTGTATGCCTTGTACCTTCAATTCTTCATTTCCTATTTCTTATTCTAATTCAATTCAACAATTATTTATAACATTTCTGGTGATGATTTGACCACTAGATCATGAATAAATCTTGGTCCATATTAATGGCAAATGCTGATGATTGCATAACCCCACTTTTCTTTTTGACAGATTTTCTTCAAATCATTATGTTCCCTTGTTTAACGTGGAGGAGGAAAACTCTATCCCAGACTCCAGGAATAAACCCAGAATATCAAGGGCATTCATTTCCATGCCAGGGATTTGCACATGGTCATGCCCTGGCAAAGATTTTCTTTGCCAAAAAGATTCCAGAAGAGATGTTCAATTTCTTGTACTAGAAGTTGGAATACCTGAAACTAACATTGCACCTGCTTCGTTCCTAGAAGGAAGCAGATTTCTGGCATTGCAGGGCTGGATTCTCTGGGCTTCCTGGCATGTGAAGCAATTTCCTGTTTGAGTTAGGGTTTTCTCTAACTAGCTGCTGAAGGCATATTCAATGATGAAGTGCCCTAAAGAAACTCTGCAGTTCTTGTTATTGCTATAGTGTATAGTTATTAACAAACACCGTGGGGTGAGAGTTAAAATAGAATATTGCTTCTGTCCCTTGATGGCTGTGCAATGTGGGGCAAATAGTTAATCTATGGGTGCTTGGGTGCCTCCTTTATTTCCTCTGGTTTATTGCTCTAGCAGTACATATCATCCCCTGAAAGACTATGCATTTTACTGTATATATACATATACATAATAGACATACAAATATATACTAGATATGTAACATGTATTATGTCTATTTTTTTTCTTTTTTCTTTCTTTCATATAAGCTCCATGAAGGCTGGTGTTTTTATCTGCATTGTTTGCTTCTGAGTCACAGAGTTTGCCACACTGTAGGAGGTTAATAAATAGTTGCTTAATAGATTCATTTATTGGTAAGTAAATTAAAAAAACAGTGAAAAATATACCATAGGATTATTGTGATGATAAATTTAGATAACATATGCAAATATTTTAAAATTTCCTGGCATATGATTATTAAAACAAATACAGACAACTAACAACTAACTTCTCAAAGTATTGGCATTATATCTATAACTGGTTCTAGTATACATATTTATTGAAAGTCATCTGTCATGTCATCTACCCTCTAGAGATAATAAATGTCTGTTGTTTTTAGCCTCTGAGTTTTTGGGTAATTTGTTATATGGCAATACACAGCTAATATACTCCCTATAACTCCAACACTCCTCACCCTTTTCTCTGTGCTCTGAGCTCTCTTTCATCATTCTCAGATTTTATGTACCCAAATATCTATTTTCATTCAGCAAACATTTATATGTGCCACCTACTTGCAGACATGGTGTTAGACATTGACAGAACTGTCAGGACCTGCAAGCTTCAAGCCGTGTCAAATTCCACCTGCTTCAGGAGGCATCTCTGGAGTTTTCTGAGGTACACCAATTGGCCTCTTAAATTTCCACAACTTGGAATTCTACAGCTTGACATTAAATGTTAATGTTTCCTTGACTATACTCTGGTTGTTTCAACAATCAGGAGCAGTAAAGAAAGCTGCTAATACTTATGTATCCCTCCAAATAGGGTGGAATTTTCAAAACTGCACAGAGGTAAGTGAGTAATATCCCTACATGAATCTATTCGGTTATCTCCGAAGTCATAGAACTTTTGCTACAAATAAATCCATATGCTAATACTCACATGTTCTTGAGTGCTTATTTTATGCCACACTTTTCACATGTATTATCTCATTAAAACTTTTCAATGACCCACTTTGGAAGACACGGTGATTATATCCCTTTTATAGAACGGGGGATAGACACTTAAATAACCTAGCCAGTGTAGGAATAGATGAAACCAGAAATTGCACCTTAGCAGTCATACGCCAACATTTATATGCTTTCGTCTATTTTGTCATATACATCCACACTACTCGTAACACAAATTATTAGATAGTGAAAGAGAAGCCACCTAGGAATGTGGAAATGCAGAGTTTAAGTTTGGTTTCATCCTCTATTATCTGAGTGATTTTGTCTAAATCACTTAATTCATATGATCTCAGTTGTCTCATTTTTAAAAAAATCTTTATTTTTAATTTTATGGGTACATATTAGTTGTATGTATTTATAGGGTACATGTGATGTCTGATAAAGGCATACAACATACCATTATACATTATAAACCCTGTATCAAATCAGGGTAATTAAGGTATCCATCACCTCAAACATTTGTCATTTCTTTGTGTTAGGAAGATTTCAATGTCACTCTTTTAAAATGAGAAAATGTCTACCTGTTTTACTACGTAGGATTGTTTATGAGTCTCCACATGGAATAATACATGTGAATGAACTTTGTGAACTGTAACTCATGACATGAGAATGAAGTATTTATTAATGCAATCAGAAATCTCTTTTGTTCACTTTCTATGTGCTGGACACTATTGTAAACACTGGGGAAACAGCACATTGCCTGTCCTAGTTGAGATTAGGAGGAGGTAGACAAATAAATAAGATAAATAGCACACTGTTAGAAAATGGTTTGCGCTATAACAACAACACAACAATAACAACAAAAGTAGGGGAGGGATATAGAAATGAGGTGGAGAGGTGACACAATTTTGAATAGGGTGTTGCGGGAATGTCTGAATGAGAAGATAACATGTGATTATAGAGCTGAAGAAGGAGATGAAGCACATGTTTCAGATATACAAGGGAATTATCTTCCAGGTTTAAAAAATAAATAAAACAAAAAGAGCACATTCAAATGCCCCAAAGTGAGAATGTGTGTAGTTTGTTTTAGAATAGCAGGAAAGCCAGTGTGGCTGAATTAGAGTGAGCTGGGGGAGAGTATTGGAAGTAATACCAGAGTGGGGGAAAAAGACAGAGTAAGACACTGTAAGAACTTTGGCTTTTGCTGTGAGCGAGTTGGGCGTCCATTAGAGGAGTGATGTCATATTTTGAAAGGAATCCTCTGGATACTGTGCCAAAAGATGCTGACATCCTGGTGGTGGTAGTTGTGGACAGGTGCACAGTGGTCCAGTTCTGGGTGTACCTGAAAGATAAAGTAAACAAGATGTGTTGACTAAGGAGATGTGGAATGTGCAAAAGAAGGTATGTAAGAATACATGGATAGCACAGGCTCTTGGCCTGAGCAACTGAATGGATGGAGTTTATATTTACAAATATGAGTAAGAACATGGGGATCGAGTCTGGTGGGGGCCAGATTAAGATATTGATTACAGTGAATGTGCCTGTTAGACACTGGGAGAAGACACTCAGTAGAGTTGGATATAGGGACCTGGAGCTGCAGGGAGACATCTTGACCAAAGATGTAAATTTATAAGTCATTAGTGTAAAATGGCATTTGAAAACACACACTGGGTGAGATTCCCCAAGGAGATGATTGCATATAGAGAAAAGAAGCAGCCCTGGGACAGACACTGCTTAGAAATGATAAGATAAATGGACCCCAGAAAAAGACATTACAAGTGTCCAGTGAGGCAGGAAGAAAAATAAAAGGTATATATTTTAAATCAAGTGAACCAAATTGTAGTTTCAACAGTGAGGAAGTATGGTGGATCCTTAAACAATGTGGAGGTTAAGAGCACTGATCCCCTACCCGCTGCAGGTGAAAATTTATATATAACTATTGGGTTCCCAAAAACTTAACTACTAATAGCCTACTGTTGACTGGAAGCCTTATCAATAACATAATGTGTGTATAACACATACGTGGTATGTTATGTGTATTATATACTGTACTCTTACAGTAAAGTAAGCTACAGAAAAAGACAATGGTGTTATGAGAACTACAAGGAAGAGAAAATATATTTACCATTTATGACATGGAAGTGGATCATCATAAAGGTCTTCCTCTTTATTGTCTTTATGTTGAGTAGGCTGAGAAGGAGCAGGAGAAAGAGAAGGAAGAGGAGGGGTTGATCTTGGTGTCTCTGGGGTGGCAGAGGCAGAAGAGGTGGAGGAGGTGGAAGGGGAGACAGGTACACTCAGTGCAATTTTTATTGGAAAAAAATCATGTGTAAGTGGAATCTCACAGTTCAAATGTGTTGTTCATGGGTCAACTGTAATAACTAAGTAAATGCTTCTGTTAAGTCAATTAAGATGAGGACAACAAATTAAATCATAGATTTAGCAACAGGGAGTTTCAGGAGACCTTGAAAAGCTAAGTGGTGTTATTATTATTGAACTTAATGAGTAGAAAGAATGCTGAATTTGGAAGCAGGACACTTATGTCCAAGTAAAATAAACTAACAAATAAAGGAAGGAGGCAAAAACATGCAGGCTTTCCTCACAGGGCGATGAGGGTGATCAAATGGTATAACAAAGCTAAACATACTCTGTGGACAGGAAGAGATATGCAAATGTCAACTCCAAAATATCACAGTCATGGGGGCACATGTGATTAAGTGTTTGTAACTGCTTTTGTGCTCTCAAAAACTGCTCGATCACGCACTAGCCCCAATCCCCACCACACACACACACACACACACACACACACACACACACACAGTGTACATAGGTTCTCTCAATAATGCTAGAAACTGAGTACGTATCATGAAGCTCTAGCAGGTTTAGGAGTTAAGCCAGCCTGTTGCAGTTCTGGTGCTGCTGACATTACCAGACGGCATTAATTTAATTCCACTCAGTTATGCTTTTAAATTTGATTTGAAAAATGTGTCATAAAATGCTATTGAGAAGTGCAGTGCTGCATTCCTAAGCAGGTTGAGAGCTTGTGTGTTCTGGGAATCCCTGAGAGAAACGGATTGAGATCAGGTTGTGCTTGTAGACATCAGGGTGTTTACTCTTTGTTGGGATCTGGTGACAGAGATTTGCTCACTGTTGAGAGCAGATCCGAAGCAAAGCATGCATCTCCAGGAAATAGGGAAGGGATCACAAAGAATAAATGGAGGCATACGAAAAATTATAATTTTAACAAAAAAACAAGGGTAGTTTAAAAGACTTTTTGCATATATATGAAACTGAGGTGGTTTTTTATTGTTTTTTTTTTTTTTAAGAACTTTAGTTCACTCATTATACTGGGTTATCCATATTACTTTCCCATTTCTATTTTCTGGTCCCAGTTTCTCTATGCTTACACTGAAAATGATTGACCCTTAAAGTGTATCACAATGATCCTTTGGGATATGAAAACAAAATTCTGGGACTCTCATTTTCATTTATTTTTAGCGCATCTTTTAAAATGTATTTCCCTTGTGCATATTTTTATAATGCAAAAAATATGAATAGCAAGTAAATAAATAAATAAGTCTATATTGGATGTGTACTCTCCCTGTTTCTACATCTGTCTCTTATTTGTCTCTTATTGGTTGATTGACAAATTGATTGATTTATGTATTCAATCAATGTATTTATTGATTTATGTATTCTGATAGAGATATGTAATTAAAATAATCTAGAGAAGACTTACCTGATTGATCTCCCAGAGCTTTCATAGCTCTATTTTTTTAAAAAATGATTTTATGGTCCTGAAGCTGGTTATTCTAATCATTGTGATTATTTTTTAAAGAAAATGAAGTGACAGTCTGACTATTGAATTGACTCCTCAGCTTTTGGCTTTTTATGATTAAAAAAAAATACTAACCCTTTATGCCAGGAACTTAGTAGAGGCAGTAAGAGCCATCTCAGTTTCCATATTTCAAAAGTAACTAAAGTGATATATTACATGAAATTTCTAGGTAATTTTTGTTTGGTTCAAAATATGTTATCCACAGTCCCAGCTCTGCCACTGGTTTGCTGTGGGAGGTTGGACCAGCCACGCCAACTCTCGGGCCTCACAGCCTGGTCTGCTGATGTGGAAGTTTCCAATTCTCCAGATGCAGAGCTCAGCTCCCTGTTGGCTTCCCCAGATAGATCTTCCCTGACTCCACCCTCCAAGGGACTGCAACTCCCCTGGCCTGCGGTAACTCTTTATCATGTGTACTACTTTATCTTCTTCATAGAACAATAACTATCTGAAATTGTTTGTTTATTACTTCATTGATGTATTTATTGTCTGTCTTCTCTAACTAGAATGTGAGCTCCATGGAAACTGCAAGAAGCACAGGCAGAAGTACCAGGAAGCAAATGAAGTTTAAGCTGCAGGCCCCCAGGGGATTATGTTAGCAATCACATGGTTATGAGTTTTAGTTTTGTTTTGTTTTTCTAGAATTTTCCAAAGGAAAATATTCCATTATATAATTGGTTAAAATTACTGTCTCTTTTTGCTCTGCATCTCATTCCATTATAATTTACTTTGTGTCCAGTGGTGTGGGCATCTTGGGATCCAGCTAAAGGGAATTTTAATTGGGTATATAATTTGTGAGGTTTGAGGGGATATGTTTTTGTGTAGATTGTTATTTCTGTGTCTAGTCATTGTTAGCGAGATTCCACAGATTATTAAGGGGCAGAGCTAAGATTCAAAGGGACAGCTGTCTGCCTCTAAGACGAATGATCTTAGTATTAACACTAGATTGCCTTTTTGTGAGTTTAGTGATAAATCAACAGGTGTATGTTTCCAAAACTTAAAAGTATGGTTATTTGTCTTCAGTTACTTGTCAATATTTAACACTCACTTCCCACCTGCCATCCTGGCTGCAAGACAGGTTTCTAGACTCCTCACCCATTTTTGCCCTCCTTGTTCACTGCACACTGTCTAACACACTAAGCGCACACAAACTGTGCTTCTGGACTCTGTGCCCTTGAGACGATGCCATCGTTCATGTCTTTCATTGGTCAAAATTGCCTTACCCAATCAAACTTTTATGTGTTCTTATTCGGTTCCTGCTGATTTTTCATGAAGTAGAGACACCAACAAAGTTAGCATAAAAGTCATAATACAACAATATACCCAGTGGACGTTGATTACAAACTGGCGATGAATGGTAGTGATATTATCAGTGCAAACACTATGTAAGATATATCACTGCACAATAGAACTTGGAATTACCTAAAATCTTAACACTCAAAGATCAAGGAAATTTGGTACAGAGTTTGCCAAGATGACATCAATGCTAAATATTTATTTACTAATTTTCAATCAAAACTTGTGAAGCTGAATGGAACTTTTTCAAATTGTAAATTAAAAATATCTAACTGAAGGAAAAAATATGAATTAACTTTCTAATCTTTCTATAGAAAATGATATAAAAACATCATCATGTGAAGATACCAAAAATATGCAGGTAAAAATGTAGACGATATTAAAGAGGAATGGTATGTAGGTTATAAAGGTTATGTTGTTTTTCTGAATTTTTTGAACTGTTTGTCAGAATTTCAGCATTGTTATCAGGTAAGCTCTGTAATTTGTTACAATGACTTTTCTAGTTTTAAATAAAAAGTATTTTTACGTCTAATATTTTTGTTATTTTTGTATTCTTTCCTTAAGGGGGCTCCTTACATTCTATAAGCTACAGTCTCCACCAAACATGGGTTCAACCTGGCAGAAAACCTATGTTTTTCCCTAAAACTTGTATTCCCATTTTTTAGAATAAGGAGAGAGTCAAAAAATGTTCAACAGAATCACAAGAATCCCTTTTCAACCTGATTTGCTGTTTATCTTGAGAACCATATGATAGAAACTTTGACTCTTCTTTCTTAGATGCCACTAAGAATGACTCCCAGGAGACATTCTCCTGGTGAAGATTACAGGATCCTCTTTTAACAAGCACCCCAGTGCATTTGTAGGCCATACGCTAAGACTCTCTGAAGTGGGACCGGCAGCCTCCGCAGAGCCCCCGAGTGTACACAGACATCTCTTCTTGCTTGTCTGTACTGACTGGCTGAGGCACAGTTTGGACTTCCATGTGGGTAGCACCTCCCTAAGGTGCTCCCAGCAGTGAAGCAGATCACATAGAGCATCTCAGTAGTTGTGGGGCTATTCCCCATCACATTGCTGCCCACCCAAAGAGTCTGGCTTGCCTCTTCTCCTGCAAAAAACAAAAAACAAAAAAATAGATCACAGATTTCTTATCCTGGATTGATAGTCTTGATATACCTGTGCATACACTCATTTGTAGAAACAACAAAAAGAAAAGCAAACCAAAACACCTTTTTTTTTTTTCTATTTCTCTTTATTCCTTGCAAAATAAGTTTCCTATTCCTAGAATGAAAATCTAGGGTCTTTCTTACCTGGCTCCGCTCCCTGTTCTACTGGACTTTAATTTATGATGCCGAGGATGCTATAGCCACTGTGCCACCACCATACCAGTGCTTGGGACTGCGGGACCTAATGTCTTCATGTGCAAGTTAAGAACAAGAGTCTCGTCTGATCATTCTCTGAGTTTCGTATCAAGGCAGTTACATGTATTTTTTTTCTTTCTCAGTGTATGTGGCTACATAAATGTGTGTCATAGTTTCCTTAGGGGAAGGGCTAAGTCCCATTGATCTTTGCATTAAACACAGGGATTAGAACACTGTACATAGGAGATGGTTTCCAAGTGCCTATTGAACTAAGCCTGTGGTTATATAGGCACAGTCCAGACTTAATCTGTCCAGAGTCAGCAAAATAATTTCTATGCCTAATACATTCATGACACATGGTAGAAGAAAATGGAAAGAAGTGAATGTGTATTAATAATTCATTAAAGAAGGTTATCACTATGTTCATCTATTCAAATATCTCCCAATAAACATAATAATAATAATAAATCCATAGAATATTTTCTTTGAAGCAGGAACTGTGCTAAATACTGTTAAGGCTGTTATCTTAAAATGGCAGATTTTCTTGTTTCTATTTTCCAGTTGAGACTAATGCTTCAAGAGAATAAATACATCAATCAAAGTCATACAATTAATAAGGATCAGAGCCAGGATTTGAACCCAATCTTGACCGATTTTAGGACCAATATGCAGCATGACTATGTCATATCTTGCTTTTCATCTAATTAAGAAAGTCAGAGCAATTTGTTTATTATCTTATTGGGATTTATACTTTTCTTTCTCCTCTCAAAAAATCTCACTTCTTGTGCACCAGATATTGTCCCCTCTGAGAACTAGTTAAGACTTCTTTGCAGTTAATTTTTATTTTCTCTCTCTCTTTCTATCCACCTCTCTCCTTCTGACACCAGCAGATTTACATCTTCCTTGCCTTTTCCAATCTCAACTAGCACAGGCTGGCATGCCAGGCTCTGGGCTCTGCAGGCAGACAAACTAACCTTGGCATAATGAATGACCTGCGGCTTCGGAATGCCTCTGGAATGCCAAATGACCACAGCTCCCTGCCTCTGGAATGTGGAATAGCCCGGCATTAGCCAGGTGACCCACAGCTGCACACCACTGGAATGAAAAACAGACTTCAGCTCCCAGAATACCAAGTGCCTGCTCATGAAAAAGACAAGTAAAAAGCAAGGGATAAGCCTTCCTGCTAAGGAAGAAGAATGGTAGTGATTGACTTTGCCAGTATGAGATAACTATCTGTTCATGCTAATAACACCTCAGTCTGACTAGGGCAACTTCTTTGAGCTGCCTGATAAAAAATATCTGACCCTCCCACAGTCGAAGAAAAAGATCTCTTCCTGTGAGCAGAAATGTGCTCCCCTCATTTCATTCTTCCTATTCTTCACTGAAAGAAACAAAAGAAGGAAGGATGGAAGGAAGGGAGGGAGGGAGGAAGGAAGGAAGGAAGGGAGGGAGGAAGGCAGGCAGGCAGAGAGAGAGAGAGAGAAAACTTGTTTCCAAAATTTATTTTCCCAGTACATTAATTTGGACTTACAAAGCTTTGTAATCCCTTTAGATGGCATCAGCAGCTACAAAGTCCTATTGGGTTGGAGAGCACAATTTCCCATGAGGGAGACTGAACCCATCCTGGAGTTTGACCATAAAGGAAAAAAGGGATAAGGATATTTGTATCAATCATGCTCAGTAACTAGGATTTTAATAAATCTCACCCCTCCTTTTTTCAATCTCCTTTTTTTTTTTACAGTATCATTCCTCTGTGAATATTTCTTTTTTCCTGTCTCTTTTTCATTGCATTTCAATGCATTAGTTTTAAAAGGAGGATTTGCAAACTGAGTATTGAAACTCCAGGGCACTACATCTCCAAAATCTATAAGACGATAAGAAGATAAGAGGCCAAACCCACTGAAAGCTTCTCTCCTGGTGTCTGTGGAACTTGCAAGCTCGTCTGTAATACCCCTAAGCCACAGCAATCTGCCCACCTCCCCCCAGCCCTGCCTGCCTAACACAGGCAGATAAACTTAGCATTAAAATTCCCCACACTTTGGCAAATGAGTACCCAGGAGGCTGCTGACTCAATCAGGGCTTGTTTTACTTACAGAGTAGTACTGAGAAAGGCCATAAACTGCAGCCTGACAGATCTGTTATGCTCATTTCAATATGCCTTCCCTGTGTGTGGGCTCGCCGATGAACTTTCATATTCCGCCAACAAAATATAACAAACATATTAACGATGTGTGGTAAATCGTCATTGGATATACCAGGTCCTGATGACAGAAATAGTTGTGGGTAAATGAGATTGTTTGGCTGCTTGATGCCACTTTAGGGGTCCAGGATGATGCACTGCCCTAAGGCGGGGTGCTGGCAGTGGAGGAGGGCAAGTCAGTGAGAGGGATGTGGATGCCCTTACCAGAGCAGATGGGGTGTTGGGAACCTAGGACAACAGAACGTCCAAACCAGAAAAAGACTATAGATACCAGCCAGTGAAACCCATTAATCTGGTATCTATTAAAATCAAGGCACAGAGAGGGATGTGAGAACCCCAAAGCCACACAGCAAGTACGCAATTCCTGAATCATGGCCCAGTGCTCTTCCAGTTGGTAGATTTGATTTGTGCCGCAAGCTATCTCAAGAAAGTAGTTGTACAGAAAGTATGAAGGGAATGTCCCTGTGATTGAAGTCAGCCCGGTGTCCCTGCATTCATCAGCAGGAAAATACACTGTTTCCCTCTACCTGTAGTGCTTGATTTTTCTATGGAGTGCATTAAGGGACACTAGGGACAATTTTTGTGAGTGTGTGGTAGTTTTACTCTACTGCAATACCAAAAAAACAAGTATGCTCCCTCAAAAGTCTCATAGATTACTAATGACCTATTGTCAATATAAAATCTATAGGTTATTTATTTTACTGAGGAACTATGGTCAATAAGACTAAAGATGTGCAGACTCTGAATCACTCAGTTACAAAGTAGCTCTGAGTAGGTTGCATGTATACTAAGACCACCCTCAATTTCCTTCCTCCCTCTATCCCTTCCCACCTTCCTCCCTCCCTCCACCCCTTCTTCTTTCTTTCCTTCACTCTTTCCTATCTCTCTTCCTTCCATTTCTCTTTTCTTCAAAAGAGGCTACTATCAGGAACTCTGTAATTCCCAGGAATACAATAAAACTAGCCTTTTGTGCAATATATTCAGTTAATTGTAAGATGGTATGAAATATCCAATGATGATAAAGTAAAGGTTATTACAGGAGCCCTAGAGAGGGACATCTAGTGCAGGCTGTGTGGAGGAGAGGTCAGCTTCCCAAAGGCCGTGACTTCTAGACTGAAATCTGAAGCACTGATAGGAGTCAATCAGAGTGAGTATTCCATGGTTTAATGGATCCTCCAAATTTCATATGTTGGAACATTAATCCCCAAATTCATATGTTGATTGGAGGTGGGGCCTTTGAGAGGTAATTATGATTAGACGTGTCATCATGGTGGGCGCCCCATGATAGGACTAGTGGCTTTATAAAAAGAGGAAGAGAGACCTGAGTTGACATTCACACCTTTGCTGTCTTGCCATGTGACGCCTTCCATCATGTTAGGAAGCAGAAGCAGGCTTTAGCAAGATGCGCAACAGATGCCAGCACCATGCTTTTGGAATTCTCAGCTTCCAGAACTGTAAGAAATAATTTTCCTTTCTTTGTAAATTACTCAGCCTATGGTATTCTATTATAGCTGCAGAAAATAGACTGAGATGGAAAATTGGTACCAGGAGTATGGTTGTAGCTAATAATGAATACCTAAAATATTTGAAAGTGACTTTGGAACTCGATAATGGGCAGAAGCTGAAAGAACTCAGAGAAGTCTAAAAGAAGCCTACATTTCCACTCATGGAGCTTTAAGGGTGAGTTTGATGAGGGCTCAGAAAAAGACAAGATTTAGGAAAAGTCTGGAATTTCTTTAAGAGATTTTTTAAGTGGTCATGACCAAAATGCTAATAGAAGTATGGACGGTAAGCACCATTCTGATGACCTCTCAGATGGAACTGAGCGACAAGGTATTGGAAGCTGGAGTAAATCCATCTTTGTTATAAACTGGCAAAGAACTTGGCTGAACTGTGTCCTACCCAAGGGCTTTAGGGAAGGTGGAATTTAAGAGTGGCAAACTAGGATATCTGGAAGAAAAAAAAAATGTAGGTAGCAAAGCATTCAGGCTGCTACATGGCTACTTTTAACTGCTTACAGCTAAACAAGAGAGGAAAGATATAGATGATTTAAAGATAGAATTTATAAATAGAAAGGAAGCAGAATAGAGAGATTTGTAAAACTCTTGGCCTGGTCATGTAAAGGGTGAGAAAGCATGTTTGGGAGAGGAAACCAAGGGTGTGGCTCAGTGACTGGTTCTCAGGAAATTAGTACCGATAGAAGTTAACCATCAAGACAATGGGTAAAAAAAACCTGAAGATATTTTAGAGATAATCTTTAATTTCAGAGCATGCCCCTCCCATGGCAGAATTCTAGAAGGGCAGAATGGTTTTGAGGGCTGGACCCAGGGCACCCCCCATGGGCTTGCTGCCCAGGGACACCTTAGCTTTCTGTTCCCTGTGCTCCTTGTACCCACCCCCTATACCTGTTACTCAAGCAACTCTAGATGTGGCTTAACCAGTTGCATTGGTAGGTGCAAGCAGCAAATCCTGGCAGCATCCATGTGATGTTAAATCTGCAGGACACAAAATGTAAGAACTGTGGGAGGATATCGTTTCCCATATGGATTTCAACAGAAGTTATGAACAGCTCGAGGCCCAGGCCAATATTTGTCACATAGGTAGAGCAATTGTAGAGAACCCCTACAAGAGCAATACAAGTGGAAATGTGGAGTCAGAGCCGGAGCCTCCACAGAGAGCACCCACTGATGCAACGCCTAGTGGGGGTCATGGAAGTGTGGCTACCACAGAGAATCCCCACTAATGTGAGGCCTGGTGGAACCATGGGGGCAGGACTGCTATCCATACACCAGAACTGTAGAACCAACCACTGGCATGCAGCTCCTTCCTGGGACAGCTGCAATAACTGATGTGTGGGCTGAGCCCAGGAAAGCCATGGAGGTGGGACTGTTTGAGGCTTTGAAGGCCTCACCCCGACACCAGCATGCCAAGAATGTAGGATATGAAGTCAAAGGAGATTATTCTCTAGCTTTAAGACAAAATGTGGTTTTCCCTATTGGGTTTCAGACTTATTTGGGGCCTATTATTTCTTTCCTCTTGCCCATTTCTCTTTTTTTTTTTAGAATGGGGATGCCTGTCTTATGCCTGTCCCACCATTATATTTTGGAAATAGATAACCTGTTTAATGTCACAGGCTCACAGCTGGAAGGAAATATGCCTCAAGATGAATCATGCTTTGAGTCTCAGCTATATCTGATTTAGACGAGACTCTGGACTTTAGACTTTGAGCCGGTGCTAGAATGACTTGACTTTGGACCTGTTAGGATAGAATGAATGTAATTTTCATGTGAAAGGGACATGAATTTGGGGTCATATGACCTTGCTGAAAATAAAAGGGGACTGGTAATCACAGTATTTTATTGAGCTCATTATATTTTTTTTTACATTTTTATTTTATTTCAAGATAATATGAAATTATATTTTTAAATAAATAAATGCATAAATAAAACAGAAAAAATATTAAATAGCTCCAAAGATATTTTTAAGAGTAAATCTCTAAAAACCAAAATGAATCATCTCAGCGACAACATAAGGGGAGTTGTACATGCTCAGTGTAACAGAAGAAAGTAGATTTTGATGGGAATTCAAATTTTAGCACACAGTGGTTGTATAATGTGTATTTGGGATCACTGACATTCACTTTACATCAATTAAGCATTCTGTAAATGTAGAACTTAGTGCTAGCCCTAGTCTCTTACTTCATAAAGTTTTTATCTTGTGGGAAAGAAATAATTAATAAGAACTGCAGAGAAGAAAGTATAAGTGATATACACTTTCTGTACAGCCAAAATGGCTTAGAAACCTGCAGAGACAAAAAGTACCCTGTTAATGTCTAAATTGTGAGTAATGTAAATCTTCAAAATAGCTAGAAATGTTTGGATGAATGTGAAATCTCAGGACAAAAATGAAAGAACTGGATCATTAACCAAGCTAGAAAGTATCCACTGCACACTTAAGTACTGAAATTGAGTGATCTATAATGCTATTCATTTAGAAGTAAGCATTTCATAAATGTTACAATTCTGCCAAAGTTTATCATTAAGCTAGCCTCATTGGTTGGTATTAGTTGAGATTTGAGCTTTGCTATAATATGTGAATAGGGCTAATTAAAGAGTTACTGAGTTCATGGTGGATTGGCAGGTGGGTAAAAAGGAGCAAACACTGCTGTTAAGAGATGGAACTACAATGTCATAATACACACAAGAGAACTTCTAGAAGTAGCTCACAGAAAGTCAGGAGCATATTTTTTGTTTACTTTATAAAAAATAAATGGGTTCAGGGATGATCTGATTATCAATTATTGACTCAGTCATTTAACAATTCAAGTATATTTACTGACCACCCTCTTTGTGCCTAATACATAATTTTAGGTATGAAGATAAATAATGTTCCTATTTTCATGGAATTTTCCACCTGGAAAAGAATACAAATTATAAATGCATAATTAATAAATGATATAATTGCAGACAGTGCTAGGAAAAAATAAAATAGAGGAGTAGGATGGAAATGGTAAGTGGAGGGAGGGGGTAGGTGTCGGCCATGAGAAGGTATCACTCAGATTTCCAAGTGTGTGAAGTAAATACCTTCTGATACTATCACCTCATTTACACTGAAGCCACACTTCCCAGGGGCTATTCCTAGCCCTTGACTGAACTTGAGAAGGATTACAAGACACTCTCATTCTTGGGAGATTTGAATGCTCTGAGATACGAATTTGGTCCAAGGACTCACCTATGGCTAAGTCCAACTTTACTTAGAACTGCAATGTAGCTTAAGATACTTTTACCCAACTTTTTTTCCTTCCTTCTCTCTTTCATTCAGACTCAGAACTGCTTTGTTTTCTGATAGCTTGCCAGCCTCTCTGGGATCCTTCCTCATTTTCTCTCACATGCATTTCCCCTTATAAATTTCTTTCATGACTTAATTCTGTCTTGGCATCTGTTTCTTAGAGGCCCTGGTCTAACACACTGTTCTCCAGCTCAGGTGGACAGCAAGATTTCTCTGAAGAGGTGATATTCAAACAAAAACCTAAATGATGATAAGGAAGGTGTGTACAGGTTTACGGGAACAATCTTCCAAGCAGAGGGAAGAGTTAGTACAAAAGCCCTGAGTAAACATCTCCAGTGACTAGAAGGAGACCTGTGTGGCTGGAGCATAGTGGCAGAAGGGAAAGACGACATCAGAGGAAGGTGGTTCTAAGAACAGAAGGCTGCAGCATCTTCACTCCTGGTGAGACAACAGATAAAATCCATCTACAAACAAAACTTCTGCCTGAAGTCACATGCTTGTTCTTATTTATTTTTAGCTTTAGAATTCTAGAATGTGAGGAATGGCAAAGCTGAATGAGAGGAAAGAGCAATGGCTGACAAACCGTGAGGATAACTGCATTAAAGGGGCTGTGGTCGAGCTGGAGATTGGAGCTCCTGACTGCAGCTAGAGCGACTCAAACGGTGCTTCACATTAATCCCGAGTGTAGCTCATTCAAGACATTCAAGACCTGAGTGCAGCTGTCCCTCTCCACCCACCGCAGTCTGTCATTTATCCAGCCTTTGATTAATACCAGGAATTAGAGGCTGGCGCAGTCATAAGATGAAGCTGTAATTTTAGAGCTCTATGTATATCACAAGGTAGATAAATAAGCAGAGGATCTGTTTCTTCCACTACATGTTTTGGGGCTTAATTGATTGAGCATCAAACGCATGTGCTGGAGCATCATTCAGGGAAATGAAGTGTAATGGATTATGCATCTACAAATCTATATTTGCATATACTTAGGTCTTTATTTTTTGCAGTAGGAAGACATCCTCCACTTATTACATTCAAGACTTGGTTTCCTTTTTTGTAAAATGAAGCAGTCATGCCAGACGCTCTTGTCTCACAGCAAATTTGTTGGAATATCTGATGGAGCTTAAATAAGAGACTAAGTTGCAAATATTGACCATCTCCATTTCCCTAACTCCAAAAGAAAAATCTGTCTTTCCCCATTCGTTTTCTTACATACTTCCATCCCATAAGGTGAAGTTTGTCTTTGCCAGTTTCCTGGTATTCAACCTGGTATTATGATGAATTTAGATTGGAGTGTGCTAAAATTTACCCAAGACAGGGGTAAAATAGTGGAAGGAAAAGAGTATGAAAGTCTATGCAGTCTAGAAGGAAAATTCCCTTTGATCTTCTTTGAGGTCCTCCAGGAAATGTTTTAAGTTGCATAATTATCTATTATTGCTGCATTACATTTCTTTGATTGGAACGCTATGTTAAAATTGTATCATGTCAAGTCCAGTTTTATGAGTCACAAATAAAATTATAAATCAGGTAGGGAATTATTTTGGAATTATTGGAATGACAGCCATTGCTGTGTTGGGGAGTTATTAATAGTACGTTTGATGGTAAATTTTCAACTCTGACTCAGATAACGTATCTTCAAATTCTAGCCCTGCCAATTAATCATTTTGAGGACTTGGTGGTCAACTAATCACCAGTTTCCTCATGGAGGAAGAAGCAATGTAAAATTTTCCTGCTTCCTAAGTATGTTATAAGTATCGAACAACATTTAGTATATAACTCGCTTTGATATGAACTATACATCCAGACACAGACATAAAAACCTTTGAAATATTCTCATTCTTGGCACTTTTCTTAAAGAGATCAAGAATGGTTGATGTTTTTCTGTGATAGTTTTATTACTTTTTGTTTCTTTCTTTTTGTTATATTCTCAAAGCATATGACATTGACAAAAGTGGTCAGCATTTATACACATGTATGCATACATGAATCTGTAGCTACTAGTCACATGTATTTTATTTTGTATGTAGGAGATGTCTTTTATATTGTGGGCGGGAGAGTAGGAAGAGCAATTCTGTGAAGAAATAAGCTGAAAAGATCCATTAAAAGCACTGATCATAATGAGTAGGTGGGTGCTCCCAGGATTTGAGTTATCCTGAGCACAAACATTAATGTTTTGGATATCAGGATGTAAAATTTGAGGCAGAACTTGGGAAGAAAGGCTTTCCCACCTCTTTCTGTCTTTCACTATCTGTTTCTACTCATGGTTATAAAGGACCACCATTCTGTCAGCACCACAAGGATTGTTATCCTTGGGAGAATGCTGAGATGCCACCCTTGACACGACATTGGCTCTCCTGTAGTGAAAAATGTCAGCAGAAAGCAAGCCTTCTCTTCACGCAGGTAGGAATAGAAACAACTCAAAATGCGGAGCAGGAAAGAAAGAACATGGAAGGCAACAAATGGGGTGAGTGTATCTCCTCAACTTCTCTGTATGCACACATGAGTCACCTCTTTGACGACTCATTTTAAGAATGGAATTTTATTACTAATGCCCCTTGGGTGGTGTTGTTTATCAGTTCTATAGACTTCAAGGCTACATATAGTGTGTGAGAAGTAGTGACATGAGAGAGCGAGCAAGAGATAGAAGGGCGAGAGAGAGAGAATTATGGAGGTTCAAAGGAGTAAGAAATAGAAGGGAGATAACAATAGCAAACACTCAGCTTTTAGCACAATTTAATAAGTGTCAGGCACAATTTTACATTTATATATGCATACTAGTGTGTGGATATGCATAAACAGACATAGTTAAATGCACATATAGATACAGAGACACAATCATTTATTCCTCACAACACCCCTGAGGTAAGTAAATTAGTATCCACATGATATCCTGCTTTCAGAAAACTGAGGCAAAGAGAGGTTAACTTGCCTAAAGTCATATTGCTAATGAGTAGGGAAGCTGGGGTTTAAATCCCAGAAGTCTGTCTCTTAGGTTCATACTGGCAATCATTATATTTTGCTACCTAGATTCAAATAAGAGAGATTAAAAAAAAAGTGGGCCTTAAAAGATCAGAAATGCAGTGATGAGGGGTTTCTCAAGCCGAAGAAATACCATGAGAAGTTTGGAGGTGGCAGCTCAGTACAGATAAGGGAATTGTGGAAGATAATGATAAGTGGTTACTTATGGGCCATACAGGATGAATGGTCTGAAAATATGGGATTTTTTTTCTCAGCCTGTTACCCAAGGCTCAAAGGGTACAATGCCACTTGGTCATAGGGTAGCAAGAATCGCAATAATGGAAAATGTCATCAGCCTCTACTTTAATTACAAATAAAAAGTTTGGAAGCTATGGGACTTGCAGCTGAAATAGTCATTTATGACAGATGTTGCTCTGAGGTTGTGTCTTTTCTCATTTGAATTCTCCATGGCAGTGGTTCTGCGGTGCTCAGACAGTGAGGGTACCTTCCAATGCCTGCAAGTTCCTTGGGGATCATAGTCTTGTCTGGCATCAACTTTCCTCTGTTTGCTGCTCTGAGTATTTCCTGCAATCATTTGTCCTTGATCAGAGGTTGGATCATCTTTCTTCCTCATTCCCCAATGCACAGGGCCAGGACTCTAAGGCAATGTGACAACATGTGAGTCTCCAGGGTTCCAAATAGTTCCTCTCTGTGGACTTCTTGTTCTCACACTTTCTGGGCAGGAAATATCTCTCCTTTACAAGGGCAGATGCCAAGGACTCGATTTACTGCCAACTCACTTAACAAGTAGTTTTTGATCACTTACTGAGTATAGAATGCCAAATGAATTGTATCGAAAGATGTAAAAGAAAGTTTTAAAAAATGATACTTGTGGAAGTATAGACACTAATGGGAGTGGAAATAACTCATTGAACAAAAGTAGGAGAGATATAATTTAACAAGATGCAAATGTAAAATCATTTATTATATCCCATTATATTTCTGCATCATTTCTAACAATAAGACCAAAAGGAACTGTGATAACAAATGTTTTATGAGTTCTGCTCTTGAGATAGCAAACACAACACAGAGCAATCAAAGCCCAGAGCATAACATGACCTGTTGTCAAACCAATGTAGGCTTGATCAGAACAAGTACATGTATACTTCCGTGAGCTGTGGGGAAAAATAATAGTTCCTACATTATCCATGACTCAGTCCTTAAGCTTAATGATTCCTGATGGCAAGTCTTCTATAAAGAAAAACTGTATTTTTTTGCTTTCATAAATTGTGTATGGGGAGATTTTTAGAAGAAATAGAAAATGTTTAGTGAAGTGATTGTGTAGAATGCACATGTGTGAAGTGACACAGTACATAAGTATATCAAGGTCAGCTTCTTTGGGAAAAAAGTGTGGTTGGAGCTCCTTCTTGAAAGTAGTGACGGATGCACAATAACCCAGAGATGGGAAGACATTCCAGGAAGCATTCCAGAAAATCTTGGATTCCCTACAGGCTGATTTGGCTTCAGGGCAGGGTTAGCAGGTTTAAATATGGAGGCAATAAAAATTATCTATAAAAGATGTGTAATTGGCTTGGGAAGGAAGACCTTGAAAGTTTGGCTATTTTTCAATTAGTCATATTTATAAAACTAGATAGTTATTCTGGAATTAATGATGATTCCAAAGTCATTTAGAATGACATTTGTAAGACTTGTTTAACTAATAGTTATGAAATTTTTCTGATCTTTTCTGAGAGAATGGGAGGCTATGGGGAGAGGAAGAGAGAAAGAATGTTAAAGAAGAAAGTTGTTTTTAAGTAATCACAAATGATTGATGTTTTTATGTCAAAAGAGAAGATTAAGAATCCAGTTAAAGAAGGAAGCAAAAATGAGACAAAAAGATGAGAGAGAAAAATTAAAAATGGAGAGGAAAAAAGAAGAAATGTTTAGAGAAGATATAAACAGAAGATAGGAAGAAAAAAACAAAATGGGGGAAGTGGACATGTATAGGAATAAGCTCTAAGAAAGACACTTGTTCCATGGAGTCGTGAACTAATCTGAGCTATCTCATCTAGAGGAGTCATAGTTTGGCATTTTTTAAAATTTTATTTCAGAGTATTCAAGGAGTATACATGTTTTGGTTACATAAATTGTTTTTATACAGTTTGAGTCAAAGTTATAAGCATGCCCATCACCCAGATAGTGTGCACTGTACTCCTTATGTGTGAATTTACTCATCCCCTCCTCCCCCCTCCCACTTGCTTGATTTCTGATGAGTTTTATTTCCATAAGTGCACATAGTGTTGTTTGATTAGTTCCAATTTAATGGTGAGTACATGTGGTGTTTGTTTTTTCCATTCTTGTGACACTTCACTTTGAAGAATGGTCTCTAGTTCCACCCAGGTTAGTACAAGTAGTATGGAGATACCTCAAAGAACTAGAAGTAGACCTCCCATTTGATCCAGCAACTGCACCGGAATGTTTATGCAGCACAATTCACAATTGCAAAGATGTGAAAACAACCCAAGTGCCTATCAACTCATACATGAAATTTTGAAGATGTTGTAGATGTTGGAAAGTAACACAGAAGTTCTGATATTGAGAGGTGTGGTTGGACCATAGATATCCTATTTCTCTTTTGAAACTCACCAATCAAATAATAGATTTCTCCTTTTATTAGGAGAATGAATCAGAGGGAGAGGACATGAAGTGGTATTACTGGAAGACTGTAAATTAAGAGATCCAAGACCCAGGAAATGAAGACTTTCTGCAACAACAGTGATGCTGAACATCCCGACTGAGGGTTAATCACCTTCACTCACCATTTGCTCTATTGATTTGAGTTGGAAAGGAATAGGGGTCCAGAACCAAACTCCCAGAAGTACAGATATCATAGACACAGATTCAACGAAGAGTGAAAATGAAAGCTGAGACAAAACAAAATTTAGTTTGGTTATGTCTTGTCCTAGGTTCATGCTGTGCTTTGTTCTTCTAGAATTTAGTTAGCTGGAATGCCTCTTGCACAATGCTCACCACAAAGACAGGAAGCATGAAATCTGGATTCTATTGCACATAAGGGGATTGATGTTGAGAACTGGACCTGGTCTTTGATTCTGCCCTCCCTCATCCAATCATTCCTAGGTTTATCTTACTTTCAAAATATTTGAATCTGTTCTGTTAACTCTATCCCATCTGTTCTTGTCCACACCATCATCATCACTCACCTGTGTCACTGCACTTGCTTCCGAAGTGGTCTTCTTACCTCTAGTATCAACTCCCATCCTCAATCCCACTTCTAATCTCTGACTCATTCTGCGGCCAAGAGAATCTTCTAAAACACAAATCTGACCATGTCATCTTCTTGCTTTCCTAACCTCCAATAGCTCTTCATTTTCCTCATATATAAGCTTCAAGTACTTTATAATGATCTTGCCTAACCTGGCCCCTGTTCAGTTGTCCAAGCTTAACTCTAACAGTTTACCTTAACCCTTACAATCTTTCTCCAGCCTTGTCCAGCTCCTCTCATTTCCTTAAATATACAAGCCTTTGTTTCCCCTCAAGGCTTTTGCATGTTCCATTCCCTTCTCTTGGAACACACTCTTTTTTGTTCCTTCACCCTACTGTCCCTTCTATTAATCTCCATCATTTCCTTCCAGAAATCTCCCTTTCCCCAGGGATGGGTTAAATGTCCCTCCCTGTAAGGTTTTCACATTTTGCCCTGTCACTTCTTCTCATTAGTTTTGTTTCTGTCTCTTCTACATGCTCATATCCTTCAGTGAGCTACAAAGTAACAGACTATGTTTTCCCTATTCATCATCATTTGTCAGAATTAAGCATGGTGTCCAGCACAAACTAAGAAATTAACACTTAAACATGGATTTGATACACTTCAACCAGGAATTTAAAAACTCCTCTGATTTAGTATTCTGTAGATAAGCAAGGATTTTGTGTTTAGATTAACAGCTAGTTGAATTGATATCTCTTAAGAGAAAAACTCTACAGAAAAAAAAAAAGAATTCCCAAATACCAAAGACTATTGCAAGTAGTGGTGACTTTAAACATGTCCTGAACATGGAATATCATTATCTCATAGAGTTAATGAATTGTGGTTTATGGCACAATGAAAATACCATGTAACTTGTGGGGGAGGGAGCGGTTACTCATATAACAATATTGAAACAAGTTTTACTTGATTCATTTATCTTATTACCCTGAGAGACAACCAGAATAAATAAAAAAATCAGGGGTAGGGGGCGATTTGTGCTTTGACTTTAGAGTCACTGAGACGCAAGTTTAAACCCTATGTTGATAAAAATCCCTTGGAAAAACGTACCTGTGTTGTTTAAACTCAGACTCAGTTTCCTCGTGTGTAAATGGGAATGAAAAACAGTTACTCAAAGAATTAGAGAAAATACATCTGTGTCCCCTAAAACAGAACTTGACACACGGAAGTTTTAATGTAAATACATGTTCTAAATGGGACTTCAGTAAAGTGATGAAATCGAGCTTACTTTTCATTTGACCTGTTTCTATCAAAATCACATTTTGTGATAGGCGCTTGACTAGACTGGAATACAAAAATAACTGTGTAATTCCACACTTAGCAGGCACAGGGTAGAAGTAATGACAGAGATGGTGACCTGATAAAATGAAGTACCATGTACCACATGTGTCATAATGTGGAATGTGCATTGCAAAAATAATAAGAAAGCTCTAGAATGGCAAATGTTGTTAGGGACGTGGGGATATGAAGCTACCATGTACCATTGGTTGTAGAATAGATGGAGAATGTTCCAGCTACACCTCATCAAATTAAATGTAGAAATAGTCTCATTCCACAAGTCTTTTCTGGGTATATGTTCTAAAACAATTTTCATGTATACACATAAAAGGATGAGTAGAAGGTGTTTATGGTAGTAGGAAGCAGGGTAGGAGCCCCCCACCCCCGGAGCACTGGGAGGATAAAATGTGGCCCCTGCATGTCACAGGGAACAGAGGTCATGAGACGCTACGTACTAGATGTGCACAAGCAAAGCATATGGGTCTGGAAAACAGAAGCAACAGGATGAGAATCACAAGTTTTCATAGATACAAACTAAAAATATACTAACCACAAAATAACAATGTGCATACAAAAACTCATATGAGTAAAAAGATACTCATTAAACACATTAGACTAATTGTCTGTGATGTAAGGAAGGAAATGTGGGTACACAGGAATAAAATAAATAAAACATGATCAGATCTTTGTAAGGACAAATCATAAAAATTTGTCCTGAACAGAGGGGTATGAGTTAGACGGCCCTATCCACTGAGGAGGGAGAAAGTGATAAAAATGCACAATTTTTCTTAGGGTGAAGGGAAAAAACTTTCATAGAAAAGCATTAATTCATTTAGTGAATATTTGTCTTGTCCTTACAATGTGCCCAGCACTATTTGCTAAGAAAAAACAAACAAACAAAAACCCAGAATAGTCCAAATTCCAAAACCTAATGAAGCTGAGATTTTATTGGTGAGGAGGCAGCCTACAAAGAAGTACACAAACTAACACACACAATGATTCCATGTGTCAGACATGCTATGAAGAAAGATAAACCAGTGCAGAGTAAGTGAATGTGTGGGAAAACGAGGGGCACACAAAATAAGGAGACCAGAGAAGTCCTGTCTGAGAAGGTGACATTTTAGCAGAGAAGAAAATAAAGTCAGGGAGAGACATATCCCAAGGTCCAGGTTGGAGCATATGTAGCTGAGGCAATGACAGGTGAGCAAGGAGCAAGCCCGTGGTGGTCTCCAAATAGCAAGAATAACAGCGCGGCTGACATCAAGGAGCAAGAAAGTGCATATGAAAACAAAGATCAGTTGGAAGGCATGAAACAAACCACATAGGGTCTCTGAGGGCAAAGTAAGGGGTTACAGTATTATTCTGAGTTTGATCAGAAGGCAGGCATAGATTTGAGATGGGCAGTGACAGGAATTGACTTACTTTTTAAAAATATTCTTTTAGGCTACAGCTGAGGACCCTTCTCAGGGGTCAGGATCAAGGGTTGAAGTAGAAAAATCAACGCAGAAGACTATTTCAGTCATCCAGGCAGAAGATGACATTCGCTTGGCCTGCGTGTGATCAGGGCTTCAGTCGAATATTCACTGTGTTTCAGCAAATGAGCTCAGGAAAGGATGTTTTAGGATAAAAAAACATCATTAGATCTGGCTCAGAGATGTAGACTTTCTAGATGATCTAGGACATGGGGTAAATGCGGAAGGAAGAAAAATATGGATGGGAGAAAGACTGAGGCCAGATTAGAAAGGGATGTACTGACAGAGCAAGAGGCTTGGGCTTATTTCTGCAGAAAATGGGACTATCAGGGGAGTGGTCTGATGTAATCTTGGTTTTGTAAGACATGAATAATTCCGGGATCTTTGTAAATGATGGTTTGGGAGAGGCAGAAAGCAAGAGGTGAACAAAACTTAGACTAAAATCATAGCAGTGTGCAAGAATAAAAAAAGGACATGTTCATGTAATTGAAAACCTAAGTTACTGAAATGTTCTGCATAATGGATATAATTATACCTACTGCATTGGTTTCTGGTAATGTTAAATGAATTAGTGTATGAAAGTTTCTTAGAATAGAATCTGAGACATTAATCCTTCAATAAATATTAGCC
Organism: Cheirogaleus medius; assembly: GCA_008086735.1. NCBI lineage: Eukaryota > Metazoa > Chordata > Mammalia > Primates > Cheirogaleidae > Cheirogaleus > Cheirogaleus medius. Next base: position 8,662,574 of record VBSM01003204.1, on the reverse strand, counting down.
ACTATTTATATATTATAAATAGTAATGATATTATTTTCTATATACTAATGTATGTACTGGTATTATTTCTATGCACTAGACCTGCAGGAGCTATGCTGAAAAATACATAAATGACCATTGTTTGGTTGGGGCAGATGTTATTAAAGAAACTAGTGTTCCAACTAACTGTAATTTATAGCATACCTAAATTCTAGGTGATAGTACATATGTGTGCACAGTCCTTTGGAAGGTGATCTAGAGAGGCGATACTGATTTAATATAAGAATGTTGTAGATATTTTTGTTGGGGTAGGAGAAGTATTTGAGAAGGATCTGGGTGAACAGGCAGAAAGTTTGACAGAGCAAGGTGTGTTATGGCATAAAATGAAACACATAGATTTTGAAATTAGCTGATATTGAATCCTGGCTGCATCATGTCTGACCTTTGTGATTTTTGGCAACTTCCTCCTCTGAACCTCAGTTTCCTCATCTTGAAAACGATATTGAAAATCTTGTCATTTCCATGATGAAAACTGAAGATATTGCAGGTGGAGTGCAAAGCATGGTGCCTGGGACACTTTAAGGGAACAACCGATATTGCTATTTTATTTGGCTTATTATGATTCAGCAAACTCATATGCACAACATTACCAGGTTCCTTCCCCTGATATCTGTCTTCTTGTAAATGCTGTATTTCACTGTGCATGAAGGGCAAATCCTGCCCTCATATTTGCATTGTGTTTCCTTGGTTTTCCTTGCTTTTGCCTCAATATCAAGGAAATTCCCTCTTTCAAATTAAAGTGAGATTTAATGTTCTTAAGCATAGCTGCCCTCTCTTGCTTTAGAAGTGTGGTATTTTGATGTGATTTGCACAGACTTTTAGAATGGAAGATGCTCTGTTGAGTTAGCACAATATATAGTGCTAATGTGGCCATGAATCAGCGTCAATATCTCAACCCACTCATGAGTTAGAGCACCCACTGTAGTGTTGGGATGTTCAGAAATTTGTGGATGTGTTTATGAGCAACATACGGTGAAAGGGAAATTTGCTCTAAGTTAACAAAATAGGCTTCCTTGGTCTCTCTTCCCCATCCCTCTGTCTTCTCACTTTAAGACCACTGAGTCTGAGCACTTAGGAACAAAGGGACAATAACATTTGACTACTAATGGGATGTTAAGAACTATAGATACAGAGGGTTGGAGGGAACTTTAAAATATTTGGTTCAACTCCTACACAGTATTGTGCAGTGTAATCTGAAACAACTTCTGGAGTCAAATGCTTTTATTAACTTCTGAGGTATTCTGTCCCATTTGGAGGCAGCTATGACTTCTTAAAATTATGATTTTTTTAATTTTTATTTTTTAATATATACTGATCCTAAAATGTGTCTCTCTGTAGCTTCTGTCTATTTGGTGAGATACAGAGTTCTAGCCCTGTTTTATTGTAGCCCCTCAAGCATTTTAAAATACTTAGCACATGTTCTGAATCTGTCTTATCCTAGGTTTCTTGCCTGGCTTCTCTTATTCAATCATGTTGTCATTCTCCTTTGAAATTCTCACTTGCTGTTGTGTTTAGGGACTTACTATGAGCACAGAACTGAGTGGTTCTCAGGTGCCACCCATTTACTTCTTTCAGTTACTCTGAGTAAATAAGGAAGTAAAAGTAGAGACAAGTTATGCAACATGTCTAAGCTCACACACCAGTAAGCAGTGTATACTGGATTGCAATTCAGTCTACCTGACTCCAGAGTGTGCACTGCTGACAAGTGTGCTATACTGCCTTCTAATGACTCCTTTCATTGAATTTTCCTGTGCATACTCAAAACAGAATTACGGTCATGGTAATAATATTAATCTTACTATTATGACTAATCATATTAGCTAAGATTCTTTTAGAACTAACTGATCTAGCTTCTTGACTCAATTTACTATTTTAATGTTTATAACAACTGTGAGGTATGTTCTCATTTCACAGGTGAGGAAACCCAGGCACAGAAAGATTGAGCAACTACTGCAAAGGTATGCATCTCTGAAGTGGCAGAGACAAAATTTAAAAGTTGAAAGCCTTCCTCAAGATGTGACACTCTGAAGCATTATTCTCCAACCTCATCTCCCCAAATCTTGATGTTATACCTCTTAAATGCAGTATAAGTTAACATATATTTGTTTCAACAGTATCTCACTCTTGGTGCCTATTGAACTATCAATGAAAGTTTGTGTGTGTGTGTGTGTGTGTGTGTGTGTTTTGTTTTATAAGAAAATGTCTTATACTTTTAAGCCCTGACTTCCCCATACTATAATAATTCAGTGGGATTTTTTGCAGACCAACCATTTATCCTTATTAAAAGACGGATTTCGGGATTCAGTCCATTGACTCCAACACATGAGACTTGTTTTGCTCCCTGATTGATCATTCCCTACCCACTTTACAAACTTGGTGTTAATTACCTCTCCCACCTCACCCCAAAATCTTCTAGCCTTAATTTAAGTCATCGAAATATTTTGCATGAGATAGAGCTTAGACATTGAGTTGGGAGGAATCGTTAAATTTCTAAGAGGTTTTTCATTCTTTAAGCACTTGACAAACATTTATTAAGCAAATCCCATGCAACAGCCATCATAATATCATGGTAAATTCAACTTTTAGCAAAATTAAACTATTTCCTCATGGCATTTTGTGCTCACAAGTAGGAGAAATACATTAATCATACATTAATACACATTAATGACAAATATCCTGAAAGGGCTATACAGGGTAAAAATGTTCCTCCGAAGAAGTGTTTATTGCACTGAGCTCGACTAACTAGGAAAAAAGAGATAAGAAAAGATGATAAATCTCTTAAATAAATTTGTTTTGGCTATAGCTGACTATATATATATATATATATATAAAGTCTATATATAGAGAGATAGATAGAGATAGATATATAGATATAGATATAGATGGATAGATTGGTTGAGCCATTGTCTTAACATAATGTGAAACTTATGAAAACAAAGCATTAGTGTTAGAATAAACCTTAGCAATATTCTGGTGTATAGTTATCTAAACTTGGCACGTTGTGGGATGAAGGGATATGTCATAAATTGATACCACACTGGTTTTAAAGATTTCCCTGAAACTAAACAATTAGTAAAATCCCAAGCTAATCAAATTTAAACTAGTTTCTTAACTGCAGAACTTTTCAGATGATCTATCACATTTAAACACATTGTGAAACTCTAAGAAGGAGTTTCTGCAATATAGTGTTTCTTAAAACTTATTTGAATAGTATTCTTTTTCTCTGTGGTACATCTCTTAATTTTTTTCCAATTTCCAGAATATAGTTCAGCAAACACTGATTTACTTTACCAAACCCCTTAAGCCCCAATTCTTGAAATCTCTATAAAACATTTCTATCAAATTATTATTGAGTCATTTCTTGAATAGCCTCAATAAATGAGAAATATATCCAATCTTGTTTTTCAAATAGATGAAATACTTAAGACTCTGCCTAATTATTTTAGTCTTTTGAATTTATCTCAGTTGACTTTGCTAGTCCATTAGTACCCAGAACCATCAAAATGGTAATTGTATTTTGTGGTTCTCAAGAGAAGTGCTGTATATTACAAAGGTGAACCCTAGGTTGGAACAGACTGTTGGAGCCTGGATTAGTCATATTTTATTTTTATAAGAAAGCCACTTGATGTTCTATGAGAACCATTTTCTAAACTTCATTAATAAATAAAAAATAAAGAGCCTGCATATGAATAAATGATGAAAGTGCCTCCCTTGGTAATATTTTTAAGTTTCTAAAAATAGTTTCAATCTTTATATTCAAACTTAATGCAGTTAGAAGTGCCACTGAGAATGTCCTTATGTTGCATGTTTGTCAGTAGAAGTGGGGAGACAGAGGGGGACCCCATCACTTGAGACATAAGACATTTTTGTGTAGATCATTTCCTCAATGCAGATTATTTATAGTATTTTTCTTGGTTGCCGTAGATTATGTAATGTCAAAATAGGGCAAAATTTATAGACCAAAGTGCAAAAGAATCAAATGGCCTTCTGGAGTGAAACTGATCACTTTAATATGCTAATATATCATCACTGTTTCTAGGATATGCTTCTATTATTCCTCATATATCATATTAAATTGTTTACATGTCTTTCTCACTACTAGCCTGTAAGTTTTTCTCAGGTAAGAGCCATGTCTGGTTTAACTTATTTTCCCTAGTGCTCAGTATACCTCCTGATATAAGTTGTGATATAAAAGTTCAAGAATGATTTATTAAGTTTTCATTGTAACAAATATCATATTCCAAGAATTGCACCTCTAAGACCCAATAGAATTGCATCCATGAAAATTCAATCATGAAAGTTTGTACAAAATCACCTCTTATGGTGTTACAAGCTCAAAGGTAGATTGAAATCAGCCGCTGTGGGAGTATTTACACCAAGGAGAGTGGTAAGCACTACAAAACACCACCCTCTCCACTCTGGTTGTTAAACATTTAATAGCACAACAAGACCTGTGCCTCATACAGTTCCTCTCCAGATTTCTTTCCTTTTCTCTTGGTCTCCAGTGCAAGGAGAGTTTGGGTTTAGAACTTTCCTCTTGAACCTTGGCTAATTCTGTACCTGACCTTAAAAACATTCTTCCTAATTTTACTTTTATTCTATAACATTCTCTCTTTCCTTCTCTTTCTCTGTTTCTCTCTCCATGCTCCCACAAACTTAATGACACCAAGACTCATTCAGGCATTGGTTTTAATGGAAGGAAATCAATTTTGGTTAGAGTCTTATAATTAAGGACCATAGCATAAGAAAAAGCATGGATTTCAGAATTGGAGTTGGAATCCTCGCTCCACCTCTTAGCTCTGTCTTTGAAGGAGTTACTTAACCTCACTAATCCTCCTGTTCTGTAGTCTGTAAAGGAGACAATAAAACCAATCACACAAATTTGCTGTGAGGATTATATGAGATCTTGTATCTAAAATAGCTAACGCAGTGCCTGGTTCAGAATAGGTAGACAGTAAGAGTAGCTATCTTATTATGCCATGTTTTTATTTTAGGATTAGAACTGGGCCTTTACTCTGTCAGCAGCACATCTGTGTTTAAACAGGAATTGGAGAGAAAGGACCTGGAACAGATGCCAGGCTTTGGCACTTAAGGGTTGCATGATCTGGGCAGAACTTTTTGAATCTCAGTTTTCCCACTTGTGAAAGAGGATAATGATATCTTACACGCATCCCTCCCAGTACAATTGAGAGAATCAGATGAGATAATAAATGTGGAAAAACTTTGAAAACTAACAGGGGAAACCGTACATGAGGTAGCTTAAAAATTCATGCATCCTTCTGCCATTGGAGGATACAGGAGAATAAACAACAACAACAACAAAAAATCATGTATTTTTTACAAACACTTTCACATTTTTTAATGGGAAAAAATTTGTTAGAAAAAGAATACATACAGAATATGCATAAAGCAGATAATTGCAGTGGTATTATTGATAAGCAAATTGAAAACAAGCTAAATATCCAACGAGAGGAAATTATTAAGTAGATTTAAACCATTTAGACCATAGTGAAATGGTCTGCAGACATTAAAGTCATTTTATAATAAACCTAAAAAGATATACACCAGATTGTTAAAAGAAGTTATCACCAGGCGGTGGTAGCATTCGTGGTGGGTTTTTTTTTCCTTTTTGCTTCTCTGTATATGCCAATTACTTTATTATTAACATATGCAGTAATTCAGAAATATTATTGTATAATAATAAAAATAAATGGTTTAGAAAAGTATTTATCATTGTGTGGGTTCCATAACATACTGTTAAGTAAAAAATAACAATAATAATAATAATAAAAAATATTACAAGAGAGTATAGAAAGTATGAAGAATGTGGTGGCAATGCCAGTAAGGTAACAGAGTGGGTCTACAGTCACTGTTTTCATCGTTTGTGTGTTTTGATTTTGTGAGGTTTCTGCACTGAGTACATATTAGTTTTATAATTATGGGAGAAGTACTAAAATATATCAATAAAATACGAGACCAACATTTGGGTATTAGCATCATTATTCAATTATTCAATTGGCAAATGGTATGCCGGTGAGGATACCTTTCTGATCATGTCCAGAACAGCTGATTTTTTGAAAGGATACTTTAAAAGGATCATCAGTTGATCTTCAGAGTCTCATAGATGTAAGACCTTTCCCAACATCTGGACAATTATCTGATACAAGTGTTTCTCTTTCTTTTTATATTAATGGGGGATGGGGATAACTCAATAAGAAATTGTACTTTTTTAAGTCCAATTAATTCTTGCTTCCTAATTTCAGGGGGAAAAAAGTTCATTTGGACACTGCTATTTTTATATATTAAATGCACTGGTGAAGAAAATGTGTCCATTGTGGTAGAGAGGGATATGCGGGTTAGTTGAAGTGTGAAATTTATATGAGCCCTGAAAGAAAGGATTCCAAAAATGCTTCTCAAGTGAGGGTGCATATAGTAGACTGCCTTTTTCCAAAGTGAGTAGGTCTCAGAATCCTGTCTATACTGGGTGACCCTGTCTCCCTAACCATGGCATAGTGATCAAGGTTTAGATACATGTCCTGATATTGGCATTTTAAGTTCTCAAGATACAGTTTCTATGCATCTCAGAAACTTACCCACAGTATTGGCAGTGCCCTAAAAGACGTTCCAAGCACTCCAGTTGCTGAGGTCCTGGCATCTGTCCTGACTCCTGACTCCTAAATTTTAAGATTGCTCCATCCTGTTTTCTGAGCTACCCATTTTTCCTTCCAATAAATTATTATCCTTTGAATCTAATAACCTAGGTAGTCAGTTTCTGTTGATTACAACAGAAACAATGTTAACTAATAAAGAATAAAGTAGTTGCCTCTTTTTTTTTTTTTTTTTAAGAAACGGAGTCATTGGTTGGCCGTAAGTGAGATTACTCAGCTTAAATGTTAACTATGTCATTGACTATGATCATGGGCGTACTTATCCTCAATCTGTATTTTAGAACCAAGTATGGCCAAATCTGATGGCAAATTACCCAAAGCTGCCTGAGAGGGAATTGCTTTGAATGGAGCTATGTCATGAAAGAAGAAACAACCTGCATTAAGTGTGAATCCTGAGTTGAAAATGGGCGTGGAAGACAAGTTTTGTGATTCTAGCTTAGCAGGAAGGAAAAATTATTTTCTGTAGGGTGGGCAATATGTAAATATATATAGAAGAACAAATCTTCTTAAAGAAGCTATGCAGGGGGAACCCCTGCTTTGTTTGTTAGTTTAAAAAAATTAGCCAATATTGTTTTAATGTTTCCATGTCCTGCACAGATGTTATTTCTATGCTTAATCTAATGTCTATAGCAGTGATCTTCATCCCTGATTTTTGAATAGGCCGTGACATCTTCAATTATCTCAAGATACACTGAAAATTTATCAAAGATTCTTGAAACAGAATTAAATGTCATACCTGCTAATTATAAAAATAAATGCAGGTAAGAGATAGTTTATGTCATTGAATTAAACTGATGGCTTTTAAATGCTGCTTGTTCGTGGAGGTTCGGAATTGCTGATTTGGGAACTGCAGGATGAGGTGAATATATCAAAAGATGCAGGCAGAGAAAGCTGTGCCTGTGAAGAAGAGATTGAAAGCTGGTGACAAAAGCTGTTGAGTTGAGAACACCTTGCCACTTATTATAGTTAAGATAGCTTGCCTTGCCTTGGGCTCTTTATTTTAATGCAGATGTCTGAGAGTGAGTGGGTGATTGAGGGAAATGGAGAGAGGTTATGTGTCTTCACAGGGCAAGATGGCAATTGAATGACTACCAAACCCATCCCCTGTGATGTTAATATATGCACTCATTGTTCCTCCCTCTTTTCTAGTAATGGTAAACAACATTTGTCACTTGCAATAGACTACTTTTCACTTCCAAACTGATGATGAGCCCGCATTTGTATTTCAAGTACCAAATCTCAGGCTGCAGAAGCAAGAAGCCCAGAAAAGATGTATGTGGTGGGTGGAAAGAGAGAACAGGACAAGGTTCGCATGTGCAATTCAGCGAATCGTTCATAAGTCTGTCCTCCCTGACAGGAGATGGCCTAATGCTTCATTAATTCCTGCAGAGATGACGATGATGTATCACCCCCTTTCAATCCGAAACTAAGTAATGCATTCAAAAAAAAAAAACTAATTTGCACATGTTTAATGCGTTCATTAAGCTATTAGTCTTTCAACAAGAGATTTAATAGCAAATTAACATTTCTTTTAAATAAAAAAAAACTTACCCCCAAAAGTCCCCAGTTAATACAATTATTTTGTATTTTGTGTTCAAAGAGAAAACACTTGGCTCTAGAGTAGTGGTGAGAAAGACCATGTTGGGTCCTCCTTTATTACACAATTAGACACCCTGGGCCATTATTTTCCCCCAATAACAAATGTTTCTACAGAACAAAAACAGTCTTGGAAGTAGCAAGAAGGTCAATGATAAAAAATCCAAAATGGCTAATTTTGTAAACTGCATCATGATAAACTGAAAAATAAACAACAACAACAAAAAAAGAAGGTTTATTTTAACCATCAGGTTTGTGAAACAAAGGAAATTGATTTTGATCAAATATCAATATTTACCCCAACATTCACTTAGCTCCCATTATGTGTTAGGCACTGGGCTAGATGATATTAGAGACTTAATGTAAAGAAAATGAAAAACATGGCATTTTGTTGAATATTTGCTATGTGACCAATGCCATGTTGAGCAAGATGAATGAATCATGGTCTGGTTTTCTTGAGAATGTTACAAATGATTGTGCAAGATAAACATGTGAACAAGGATCCATATAAGATTTACTAAATCTTAAAATATAGAAATAGACAAAATGCTTTGAGAGCAAAGTGCTTTGAGAGTAAAGATGAAGGAAGGTCTAACGCCAATGAGAGATTTGGAGAAAGCTTTGTATATGGAGTGAAGTTTAAACTGAGACTTTACTATATTATTAATAGGTATGCAGAAAGGAGTGGAAAGTATACTCCACATTGAGTGATAGCATGAAAATATGTGCAAAGGAAACATAATATATAATGGCAAAAGTAAAAACAAATACTTCTATCTTGGTCAGTTCTGGCTGCTATAATAGAATACCATACACTAGGTGGCTTAAACAACAAACATTTTTTTTTTTCACAGTTCTGGAGACTGTGAATTTCAAGATGAAGGTACTGGCAGATTTGGTGTCTTGTGAGGTTCCTTTTTCTTATGTCCAGACAGCTATCTTCCCTCTATATTCTCGCATAGCAAAAAAGAGCAAGAGAGCTCTCTGGGGTCTCTTGATAAAGAAACCAATTCCATTTGTTAGGTAAATACCTAGAGATTTCAGGTCTTCTAGGGATGAAAGTGGGAGCCATTACGGTCCATCCCCCCACCACTGAGCTTTCAGAGAGGCTCATGAGAAATCCACATACACAGTACGACTCATATATTACTAACTTCCAACTGTCCCATCAAAGAGGTTTCATAGCGATGTCTGAGCCAGGAAGAGAGATCCCTATTCAGACGCTCTAAAACAAGAGCAGACCATAACAAAGTCCTTTTTCTCTCTCTCTCTCTTTGCTACAACAATGGGTCTGGTCATCATCTGTGGCAGATATAGATCTCACTCTGTAAACCTATATCTTATTATTGCTCTATAGTCCTATCTTTCTCTCCTCAATAAACCTCATCTTCATGCTTGCCTTACTTTGGTGTGTCTGGTCATTCTTTGGCCCTAAATGCACCAAGAAGACATTTCAGACTGCCAAACCCTACATATTCATGAGGTCTCCACCCTTATAAGCTAATTACCTCCCAGACACCCTGCCTTCTAATAGTATCACATGGGGGTTAGGATTTCAATATGTACATTTTGGAGAGACAAATTCAGTCTATAACAGCTATTCTACTGATCATTACCCATTTTCTTTCCTCCCTGGATTCCAAAGCATTTTATTATATAAGTTTCAATTTAATTCCTCTCTATAAAAGCAGAGAAGACATGGAGATCACATTTATTGATTAGTATCTACAAAGAAATTCATATGATATTCTGAAAATGGGCTTTACCAAGCATTATAACTACAATATTATGTTCCTGTTGAAAAGCCAATCTTTTTCACTTTCTGTAGTTAAGTATCTCAGGATGAAAAAAAAAACAAATATATTCCATTGAATAAATGTGGAGATTTTATAGCAATCTAAATAGGTATAGCTCAAGGACATTGCCTCATATTATTCTACTCCTACCCTCACCAAATTTCCTATTTATATTATGCATAGCACATTACGTGCCTTTTAGATCATAGGTGATCATATTATTAATGCATGCATTCCATCCCTTAAGTATATGCCTTCAAAATAAATCTGGTGTAATTTTTATTTTTACTTTCATGGATTATATTTAAAAGTAAAATTTAGAGTGAAATTTGCTATATTAGCCTATCTATTAATAGAAGTATACATTATACTTTTGTTTCCATAGACATACTGCTTTGGTTTGAAGAAGATCCTTAAATTATTTCTGAGAAAAGACTCTGTGCTGATTGACAACTGCACAATGCTAGTTATTAATATTATTCCATGTCTGACGGATTTCTCCCACCATGATATACTTTGCAAGTTCCTGGGGTGAACTTTGATTTGTCACCTTGGGAACCAAAGAAAGAAGAAATAAATCTTGAAAAAGCTCAACATCCATCTTTTTGGAAAAGAGTAAAGAAGCAAATGAGTAAATAACATCTACATCAATATTCCATGTCTACATGCACACCCGAACTTTGAAGAACATCTGTCTTCCTGCCACTAATGATTTTGTTCCAGATGTAATCCAAATATGTTTGCAAATGGGGAGCAGAGGGCTTAGCACAATTTACTTTGTAAGCAGTTGGTGGCTATCACAGTTATTTTTTGTTTGTTTGTTTCTTTTTAAAAGTATATACATTTCAAAAGCGATATGGCACCCTACAATGAAATGTTTGAAATGACAATAAAATAAATCTAAAATTGCCTTTAGCTTTGCTCTGATGTTCATCTTCTTAAAAAGGGAGACAAGAAGGTGTAATGGAAAGAATATGGATTTTGGAGTCAGAAATGAATTTGAAGTCTACCTGGTCAACAGCATTTTATGTAGTATATGAACAAACTCCTCATTTATGTCTCTGATTTATTATATGACCTTGAAAAAAATTCCTATTAATAATAGTAAGAATAATTGAGTAGATGCTTTACATGGAATAACATTTTATAATCTTCATATCTGCCCTATAAATGTTATGCTATTAATATTCCAAGTTTAGTCATGCTAAAACCAAGACATAGTGAGGCTAAGTGATACGCAGAGACCCAGAAGTAGAGTAGAAAACTCAGGCTGTCCAAAACAAATTCAGAATCTCAACTCATTATTTCTCAGCTCACCTAGACTCAAAGCAGCCACATTCCAATGTCTTTTGTGCAGCACTATGTCTACAGATATTTCACAGTGCAGCAGCTACAAAGCAACAATACTGATAACAGCAAGAATAGCTAATGCTTATTAGGTACTTACAGTGTGACTGCTACTGTCCAGAAGACTTACTGGATTTAATCTCACAAAATCCTCCCTATAACATGAGATGGGGTAGATCCTTTTATAGATAAGAAAAGGGAGGCACAATAAATTGAGCCCTGGGTCATAAACTTATTAAATGTTAGAATTTGAATACAGGCATTCTGACTCCAGATGGTGTATCTTGGTTTTTTATTCTTTTCTTTTTCTTTTTTTCAAGTTGTTACAGCACATCTTAAATACTTGTTGAATGAATGAGTAAATTCTCTCTTAGTCTTAATTCTTCATTGCAAATGACTGTGATTAACAACTTAATGAAATATAGAGATCACACTTTTGTGAAAGGAGTCATCATCGTCACTCCTATTTTATGAGGACGCTAAGGCTGGAAAAAGGTTCACTAGTTTCACCAAATTAACTTATGTAGGAAAGGATAAAACAGAGTCCCAAACCTGGCCTTGACAGTCCAGATGCTGTGCTCCGCAGCTTCTCTGTGTTGACTCATCTGAAGGGTGAATGGTCTTGATAAAAGGTTCTCATGTATCCGATGTTTTGTGATTGTAGACCCATGCTCTTCCTTAGACCGCGTATTTCTTTATTTATTATAACAAATTGGAAATAAATATATCCAATTTAGTATTAGGCAGTGGTAAAAGGCAGAGAGCTGAGTCACTGGGATGTTCAAAAGATTTCTAAGAGCCATTTGCAGCCTGCAACATGGAAAGTACAGGAAGAGAGACTTGACACATTGAAATTCAAATGTATCTTTCTGGCAGCAAACTATCTCTGGGTCCTGGGAAGTTTGAGTCTGGGTGAGCTGAGAAGTAATGAAGCCCTGCGTCTCATGTCATTGACTCTGGCATTTCAAGCACCACATTCATAACAGTACACGCAAACTGCTGGGTCCCTATCTACTTCACTAAATTGAAATGGTTCCGCAGGGGAATATGGCAACAGGGATGTAAGAAAAATAACATTCCTTTTTCCTCTGTAAAAAGAGAAGGTACTGATGATGTTTATTCAAAAGAGCAACATCTGGAAATGGTGCTGGGACATGGTGACACTATGCCTAGCCATGCTTCAATAAAGACATACGACATCTTGGAGAGGGTGCTGACACAGTGCTGTTATTAATGGCTTTTTGTTTGGTTGGTTTTTGTGGATGGAAGCAATGAGGAAATTCAGAACTAAGGAGGTTCTCCCATTACACCCCAAATCCCTCTGTGTAGCAGCTTGGACTTTTGGTTGCCATTAGCAGACACCCAGAAGCAAATTAGCTTAGATTAGAAAAATATAATGGCTCCCATGTTAGAAAGTGCAGAGTTAGTAGCTTCATACAATGATGGATATGGGGGCACCGATATGTGATGAGGATCCATTATTTCTCTCCCAAACTTTTGTATCTGCTTCCTCTATTTTGATTCTATTTGTGTTTTGCTAACCAATATTTCCAGTATTGCTTCCAGTATCTTCTGTGGTTACCTCTTTCTTCGTTCCTGTCTAACAGAGAAAAGGAGTGAGTTTGGTTTCCCAATAGCTTAAAAAAGCAGTACCAGAATTCAGTCTCTTCAACTCTGATTGGCTTCATTTGGGCAGCACATCTACCTTCTAACAATCACACGTCACGTGAATATAACATTTGATTTTGTTAGGCCACCATTAGAACTACAGGTGGACTGAACACCAATACTACATATAGACTGAGACAGGAGGAAAGATGACCCTCTTCAAATAAAATTTGAAATTTTCACAAAAGGAGAGTGAATGGATGCTGGATAAAAAGAATAACTATGTTTGATGTACCTGCCCTTCTGTTAGACCTCAAGGACTTGAGGACTTAGTAAATAGGACTTAGTAACTAATTAACTAGGACTTAGTAACTAAATAAGGACTTAGTAACTAATTAAATTCCAACTAATCACAGATTTGAAAGAATCCTTACATCTCATGAAACCCAGAATTCGCATAGTAAAGGTCCAAGGACTAGATTTATCCCAAAAATGTGTTTTTCTAAGAATTGGACAGCTTGGTTATTAATTGTAATTTGACGGTTTTTTCCTTTTATTTCATTATATTATGGGAGTACAGATATTGTTAGGGTTACATATATTGTTTTTTTTTTTAATCTGGATTTTTCAGGTTCTCCTAAGAAATTAGAAGATTTGGCCCCTGTGAGCCAACATTCTAGCTTGGCAGTTACCATCTGGAGATGAACAAAGATACATCAAATCTCAACTCTTTTACATCTTCTCCCCAACACTGAAGCCAAATATAAGTCATCAGAATTCAAAATATTTGCCTTGATGACATGCTTGAAGCAGAAAATTTTTTCTCTATTAAAATGGGGGTGGTGGTGGTGGTAGAAGAGTACTCATATGTACTGAGAAAGTGGAAGCAGATATGTTATTTAGGGAAGTAAAGAATAGCTTTAAAGGTTTAGTAAACAAACACTTGATGTACATAATTTATTTAAATTAAGAAAAGTAGGTTTTTGCATTGCAACCCATCATCACTTTAAAGATTGTGAAACCCAGACTAAAGGTGATAAAATCTTGCCAAAATGAGATAAGTAGTAGAGCTAAGATATTAGGTCCACATGTTTTCCTTTCTCCCTTCCCCTCTCCTCCACCACAAACCATGAGCACATTATAAAAAATTTGGGAAAATACAGGGGAAAACTTTAATTTACTTAAATTGTAAAAGTAATTATATATTTGCAGAAAAAATCTCACTGGTAATCCTACCACACTGAAACCAAAAATAATATTTTTCTGTCTTTTTGTCACTCTTAAATTAATACCCATTACTTTGTATTTTAATTATGGTATGCATGCAATGCTATGTCCTGCTTTGTTAATATGTCTTATAAGCATTTCTTTTGTTATTATATACTGTTCATTATTATTAAATTTGTAGATAATGGACCAAGAACAAATGTGCTATAAAATTTGTAACCCTTCCTCTTTCCTCTTTTTTGGACATTCCTTAAACATTTCTTTTTCTTCTTTTCTTTCTTTCTTTCTTTCTTTTCTTTTCTTTTCTTTCTTTCTTTCTTTTTTTGAAACAGAGTCTCACTCTGTTGCCTGGGCTAGAGTGCCAAGGCATCTGCCTAGCTCACAGCAACCTCAAACTTCTGGCTCAAGTGATCCTCCTGCCTCAGCCCCTCGAGTAGATGAAACTACAGATGTGCACCACACTCTGCTAATTTTTTCTGTTTTTAGTAGAGTCGAGGTCTCACCCTTGCTCAGGCTGGTCCCAAACTCCTGACCTCAAGTGATCCTCCCACCTCAGCCACCCAAAGTGCTAGGATTACAGTCATGAGCCTCCACCATGCCTGGCCTTTTTTTTCTATTCTTTCTTTCATTCTATCCTCTCAGTCAAATGCAAAATGCTTCACAGGAAATCCTCTGAGCATTTAGACAAACAGTGAGTGTTCAAGCATGAGGAAGATATCATACTAGGGATGGAGATCTTAATCTAAGTTTCAGAAATTGGTAAACTAAGAAAGAAAAGCCAAAGGGAACATTACAGATTGACAGTGGGCATGGAAGTATAAAGGACCAAAGTGTTTTATCTGGAGTTGTTACATAGCACGTAGAGGAACCCAAACATATCAAAGCCAGGTCCTGAGATTCTCATATATGGAGGATACAGAGGAAAAATGGAACACAGTCATGCCCTGATCCAGGTCTGAAATGATTTATCCAATAGGCTAATTCTCACATTTGTTCTCAGTCTTTCCATGTAGTGGCTCTTCCATACTTTAAAAAGCTTCCATCCATGGAATCCTAGAGAATTCTACTGCTGGCCCAATTTACATTCTTCTATTACCATGACAACCAAGGAAAGAGGCAGTATTTCTAGGCAGGAAAGTCCCTGGAGAGCAAAGTTTGGTCCATGCACCTATGCCCACAATAATGGTGGTAAGAAAGGTATTCATTCATTCATTCTTCATTTGTTTGTTTGTTTGTTTTGCTCAGACTCCTCTTATGTACTCACTCTCAGGATCTGAGAGTACGCAGTACATTAGCAGATAAAAGGGAAAGAGAGAGAAGCATGCTGGTTTATGGATATACTTCCTACCTCTGGCTCAACACTGAATTGACAAGAATGAGTTAGCTTATGAGGGCTTACAGTGAAGGCAACAGACAAGAAATGAGTAGGTAATTCCACATATGTTTCTCGGTTCCTTAATGTTGTCTAAATTCTGTTGTATGAATTGAAATAGTTTTCAAAGGATCTCAATTTTATTCTGATCCAGAAGGAATTGTTTGCTTTTGGAGGCATCAAGAGGAGGAAATGCAAGGTGCCACAAAATTGGATTCTAAAGGTGTCAGCTATGAGATGCAGTGATGAAGGAACAGCTTGGGCTAGGGATAGTCACGAAAGCTTTTTGGAAGAGATGAACCATTAAAGGATAAATAGGTAAATGTCAAAGGCAGTGATGATCACAGTGTGTGGTGAATATGGGAAGGGGTCTTCAGACTGGAATAGTGAGCAAACGCAGGAAGTGAGTTTGGGTGAGTGAGCAGGACCCATTTCAAGAGAGCCTCAAGGTTGATTCCAGAGACACTGGGCTTGATTATTTCTCATTATGAGGTCCCGTCCAAAGATTTGACCCCCATCCCTTTGGATTGTTCAGAAAAATTACGTTTGAAAGTTAAAATGCATCAGAATGAGGAAACCTAAAGGCATTATATATTCATCAAGAGTAAACTATAAATAACCAGAAAATATAAAAGAAAATGCCTATTCTTGCTAATTAAAAGAAAGATGAAAAGAAAGAAAGCAGGAAAAAAAGAAAGATATATTTATCAAAGGATTCATATGTCCAGGTTTAGCAGTATATGGACAAACAAGCATTTTTATGCACTTTTATTCTGAGTATAATTTCTCAGAAAAAAACATAAGATTAAAAGATTACTATTAAATATCTTTATTACTTTAGTCAAGGATTTTAATTCTAAGAATTTATATTAAGTAAGCACTTGGAAGATGAATAGATGAGTATGTTCAATACAACACTGAAATGAGAAAAAAATAAAAATACCTAATATATCCAAAATTGGGTTGTCAATTTAATAAATGATTTGAAAACAGTTGGATAGATTGCTACATAAAATCACAAAATAACATGGTTCTCTATGTTTTTTTCTTAAAAACAAATGTAATATATTGAATTTTAAAATTTGAAAGAATATATGCCAAAGTATTAACAGTGGATATATTCGGAGCTTGAAGAATGAGAGAGTAGAATAATTTTTATCTTATGTTCTACATGGTGGTGGTGTTTTAATTTTTTATGGCCATAATCCATTTATTTACAATCAACAAAAGAAGCATACATGCATATAGCTAAAAGAAAGGAAATTATTAAAGAACCAATAATGTAGGTCAAAACTGATAACATGACTGTTGAGAAGGAAAGAGTGAAAAGATGTAGACAGTGGCCTGGCTGTCAAAGTCCAGCTGAAATTGTGGCAATTATTTGATGAATTTGAACAGTGAAAACATCGATTTAGACAACTGAGATAAGAATTCCACTTGGAAAATATATCTGGCTGGTCTGTTTAATCCACTTGTATTATCCATTTGTTCTATAAAGGAAATAAGGTAGAAATATTTGACTATGCAATACAGGTAGGCTGAATATTAAGAACACTCGAGATATCAAAATTTGAATATTAAAACTTTACGCTATTAGGATTAATATTACAAAAATGCTTGCTATATTTGAAAAGAGTCACGCTGGAGTTCTTTTAAATAAGAAGTGTTCCTAGTGCAATTCAGAAACAACTAAATTTGCAAAACTTATATTTGCCAAAAGCTTGCTGTGACCACAGCAGCTATGTGAGGAGAAGCTAATCTATGTAGTTCCCCGTTTGATGCTTAACACATGAGTTTTGGCGATGGCCTTGGGAATCTGGTCAGAGCACGCTGCTGACCCTGGTTGGATCCGTTAGTGAAAATAAAATGGAATGGTTGACATTTACATGGTGAAATTGATCAGTGTAAATAGGCACTCTGAATAAATCAACCTTTAAAAATCATAAAATCTTGTTTTGTGTAATATTTTGTACATTTGTTGATAGCATTTTCATGGAATCACAATCTTTTAGAATTAGAAGAGCCTCTAACACTCATGTTACCCAAGCTTTTTATTGTATAGCTGTAAAAAACAACCTTTAAAGAGTTTCCCCAGGTAACCTTTCACATCAGAACTAGAAAGATGTCTCCTAAGTCCAACTACAAAGAATTTTCCCAGCAACCGATGTGTTATCTCATTTGTTTCTTAGGGTTGCAATTTTACTTTGACATAGGTAAAGCAAAGAGCATGTTTACTACTGGTGCCTACTAGTAACTAATAGCTACTCTAGTTAAGGGTTTGTGAAATATTTTCCTGGTCAGACAGACACACATACACACTCACACATGCACCACAAAATAAACAAAAATTTGCTTCCTGAAATTGAAAGCCTCACATTGATCTGGCTACTGCTTTTTTACTTGCTCCACCTGTTATCTCTTTTAAAATTCTCACCGATTTCCATACCCTCAAAAATTGTTTGTCTTTATGTAGACAATCCTGAAGTAATCATTTTTACTCCGGTTTCTCTCCTCAAGCTCATGTTATATATTTCTAATTGTCTTATACTTCTTCCCAGTTCTGGAGAAATTCTGAAGGCAATGTAGAGAAGAAAACTTACGTAAGAAAGAAATTTAAGTAAAGAAAAAAAGACTTTCAAGGCATCTGATTTCAGTCATACCTAAAACAAGTAAGACCTGCCTCTGCCTCTTCTCTTCTGCACTTTGGATACTCAGTCAATATGTGCTATCTTCATCTTTAGTTAAAATTGGAGTTCTGCTATTTACACAGCTGACTGGGATGAAGTATTGCCTAAAACACATACACAACCCATCTATAGATGGTGATGTTTGTCTATAGCTAAATCTATGTCATCTATCTATCTATCTTTGTATCTGATTCTAACTAGATGTAGATATAAATATAGAGATAAAGATAGAGTATAGACATAGATAGTGAGATATTGTGTTATATTAATTTAAAAAGGTGGCCACAGTGATACTTCTCATTCCACATGCTTTTCTATAATGGAACCTGACATTACTTCATTAAGAGACGGAGCCTATCTCTTCACTCCCTTGAGTGTGACCTGGTCCTGTGATTGTTTTGGCTAAGAGACTATGTTAGAAATGATACTGTGTGAGTTCCAAACAGAGCCTTTAACTGTTTAGGCAACTTCCACTTTCTGCCTCTTTTTTTTTTCTTTTTCCTTTTTTGTTTATTTCATTATATTATGGGGTACAAATATTGTTCGGATTACATATATTGACCCTGCCAACCCTCACCCCCACCGCCGTGCTAGAGCTTCAAGCATGTCAACCCCCTGGAGGTGCATGTCACACCCATTATGTAAGTATACACTCTTCCCCTCCCCCCCGCACCTGCCCACCACCCAATAAAAGATTTTTTTTTTTGACATTTTGGTTACATTATATTTCTTTGCCTCTCCCTAAGAAGGGTTAGAGGTATTCCCTTCCCCCCACAATGCTCGCTATATCCCAAGGTTGTGGGTCTCCGCCTCCCTGATGAGTACTACCACCATTTGAGCACCATGGTTTTAATCAGTCAGAACCAATTTGATGATGAGTAGATGTGGAGCCCATTTTCCTGATCTTGTGTTGCCTCACTTTGTATAACAGGCTTAAGCTTAATCCAGGATAGCATAAACGGTGCTAATTCACTGTTGTTTCTTAGAATTGAGAAATATTCCATTGTGAGCATATACCAAATTTTAATTATCCATTACTGAATTGACGGGCACTTGGGTTGTTTCCAAGACCTTGCAATAGTGAATTGTGCTGCAATAAACATTCGGGTGCAGATGTCTTTATAATAGAATGACTTACGCTCTTGGGTAGATGCCCATCAATGCTATTGCAGGGTCGAATGGTATTTCTATTTCTAGCTGTTTGAGGTATCTCCAAATTCTTTTCCACAAAGGCTGCACTAATTTGCAGTCCCACCAGCAATGTAAGAGTATTCCTGTCTCTCCACATCCTCACCAGCATTTGTTGTTTTGGGATTTTTTGATACAGGCCATTCTCGCTGGGGTTAGGTAGTATCTCATTGTGGTTTTGATTTGCATTTCTCTGATGATTAGAGATGTTGAGCATTTTTTTATATGTTTGCAGGCCATTATTCTGTCTTCTTTGGAGAAGTTTCTGTTTATTTCCATTGCCCATTTCTTAATGGGGTCGTTTGATTTTTTTCTTGTTAATCCTTTTAAGTTCTAGATAGATTCTTGTTATTAGACCTTTATCAGAAGTGTAGAGAGCAAATATTTTATCCCACTCTGTGGGTTGTCTATTTGCTCTGATGATAGTTTCCTTGCTGTGCAAAAACTTTTTAATTTGATGAAATCCCATTTGTTTATTTTTGCTGCTGCGGCAATTGCCTTGGGAGTCTTCCTCAAAAATTCTTTGCCTAGACCAATGTCTGATATTCCAGGGATGCAAGGCTGGTTCAACATATGCAAGTCTATAAATGCAATTCACTTCATAAATAAAATCAAGAACTAAGACCATATGATTCTGTCAGTAGATGCAGAAAAAGTATTTGACAAAGTCCAACACACCTTTATGATAAAAACTCTTAACAAAATAGACATAGATGACTCATACCTTAAAATTATCAATTCCATATATGACAAACCCACTGCTATTATCACTCTAAATGGGGAAAAATTGAAATCATTCCCTCTTTGAACTGGAACTAGACAAGGATGTTCCACTATCTCCTCTTCTATTCAACATAGTGCTCGAAGTCCTAGCTATAGCAATCAGGCAAGAGAGGGGTATTAAGGGTATCCAAATGGGGGCTGATGAGATCAAACTCTCCCTCTTCGCTGATGATATGATATTATACCTAGAAAACCCCATGGGCTTATTCAAGAGACTCCTAGATTTAATAAATGAATTTGGTAAAGTTTCAGGCTATAAAATCAATATACACAAATCAGAAGCACTTTCTGCCTCTTGAAAGCTCATCACCATGTATAAAGTGTGACTGCCCTGAGGCCACCATGCGTAAAGAAGCTCATGCAAGAGAAGTCACCTTATATTAGAATGATGAAAAGTCATGTGAGGGAAAAGAGGGAAAGAGAGAGAGAAGGAGGAGAAGGAGGAGGAGGAAGAAGAGGGAGAAGAAGAAGAAGAAGAAGAAGAAGAAGGAGGAGGAGGAGGAGGAGGAGGAGGAGGAGGAGGAAGAAGAGGGAGCAGAAGGAGAAGGAGAAGAAGAAGAGGAGGAGGCAGAGGAGGAGGAGGAGGAAGTGCAGGGGCAGGGAGAGAAGGATAGGAAAGCACCAAGGAACACTGAGGTGCCAGACATGTGAATTAAGCCATCATTTTGGAAGTTCACCCTCCAGCCTCAGCTGTCCCCCAGTGGACACCACATGGATCAGAGAAATGCTTTTCAACCAAGCTGTTCTAAATTTCTGACCCACAAAATGGTGAAAAAAGCCAAATGCCTATTTTACAGTACCGAAAGTTGTATGGTAGTTTATTACACAGAAGTAGATAATCAGAACAAATAATGTGTACAAAATCACATAGGCAGGAAACTTCAGAGAATGTTAAGAACATAAGTGAGAGGACTTTCTACTGGAGTAAGGAATGTGAAAGGAGTTACAGGAAGAAAGCCTAGATAGAGTTGACTTGGGTGCCCTCATGGAAAACTACATAGTATTGACTTCACTGTGCGTGTAACCTGGACATCCTGAATATCTAGATTTTGGTAGTGGTGAGCTTGAGCTGAGCTGTAGGGTTAGGAGTCCAGACTGAAGGGCCAGACAAGTACCTCTGTTCTAATCCTGGTTTGCCACATGCAAACTGTTGGCCTTAGGAAAATTGCTTTGCCTCTGTGTTTCAGTGTATTCATCTATAAAACTGGTATAATTGTATTAACTAGATCAAAAAGATACAGATGCCTTATGTAAGTATTGGTTAATTTTTTAAAATGAATTATGCGATATCTCTGGATGTATAAATAGAATTTATTCATTCATTTTGGGGGCATGATTAAGAGTAGTTTTTATTTTTTATTGTGGTAAAAAATATACAGATATATATCATAAAATTGACCATTTTAACCATTTTTTGTTTATCGTTCAGTGGCATTAGGTACATTCACGTCATTGTGCAACCATCACCACCATTCATCTCCAGAACTTCTTTCACTTTTCCAAATTGACACTCTATTTCCATTACACAACAACTTCCCATTCCCCCCTCCTCCCAGCGCATAGCAACCCCTATTCTACTTTCTACTTTCTGTCTCTATGAATTTCACTACTCTAGGTACTTCATACAAGCAGAAGCACATGGTATTTGTCCTTTTGTGCTTAGATATTTCACTTAGCAAAATGTCTTTGAAGTTCATTATGGTGTAGTGTGTGTCAGACTTTCCTTCCTTTTTTTTTTTTTTTTTTTTTTTAGAGATGGGGTCTCGCTCTTGGTCAGGCTGGTTTCGAACTCCTGACCTTGAGCTATCCACCCGCCTCGGCCTCCCAGAGTGCTAGGATTACAGGCGTGAGCCACCGCGCCCGGCCCTTTCCTTCCTTTTTAATGCTGAATAATATTCCACTGTAAGTATGTGCCACATTTTGTTTATCCACTTATCCATCCATGGGCATCTGGGTGGCTTTCATCTTTTGACTATTGTAAATGAGGTTGCTGTGAGCATGAGTGTAAAAATATCTTTCAAGTGCCTGCTTGAAAATTCTTTGGGGTATATGCCTAAAAGTGGAATTGCTTCTTTAACAATAATTTAAGTGGTAATTCTACCTTTAACTTTTTGAGGAACCAACACACCATTTTCCATAGCAGCTACATTATTTTGAATTTTCACAGGCAATGGACAGGGGTTATAATTTCTCCATATCCTCACCAATATTTGTTATTTAATTTCATATATATATGTGTGTATATATGTATATAGACATCATAATGAATGTGAATTCAGTGTTCACTTTATTTACTCTTTTAACAAATAGTAATTAGGGATCTACTGTGTAAGAGACATTGTATTAGGAGCCAGCCATACAAAAGACAAACTTGGCCAGCTGGATGGGTAGATAGAAAAGTAATTAAGTATTAGAAAACAGTGTAGACTGTATCATGAGTGAATAGCCTCCCAAAAGGCATAGTAGAACCATAGCAGCGACACCCTAACACTGCCTGGATATTTCGGTTCAAGCTTCTTATAATAGGTGATATCACCAAGTTGAGATTGTGAGAACAAGTAAACCATTGCTTAAAAATCAACCAAGGGAGGGCATTGGGCATGCTCCAGCCAGAGCACAGCCTCTGGAAAGGCCTGGAGGCAGCAGAGAGAGGGCGAATCCTCAACTCAACTCACTAAAACGTTTCTTATGGCCATAAGGGAGAGTGTGCTCAGAGCGGTGAGTGACGGGGCCTGAGATGTCCACTGGGGCAGGTCCTGACAAGCAGTATTTTATGGGTTGAATTGGCCCCTCAAAAAATATATGTTGAAGTCCTTACCACCAGTACCTCAAAATGTGACCTTATTTGGAGCTAGGATTATCACAGATGTAATTAGTTAAGTTGAGTTTGTACTGGATGGGCTCTAATGCAATGTCTGGCATCCTTCTGAGAAGATGGCCATGTGAAAGCCATAGGGTGATGGAGGATTGGAGTGATGCATCTTCAAGCCAAGAATCGCCAAAGATGACTGGCAATTGACCAGGAGGTAGAAAGAGGTAAGGGAGTATTTCCCTAAAGCAGCGGTCTCCAACCTTTTTGACACCAGGGAATGGTTTCATGGAAGACAGTTTTTCCTTGAATGGGGATGGAGGGGTCACAGCCTTGGCTCCACCTCAGATCATCAGGTGTTGGATTCTCACGGGGAGTGTGCAACCTGGATCCCTCGCATGTGCAGTTTGCAGTAGGTTCGTGCTCCTGTGAGAGTCTGCTGCTGCTGCTGATCTGATGTGGGGTGGAGCTCGGGCAGTGATGTGCTGATGGGAAAGGCTGTGGGTGCAGGTGGGGCTTTACTCAGTCACCCACCACTGGTCTCCTGCTGTGTGCGTGCATGTGTGTGTGTGTGTGTGTGTGTGTGCGTGTGTGTGTAAGGGTGTTGGGGATCACAGTGAAAAGTTCCAAACGGGTAGTGGTCCTGCTGTTACGTTGAAATCAGACTTACAGCACCCAGAACTGTGAAAAAATGAATTTCTGTTGTTGAAGCTACTTGGTTTCTCTTTGTTACAGAAGCTCTAGGAAACTAATCACAAGGGTACAAAGCATGGGAGTTATCCTAGAAGAAATGATGGGCCAGTGAAGAAGGACAAGAGGGAAGAGAAACTGATGAGGCTGGTTGGGAGGCCAGAGAGGTCATTCATGTGGTGCGTACAGGTGGGGCAGACTCAGGATAGGCAAAAACAGAATAGATGTGAGATGTTTAGTCCCACAAATACCAAGACTCAGCCAGGGTAGTAGTAGTAGTAGTAATAATAATAATAATAAAAATGATGATGCTAGAATAAGAACAAATACTTACGGAGTGCTTGCTTTTTGCCAAATACTGAGATAAGCATTTAATTCTAAATTATTTACTTTGCAAAACATATCTGTAATGTAGCTACTATTTTTTAATCTACTATTATAATGAAAGCAACTTTTGAAAAAGAGAATTATCAGAGGATGAATAGAGATAAAACATTTGAAACAGGATTCTAACTGAAGCAGTTTTTCTCTAGAGGCTGTGCTCCGAGCAACTTGCCTCTGCTGTTTCCATCAGAACGAATCATGTGGGGGTGAGAAGGCAGAATCAGGAAGACATTTACATGGAGAAAACAAAAAAAATGTTTAAAGCTTAGAAGACTAGGTGAAGGAGAAATGGATAGTCTCATTCAAACAAACAGGACTATGGACGTTTGAAGCAGGTGCAGGCCCATCAAGGAGGAAACTGAGTTCTTCTCTGTCAGGGACAGAAAATTGCATCATGTCCCCAGCCCTGAATGAGCTTGGCCATTTCCTCTGAGTGCTGCCCCCATCCTGTTTCAGCCACTCCATGAATGACGTGCAGCTGCACGCCCTCCCCTATGTTCCAGGAAAGCATCTGGAAATAAACAGCATTTAGCCCTGCTGCTGAGACAAAGGCATTGTTTCTTTAATAACACATCTCTTTGGAAACCATCTCCAGACCTACTTCAGAAGCTTGTCTGTGCTGACCCTGACATGATGTAACTTGCACAGTTCTGCTGGGACAAGGAGTATGTGGCAGCTATGGTGGGCACCTAAAGAGAAAGCAAGATGGGATTTGCAGGAGACTGTGGAGAGAGCCTCTTAGATTGCAACAGGCAGGTACTTGTTTAAGAATGTAGATGGTGGGATCCACAGATTATTGAAATCTGTGTGTATGTGTGTGTGTGTGTGTCTGCAAGCATGCTATTAATATTACCTGGAAATTCAGGAGAAGTGAAAATCCCACAGCCAGTGTAATAATGAGAACATCCTCTGAATGGATACTTACTGATATTTATATCACACAGGTGGCAGTGGTGGCAAGGTAGGTAGTGCCATTTATTGAGTACTGAGTATATCTGCTTCGCACCTTGTTAACCCACTTACTGTTTATGCTTCAGTTGGTTGTTGCTACAAAAAATGTGAAACAATCAACCACAAAGCCTTAGAGGCATATGAAACAAACATTACGTTTTGTTCATGAATCTAAAGTCATCTGATCAGGTCTGTTGTTCTTAGCTGAAGTTGGTGGGGCTCACTCAAGTGTCGGTGGTTAACAGTTTTTGGTCAGACAACCCTTCAGATTTTAGGGGGACTCTCTCGTATGTCTGGAGGCTTGGCTGGGATAACTGGGCTCAAGGCTGCTCCACTTGCCTCGTTCTCCAGCAGACTGTCCAAACACATTCTCATGGGGAAGGCTGAGCGCTAAGACAGGAAACAGAATCACATGAGTACATTTTGAAGTCTCTGCTCGTGTCACATTTTTTACCTCTCCACTGAACAAAGAAAGTTACAGGGCCAAGTCAAAGTCAGAATGGGAGGGGACAAAAGGTAACAGAAGAGGCACCAAAGGGCGTGGATATGGAGATGTCTTTAGTGCGGTCCGCTGATGCAATCAAGCTACCACAACCTATTTTCCAGTTAATCCTCATTAAGACTTCTATGACCATTTAAAAAATACGTTTATAAACCATTCAATGTTATACTTTATTTAACATCGCACAGCCAGGAAGTTAGAAAGTTTGGACTCTAATTTCATATCTCTTGTCTGTTTGTCTGTCTATCTCTTTGCCTGTTTCCATCACATGGTGGGGAACTAGGATCTGACAGAACATGAGCAGAAACTCTTGAAAGCAAGGGATACCAAGCCAGCGCAGTGACCTGTAACCCAGATGTCAGTTATATCAGATTAGGTTAAATGTCATCCCCACACTCTAAGGTACTTCCAGAGTGCCCTGTACTTATTCATAATACTCTTCATATTTGTACATATCTGTTTCATTGTCAGTCTTCCCTCTATAGCAAGGGACGACAAACTTTGTGGATGGTGGACTATATGCTCTCTCTTGTTACTACTCCACTCTGTCATTATTCCATAAAAGTTTCATTGACAGCATGTAAATTACTGGGCATGTCTGTGCTATAATAAAACTTTATAAAAAAGAGGTGGTAGACTGGATTTGATCCATGTTCCATGGTTGGCTGATCCTTGTTCTAGGGTATAAATTCCACATGGATAGTGATTTTGTCTATGTTGTTTACTACGGGATCCCTGGCATCAGCATAGCAACAGCACATAGTAAGTATAAAATAGATATTTGTTCAAGGAATCAAGGAGTATATTCTTACCAACTGTGCCATTCATGGGCAATGGATATAGAATATTTGTGATTTGGAGATGTCAACACTTGAATTAAAGACTAGAACCACAAGCTTACCAGATGTAGATTCAAGGCTGTGGAATCATTACTTAGAAAGGTTTTGTTCAGAAACTGGAGGAAACCTAGATCTCTACAAGGTTCCCATCAAAAGGAAAAGATAAGGACATCTAGGGAGAATTCAGATTGGGGAATGTAGCATACCTCTAGGCTAGTGTAGATGCCTAAGTAGTCATGTTTATTGGATTTCTAAAGCTGCTATTAAAAAAATTACCACAAACTGGGTGGCTTAAAATAAGACAAACGTGCTATTCTACAGTCCTTTAGGTCAGCAGTCTGACATGATTCTAACTGGGTTAAAATCAAAGTGTCAGCAAGACTTCATTCCTATCTGGATGCTCTAGGGGAATATCTGTTTCTTTGCTTTTTCCAGCTTTTAGAGGTCACCTACAGTCCTTGGTTCATGGCTCTTTTCTTCCATCTTCAAAGCCAATTACACTGCATCCATGGGATCCTTCTTCTATAGTTACAACTTTTGCTTATCACAGTCAGAAAATATTTCACACTTTTAAAGACCCATGTGATTAGATTGAACCTACCCACATAAGAATATGATATTCAATCAGAGGACATGATTTAAAAGTTTTCCATAAATATCTAATTACTAAAAAAAAAGTCTTACTTTCTGAAGAGGCAATGGTATCTGAATTTCCATTATTGATTGTTTGCTTTGTGTTGAATATTACCCTTACCTTGCAGAATCCAGGGTTATAAATTTCCTCATTCCTTCTCAAGAGAGTTCCCTGCCACTTCCCTACCCTAGCAAAACAAGCCAGATGCAGCACTACAGCACTGAAAATGTTGAATATAAGAAGGAAGAGTCACTGGGGTCCATAGCTTTCAAAATACAGACTTTGGTGAGTTGAATGCAAGGATGCAGGAGGACTGAGCCTAGGTAATGGCTGGGCCTCAGGATTTCTTAGCTGCAGATTGTGACATGCAAATAAACCTACTGCATGTATTGATAATTCCCTAGACATGAAAGAGGCTAGATAGAAGTGAACTAGGATAGGGAAAAATAACAACTTATTTGATTTTATAACATTTCCTAGAATGAGGAAGAAATATTGAATGAGGACCCACTATGTTCCTGATGCATTACATATGGGTCTGCATTTGACATAGGAATCCATGGGCATTGTAGCAATGAGAAAGGAGAGATGCCAGTAGGAACTTCATTCCTAAGAAAGCTGTAATATTTTTTGAACCAGGAAGAAATGAACTAATGGGTTATAGCTCAGTTTTTACCTTTATTATTACTGGTTGTTTGTTATCATTACTGACCTCTGTGGTTCTTAGCTCCTTCAGCTGTGAAATGAGAATGATACTAATACTTACCTCATAGGTTTTTTTTTATAAAAATCAAATTGTATCATGTCTGTTAAGTATTTAGCAAAAAAATAGATGTTTAATAAATATCAATTATTCCAATTACATACTAATTGAAGGACACAGGACACCAGGTTAGCATAAGAGTCCACCACATTCAAACATTCAGATTTCCCAGGGGTAGCTTGAAGATATTTGCATTACAAAAGTGAGCCACAGAAGGAAAAAGCTCAGAAAGTGGAGTGAACACATTGATAAATAGTTCTAAGTGGAAGCAATTTCAGCCTGAGAACCCTTAGGCTGTCTTTTCTCTCTTTGGGTGACTGTCACACCCCAGAGATATGGCTTCTTATAGCAACAGACATAGAGACAAATTATGATCTGGGTAAAGTAGGTTTTTCTTTAAATACACTTGAAGTCAAGGTTGGGCAACTTACTGTCAGAATAAAGCTCAAGAAAGCTTGATCAATTTAAAGCAAAATACAAATGGTAGTGTGTGTTTGTGTGTGTGTGTGCATGCGTGCACATGTGTGGACAAAAACACATGCTTATATGTGTGTATACAGTCCAAGTAAAACAGGCTTACTCTTGGAAGATAAATCCGCCTTATCTTTCCCTTCTAGTACTTATTAAGTCCACCAGGCACTTTTCCAACTCACTTCATTCTCCACTGCCCATTTATTCCATTTATTGAATCCTTGGGGGAACTCCAGGGAGCACCTACCAGTTGTGCCGATCATACCTAGGGCTGCACAACTGTCTATTAAGGACTTGAAAGCATAAGCTCTTTTCACATCCATTATGAAGTACTTCTTTCTTCCCAATGACTTCTGGTGGCAAATGGCTTGAACAAACAGCTTAGGAGAGGTATTTAGCCAATTTGTGAGATTTAAATTTGAAACAATAAAGAAAATAAAAGAAAACCAAAAAAGAAAGTAGTCCTGAGTTAAAATAGTCTGCTTTTGGCACACACTCTGAAAATTTATCAAATAAATTACCACATTTTTATTTAAAATATTTCTTTGAATCTCATAGTGTTTTCCTCATAGATATAAACCAAACTGAAAAGAAAAATAACACTGACCCTAGGTAAAACAGAGTCTATTATACACATTTAACAAGTGAAAAGAAATACATAAATATGTAGGCAGTATTTTCTACTTTATTTCTTTCCAAACTCACACCCACTATGTATGACTCCCATGGGATGAATAGAGTCTGAGAATTGAATCTAGGACATTTGGGTTCTAATCATAGTCTTGATGGCAATTTGATTAGTTTGAACATATAACTGCAAGAGGGGGGTTATCAATAGCTCTTCATTTAAAGTAATAAATCTCCCCCAACTGCATATGAAAATATAGAGGGACACATTTCCCATTATATTACTATTATTCAATAAGAGATTAGTGCTTGGGTACCAAGAATACTAAATTCCCTACAATGTATGAATTGTTCAATACAACCTGGAACCATTCTGCCAAATTTGCCAAAGTCTCATTCATTGAGAATTATTGGGGCAGGTTATGTCAAAGGTAATTTGTAATATTGATACATCTTTCTATGACTTGAGCACTCACATTTAATAGCAGGAAAGGGTCACTTTAAAACAATGAGCTTATAAGATACAAGGAAAAGGCCAGGTTATGAAGTTAAAAAAATAAAAAAATATGCACTCAAAGTACCCCCTTGAGAAAGGTGTCAATTGTAAGGTTTGCAGAGGTCTATTCCAACGTATTAACACTGGTGGACATTAATTAGCACATTCAGATTTAACAAAATTCTTACTAGCAATGCTGCTTTGAGTTTTGTTAGTGTGGTGCAGTGTGTGAGTGTGTATCCAAAAATTAACGATTAGTGGAATAGCTGGGAGGACTTATTCAAATCCTTACAGTGCACCTATTGAAACATTTCATGGGAGCTCTCTGTGACTATGGCATTATGGAAGAACCAAGTGCTGTGGTCTCCACGGTGGGAGGCAGTGAATTGAAAGAGTGATTTAGGGCCTGTTAACATAAATGAGAGAAGACAGCCTGCCTTATGTGCGACAGCTTCTCTACAAAGTTTAGACAAGGAAAAGATGTTTCTTTTCTCTCTGTCATTCCCTCTCTGCAGCCAGTACATGAGTATTTCATAGTGGAATAATTCAAAGTGAAAGAACCCATGGGTAATGCAGGAATAGTCATCGAACATTCCTTAAGCCATTTGATCTCACTGGAGCATCCACATGCCATATCTGCCCTTTTGCAGACAAATTCCAGGCATTCAGTTGGATTTAAATCTATTTCTCCATTCTGTCCCCAGATCCTGATAGGATTATCTAGCACTGGAAAAAGTGCTAGTATAAGTTTTAACATAGTCCCTTTCACAGCCTGTATCAGTGCTCAAGTCAGAGCCTGACTAGTCCCACACTCAGAATTTCAGATCCCTTTATTCATCAAGGTCTAGGTAGTTGTATATAGGGTTAAGGATGTTATAGCCAAATACCTTTTCCACAAAAGTATACTTCTAAAATAAATGTTGTTGACATGTTTTTAAATATGTATCTCAAGAATATGTGGTATAAGATGTTGTACATATTAAATCCTTAGCAAATGCCTTTGCTATAAATAAATTTTCTTTGAATTTATGTTTTATTTGACCAGTGAGTCTCACAAGCTAATCTCAAAGCTTAAGTAATACAGTGGAGTTTGAACATCCAATACTCACAAAGAAACATTTGCCCAAACAATGGAAATCAAACATTATATCTATTTGTATTACTTAAAACATTTCCAATTATGGAGGGAAAACAATGAATAAAACTGTCACATACATTTTAATGCTGTTACATATGCTCTACTCTTAATCTATATGCATTCAGTTTTTTGTTACACATTCCAGACTGGCTCATGTGGTTTGTAGAAATCAAATTCTATTCGGATTCTTGGACAAGCCACAAATGCCTTGCCATACCCACACAAAATCACATTCAGAACCATGGACAGCACAAAATTGCTCCTTTCTGAACTACAGCTGTTTCCTGAATTATTTTTTCCCCTACTGAAACATTCAGACACATGTCTGTCTCTTAATTGCAGGAGAGGTTGTTACAAGACATCTTGAATTTTAACAACCTATTTTAAAATGAAGGAAATATACTAAAAAGCAGACTCGGGGAAATCTTCAGTACTTTTGCAAGATTCAAAAATTAATATCCCAGAAAGTATGTAAAGACCTTCAAAGATAGACATTGATATTAAATAGGTAAAAAAAAAATGGGGAGAGTAGTGATCAACGACTAACAAATAGAAGGCATTAGAGGAAGTACTCAGACAATTATAATAAAATGGGAGAACAAGACTGCCAGTGTTGTCACTGTAAATGAATCAAGACATGGTGAAAGAAGAAAAAATTATATTCGGAGTAGCAAAAAAGTTTTAGAAATTTTGTCTTATTAGTGAAGGAATTCCCATTGCCCATTCTACTAAGTGAAGTATCACAAGAATGGAAAAATAAGCACCACGTGTACTCACCATCAAATTGGTATTAACTGATTAACACTTATGTGCACATATAGTCGTCATGTTCATCAGGTGTCAGGCAGGTGGGAGAGGGGAGGAGAGGATGAGTATATTCACACCTAGTGGGTGCAGTGTGCACCATCTGGGGGATGGACATGCCCGAAGTTCTGACTTGGGTGGGGCAAAGGCAATATATGTAACCTAAACATTTGTACCCCCATAATATGCTGAAATAAAACAATAAAAATAAATAAAAAATGATAAATAGTAGCAGAGTTGTGATAAGTCATTCATTTTATTAAGGGAAGTATAAGATAACCACAAAATGGAATTTTTTTGTCCATAACATCTTAGAAATATTAATTATAAAATATTATATATTAGTCTATGAACAACATATGAATTTGATAACAAAAAAATGTGTAATGTTCACTTACTCTGACCAGTCTTTATGGATAAGGCAGTCACTTGTTTTTAGACTTCTGCTGGTTTTTTTTTTTAATGAACACATACATATGTCAAATAGTTATTAAATGCCTATGATGTTTTAGGAAGTTTAATAGGTAATAAGTCCAAAAGAGTGGCAAGACATAATACATACCCTATAGAAACTAATAGCTTCTAGAAAATGTAGAAAATTTATGAGCAATAGACATTTATTTCTCACAGTTCTTGAGATTGAGAAGTCCAAGATCAAGGTACTGGCAGATTTGGTGTCTGGTAAAGACTCACTTTTTGTTTCAGAGTGAAGCAGAAAACAAATCCTCTGGAGGGGAAAAGATGAACAATGAGTTCTCACATGGAATAAAGGCAAAAAGATACAAACTCACCCCTCGAGCCCTTTTATAAGTGCACTAATCCTATTCATGAGGGCTTCACCTCATGGCCTAATCTACTTCCAAAGGACCTACCTCTTCATACCATAACCTTTGAGTTTATGTTCCAACATATGAATTTTAAAAGGGTGCATACATTCAAACAATAGCAATATGAGTATTTTAAAATTATTATTATTGTTAAATACCTTATGAGTTTTAGGTTCCCTGCAAAATTGAGATCAAGGTACAGATATTTCCCACATACCTCTTGCCCCTACACGTGCACAGCCTCCCCCATTATCAACATTCCCCCATCAGAGTAATTTATAAATCACACAATCTAAGTTATTTTGTAATAGCAGCCCAAATGGACTGAGACACATGCCAACTGTTTGACTTTGGGCAAATTATATAACCCTTCCAAGACACAGTTCTCATATTTATGACATATAGAAGACAAAAATGTGTGCTTACAAGAGTCTGATGTTTAAATAAAAATTAAATGAAGTAAACAAGGCAAGCACATAATATAACATCTTGTACATAGTGGTCAAAGAGTGTTTTCTATTATTTGTTTCTATGAGTATAATAATAACTATAAAATCACAAGAATTACTTTGAATTTAAGGTTTTTAGACCTCATGAAAAGCACAAATTATCTGGAAAACATTATTAAATTATTATAATAAACTTTAAAAAATAATTTGCAGTATTTCATATTTTAACAAAATAAGTTTCACTTTCTATTGGTAATCTTTTTTCTAGAAATTCATTTTAATTTAGTGACATAGCAACTAAAAGAAACACATATAAACATATATTAAAAATAAAATAAGTAACAACATATATATTGTTATTAGCTGAAAGCAGGATTCTAAGAGAAAGAAATTTTGCCTTAATGGGGAGAAGAACCTTTAGCTATGCAGACATTGGAAAGCTACTCGAGTGTCCAGATGCAGGTTACAGTACCCAGTGAAACTGGGCATCATATGTATTTTGTATACAATGCATACAAACAAAAATCAGAAGAAAGCCAGTATTTATTTACCTCCTTCCACAGGCATGCCTTGCTCTTGACCAATATGATTTTTGATGTTGGTGACAATTCATGAGCTTACATTGATGCCGTATACTCTTAAAGTCCATAGTTTACATTACGGTTTAATCTTGGTGTTTAAATTTGGTACATTCTATGGTTAGGAAAAATGTATAATGATATGTATCCACAATGATAGTATCATATAGAGTATTTGTTTTCACTGGACTAAAATCCTCTGTGTTCTGCCTATTCAATCCTGAACTTGGTTCAACCCCTGGCAACCACTGATCTTTTCACTGTCTGCATCATATTGCATTTTCCATAATGTCATATTGCTGGGACCATATACTAAGTAGTCTTTTCATATTGGTTTCTTTCACTTAGAAATATGCATTTAAGTTCCCTGGATGTCTTTTCATAGTTTGGTAGCTCATTTCTTTTTAG
This sequence comes from Cheirogaleus medius, assembly GCA_008086735.1. Taxonomy (NCBI): domain Eukaryota; kingdom Metazoa; phylum Chordata; class Mammalia; order Primates; family Cheirogaleidae; genus Cheirogaleus; species Cheirogaleus medius. The sequence goes on along the minus strand of VBSM01003204.1, from coordinate 8,628,893 downwards.
TACTGAATAATATTTCATTGTCTGAATTACCGTAGCTATACCCCTTTAAGTAAAATACCTAGGCATAAATCTAATAAAATATGAACATGATCTGTATGGGGAAAAGTACAAAACTCTAAGAAATCTTAGAAAAACTAAAGAAGTCAAAGAAGAACTAAATAAATGAAGAGATACTCCATGTTCATGGATAGAACAACCCAGTATTTTCAATATGTCAATTTGTTCAAACTTGATCTATAGTGTCAGTACATTTCCATTCAAAATTCCAGTAAGTTATCTTGCAGATATTAACAAACCGATTGTCAATTTTATATGGAGAGGCAAAATATCTAGATAGCCAATATGTTATTGAAGAAGAACAACAAAGTTGAAGGGCTAACACAACCTGACTTCAAGATTTAGTATAAAATTACTTTAGTCAAGACAGTATAGTACTGGTAAAATAATAGACAAATAAATCAATGGGATAGAATAGACCCACATGATATAGGCAACTGATCTTTGACAAAGGAGCAAAGGAAATACAATGGTGCAAAGATAGCCTTCTCAACAAATCATACTGGAATGACTGGACATATATATATATATATGCACACAAAATTTGATATTTTTCTCCAATTACATATGGGAAATATAATAATAGTTAGCATCTATTAATACAGTATGAAAGACACTGTTCTAAGCAGTTTACATCTATTAGCTCTTAATTCTCATCATAATTTCTATTACTTCTTCTAGTTTTTAATACAGAAATTGAGCCCCAAGTGGTTGAATTACCTGTCAAAGTTTACACTTCTATTTATACACTGAAAGCTGGGATTTAAACCCAGAAAATGTGGCTTCTGGGGCCATGTTCTCAACTATGTCAGCATTGTACAAACTTTGATTTCTAGCCCAAGGAAACATGTGGTCTAATGAGAAATTCAAGTAGAGAAGTTAATTATACTAGATGAATAAACAATATAATCACTGTTCAGTGTAGTTGTAGGGTAGGTATGTCTAAAAGAGCCTAAAATATAGAAGGTAATCATAAATATTATTAACCTTTCTTTTCACATTCTTTAGGGAAACTTCACATAAGAATTATTTGGTAAAAAGGGAACTATCAATAATAATTTTGACACTGAAGTATAGATTTTGGGTGTTTGAAGAATTTTGTTGTACATATTTAAGATCTTCAATGTTATGTGCAGAGATTTATACACACTACATCATATCTATGGCAGATAGAAATTTCTCATCCAAGCCCCATTTGTTGAAAATCTGAAATCCTGAAAATGTTTTCTTTGACAAAATCCCAACAGCTCTTAAATTACCTATCTTCAGTGAAAGTGAAAGAGAAGGGATGTATTGAAGGCATGAAGGAGAAATATCATTTTGAGAGACAGAATCCCCAAGGAAATTGGGCTGTTCTGCTAAAATGAATGTATCAGCCCCTTGTGATGCTCCCTTTGCTAACACTATGTATTGTTTACCCTGTTCTTTTCTTCCTTGTCCCTGGGAGGAAATTTGGTATTGTGCTTGCCTTTTAAATGATTTCAAAACTTCTATTCACCAGCACTCTTAACTTTCTACTGACTACTGCCTGATCTGTCATCCCTAAGTACCACTTTATACTGCCACATTTTTTTCCCCCACAAAGACTCTCAAAGATCCCAGAATAAGTACAGAAAACAAAATTACTTAGCCTGGCATTCAAAGCATCGGAAATCTGAAGGTTCCCTATATTTTTCAGTTCTTCTAGTATACAGAATATAAATTAATCTTAGAAGCTAGACTTCCTTGTACATCTGTTTTTATCTTTCCTTATATTGTTTAATCAAATTAAAAAGTTTAAGGCTATTTTTTTGCTAATATTCCCCTTCTATGTAAATATCACATCTCTTGACTACTTCTTAAATATCACAAATTGATAACTCTAGCTTGGAATTATAGTCTGAATTGCAGATTCCTCTCTATAACTTCTTTATTCATATTTCCACTTCCATGATACTTGCTATCTGCCCTAAGCTAGGTTATTTTAACTCTCTTTATTTTTAACTTCCCTTTTGTCAAATGTAGAGGCTAGTTACGTCTTACATACGGAGCTGTTCTGAAGATTGAAATAGTCAAGGTCTGTATAATGCAAAGGAGAGTGTCTGAAATATAGTTAGAACTATGTAAGTGTTACAGTTATTGGTATTTTCTTGTTTAATGTTGCAAAATCATACTATATCCAACTGTAGTTCTTGCCTGTCACCAAAAACACATGCAAGCATCATTTTTCATCCAATCTTCCTCACTAAATTAAATAATACTTCTATAATACATTTTTCTGGCCCAAACTTGGACATTATCTTGATTTTTCATTTTTCTTCGATTTCTTGCATTTATCACAAAGTTCTGTCATAAGTCAGAAAACCATATCAAGACCATTTATTTTTCCCATTCTCTTCTACCGTCATATAAAAGCCATCCTAACTCTCGCATGGACTGCTACAATAGCTTACTAACAGCTTTATCTGCTTCCACTCTTTCCATTTCTACTGTTCATGAAACAGCCAGAGCAATCTTTTAAAATATAAAATCTCACCGAATCCTAGACTTATCAACCTCCTTTCTCTCCCTCCATTATTCAAAGGTCTTTCCTATATCTGAGATGTTTGATATGTAGTTTCATTTGTTTGGAAAGTGATTTTATACACCGTTTTTTACATCTGCCCAATTTGTAATACTCAAACCTTATGCAAAATATCACCTTCTCAGAGAAGATTTATCTAATCATTCTATTTAAAGTGGATTTTCTTGCTGTACTTTATCTCATTATCTTACTTATTGTTTTCAAAGCACACGGTTCAGTTGTAACGATCTTGTTGTTTTATAGTATTCCTGTTAATATATGTCTTCTCCTCTAGAATATAAGTTCCATTAGGGGGAAAGTCTTATCTGTTTTGTCTACTGGTACATCCCAAGATTTGCCCTCAATTAATATTGAATGAATGAAGAATCCATGTTACCTTTTTCTTTTGGGCATCTTTTGTGCCACTCAAATGGCAAGACAATTTTGATAATGTGCAGTGCATTATAATCTCCCTCAATTTTAATTTATTGCTTACTTTCTTATTCCCCTTGTATATTCTAAGGATCCTGATGGCTTAGTCAATTCTTTTATACTAATTATTACCAATGGCAAACATATGGCCTGATATATCATTGATGCTCAGTAAATGATAAATCAGTTTTTGCTTAGCTTGTGTTTGTAATACACTGTATGTGTTCATTCAATCAACAACTATTAACCACACTATAAATTAAGTAAAGTCTAAGCACTAGGGAAACAGGAATGTTTAAGACAGACATTTCTTTTGCCTACATCATGGAGCTTCTAGTCAAGGCCAGGATGTCTCAACTATTGACAATATTGTCATTTTGGGCTGGATAATTTTTGTTGTAAGAGATTGTCTTGTGCATTTTAGGGTGTTTAGCAGCATCCCTGGTCTATAACAACTAGATGGCAGTAATATGTCTCCCCACTATACACAGTTTGACAGCAAGACATAGCATCGGATGTTGCCAAAGCTCCACTGGAGGGAAAAATCAACTCTGGTTTGCGATCACTGGTTGAGTGAAAGAGGTAGATATTAATTAATATGCACATATGCATATAACTACAAATTGTGATGAGTGTTATGGGAAAAGGTAAAAGCTGAAATGTCAGAATATAACCAAGGAGACTGATTTGTATTGGTGGGTACAAGCTGTCAGTGGAATGAAATGCTACTGATGATAAAGTAATATTTAGGCTTTGGCCCACAGGATAAGTGAGATGTCAGGTAAAGAGTCGGAGAATGAAGATTTCAGACAGAAGAAATGGCACATGTGGAAGGCCTGAAGCATGAAAATGTTTGGTCTATGCCAAAAACTGGTGCAAAGTAGCATACAAGAAGGCTAGGAAGTTAATCACGGGCAAGGTTAAGGGTGCCACGAGCTGTCGTGGCTTTAGGATTTTTATTCTAAGATTAATGGGAAGAAGTTAGAGTTTTTACCATGAGGGTGGAAAAGGGAAATCAAAACAGACTTGGATTTCTACAGACCAATTGCTCTGGCTGCATTCTGTAAAAGGAGGTTATTACAGAAACTAAGATGAGAGATAATGGTGATTTAATCCAGAGACACGGCGATGAACATGGAGAAAAGTGGAAGGCTGATAAAACCACCTTCTTGTATGGATGGATAGTTAGGTGGGAATCATACATTTCCCAAGGGAACATATTCTCTAATGGGAAGATAATCTGTGTTGGGAATGTCATGGTGACTAGCATTTTCTTAGGAAGCTTTCCTGCTTTGTCTCTTTCACATTTCATCCAGCTCCTGAAATCAGTCTAAGGGTTCTGTCTTGCAAACATCCCACATAGATCCTACTTTTTCTCCCTTCCAGAGAGGCCATTCCTTTATGCCTCTTCCTCCTTTTCCCTGGGATTGAGTATGCACGTGTGTGCTCAGTGTAGGGAGTGGTGACCAAGTCAAGCAGAATGAGTCCCACGGTCCTGGAGCATGAAGTGAGAATGAGCACGGGGAAAATTGTGGATTGCATCCTTTAGCCATCCACCTGCTCTGAGTGGCGAGTTAATTAGCAATGTGAGCACAAGCTGACAGTTTTGGCAGGGAGCAATAATGCAGTGGGAGGTGAGGGAGAGCAGTCTTGCTGGGGAAGTTGGTCCTGATTTATAAATGCACCTGATTATTATGTTGGTGCCTATTTGCGATTTCATAGTTAAGGGCCTGACAGTTGTCCTCATCCAAACCCCTTGTTTTCTCAGACTTCTAACACAATAAAAGAAATTCACCCCAGCACCAGGCTCAGCATATAAATCAAGTTTTGGTTTTAAACATTAAAAAAATCTATTAGATTCACATTCAAAAAGAAATAAAAACAGATTACTGAATGAGTTCATATAAATATTATTCATAATCTTCTTGCTCTTTTGTGTTTTTTTTTTCATTCATCTTATATAACTGAATCTCTATATGCACTGAGCAACTCCCCACTCCCTCTCCCCCCAGTCAAAGACGACATATTGTCTTAATTGGAATGGACAAAAAAGGTCAATTTCTTTAGCCTCTTTTTTAAAATATGGGTACAGTGATGCTCACAACCGAGATTTTAGGGAATACTTTCATTCATTTTTACATTATTCCAATACTTATCTATTGAACAGTCATTCAACGCTAGCAACTGAGCCAGGAAAGGGGCAGACAGAAAAAGAATGAGGGGAAGTTGTCCTCTCAGAGTAGTTGAACCCACTTGGAAGACACAGATTTCATCATTGCAGCTGTGGTATGACAAACATGGAAATATGTATGGATATTGTAAGAGTGTCAGGGAGAAAAGTGACTGACACTGATGGGCACCCACGAAGAAAGAATCGAAAAGGCAAAACAGGTGTGAAGGAAGAAAAGAAAAAAAAAGGAAATAGGGAAAGGAAGATGAGAATAATCCTTATCTTTTTTTCTGTCCTTTTTTTGTGGTAAGAACATTTAAGATCTACACTTAAGACCTAAGATTAATTTTTTATTGTCTCCATATTATTATACCCAAAGTAATAATAGTGAGGAGAGATTTGAATTTGTAGTCTGTTCCAACAGAGAAACTTAACTTTTCCTTAGTGCTCTGGAGAGAAATCACTGGGGAATGGAAATGGGCGGGAAACTTACTCACAACAGAGTTCAGAACTCCATCACTGTGCTCCACAAGTAGAGATCAGACTGGTTTGGTTTTGTTTCTTACTTCTAAGTGCAATGGTGCAAGCCCCTCGAAGGAAGGCGGAAGTTCTTTAATTGTTATTATTCAAACTTGCTTTATATCCAGGCTCCTTGTAATACCCACCAAGCGTAATTTTGAGGAAAAGAAAAAAAACAAAAAACAAATATATAAAGTTGTTGAGTTAATAAAAGTGGCTTGACCAACAAGCTTGGTGAGGACAGAGAGGGATATATAGGAAGTGTGGATGTCAGGCAAGTGTTCAGAACCGAAACAATAGGCCCCAGTGGGGTGACTGACTACCCAGGGAGAAGGATTGGAGGATTGGAGGTCAGCAGCTCTATTGGTACAATGTCCTTGTCAGCTGGTAGCTCCTTTCTCATGTGACTTAGGATACTTGCAATTCAGAAACATGCTTCTTGTACCAATCAGATGTTTAGACTTCTCATATGTGCATCTCACTCAATTTATATTAAGCATCATTACTGCCCAACAGCCAAGAGAGAAACTGATTTCCAGTCCATGAGCTTTATTCTGCCACCTTTTGTCTACTTTGTAAAAATGTCTCCCTACAACGCCCTCAAAGATGACAATAGATTAAAAGGAAGCCCTGGAAATAGTGTGGGGAGAGCTTCTACACCTGAACTTAGGGACAGGAGGTTTATCTTAGCATACCAGAGTACCTGAGAAAGTGGGGAAGGTTAGAGTTATTGCCACATTTAATATTAACAAGCTCTTACTATGTGCCAGGCACTGCATTTATCATTACAAGCATTATCTTACCTAATGCTCTTAAATCCCTTTGTTATCCTAATCGTATACTTAAGAAAACTGAGTCACACAGATATCGAGTTTTCTGAAGGCCATCCATCTGTTTAATAGTAGATAATTCAAATTGAATATTCTATTTAATACTACAACATCAATATTTTTTTCATTTTCTTTGCTATAATTTAACCTTCAGTATCATTATATCTTCTTTTTAAAATGAGAAAATTAAGCTTACTTGCATTTTTTTCCTTAGGCTTTTTTTAAAATAGGGGTTTCCCTTTTCCCAGAACAGTATTTGCAGAAAGGATGTTCTTTAGAATATTTTATGCAAAGAGATATCGATAATCATTCTGCTTGAGTTTGGAGTAGCTAAAAAGGTGTCTGTGATCCAAAAAACATAAAACCTGGTGGGGTAAAGAATCACATTTTTTTAACTGTAGAACTCCTCACAACCTTTAAAATTCTAATGTGAACTAAACATTTATTTATAAGGAGGGGCAGAGGCTGATAATTTAAAATGTAGCATACACAAACATATTTGACCACAGAATCCTCATTTTTTAGTTTTATTGTGTACTTGTGGCATTTGTTTGCTGTGGAATACATTTGGGGACAGACTGGCAGAAAGGATCAAGTCCATGTTTATTAATTAGCACTGTCTATATAACCACTCTTCCCTCCAGCTCCAGCCCCTGCCCTCCTCTCTTACCTAATGTTTTTCTACACACAGAAACATACCCATCTATACAGGCCTCCTTCTTTTACTCCTGACTCTGTCCAACACAGACACACATGGGTTGTGTGTCTAGTCTGTTTGGCACACCCACAGGTTTTCACAGATCAGCCTCTTCCTAAGCTGCTTTTTCAATCTCATATTACCATCTCCAAGAAATGTATATATTCAAATTTTCATGTCTCTACTCAAATGTGATTTCCTCTCGAACCCACTATTGAGAAATTTTGACACTCCTTCATGCCTCCCCAAACCCCTGTGTGCATGCAATTTTAGTATCTTAGTGACACATTAGTGAAGACTTAACTGTGCTAGGAATGAATGGCTTTGATTGATACCCAAACTCTTTGGGAGATCTTGGTCCAGATCCCACATAAATTCTGGAGAGTATTTTCTGCATATAAAAGCACGAGGGTATTAGAAGTGCTAATGCAAGTGAAGTCTAATTAGATTCTCATTTTCTCATTGCCATCAAACACAGGACACTTTTTAAAATAACCCTGTAACCCGTATAATATGATCATAACTGACCTGTTCCCCAAATCTAATCCTATCCACATAACCCTGTCCCAGCCTAATGCTATCCTAAACATTATATCACTAAACCAATCCCATCCTTGTAACCCGCTGGCCCATTAATATACTTCTAATCATCCATCTATAAAACATAACCCACCCAAACAACCCTATAACCTTTCTAATGGATTCAGAACCCGCCAATTATCAAACTTGATCTCATCTGCATAGTTCCCATCACCTTTTAATGAGCTCTAACTGGCCCTGCAAGTTTCAGCATTAACAAAAACTATTCCATTCAATTTGTGGCGTTTTATTTGATTTTTTAAACACCAAATACTGTACCTTTTTTAAAAATGTCCATTCTTTCCAATATATCTAATTCTTACATTTCTTGCCTGAGAAAATGGTAATATTCCCCAATATTTTAGTTCATTATCTTTCCCAAGATAATTTGAGAGGGGTTGTACAAAGTGCATGTATTTTCAAGTTCCACCTCCACATTTACATTCCACATTGGGTTTAATGGGTGCTTTCTATGTGTGACCACGGACAGGCCCTGATTAAAGTATTTCAGAGAATATTTATAAGAAACTCACATTAGGGTTGCACATAGATATATGGACCTTCCTACATGGAGTTAGACGGTGCTGAGCTCAGAGCATTCCATGAGAAATATCCCTTCCATTAAGTTACCATAACCAACCAGATGGAGTTAGAAAAAAGAGGAGAAAAGGAAGAGGAGGAAGAAAAATCAGCATACATGTGAGGCAGATGGCAAGTTAGCATCTTTATTGAAAATTTTATTTTCCTACAATTTTCATTAAAGCTATGGGTCTTCATTTATGAGGGCGAGGGTGGACATGCAGTCCTTTTGTTCATGTATTTACTTGACAAACATTTAATAGTGCTTGCTGTTTTAGCCAGCTCATGCTCCCATAATAAAATACCATAGACGGAGTGGTTTCAACAGACATTTATTTCTCATAGTTTAGGAAACTGAGAAGTACAAGATTGATATGCTGGCAGAATCAGTTCTTGGTGAGGGCCTTCCTCCTGGCTTGCAGGTGGCTGCCTTAGTGCTGTGACTTCACCTGGCAGAAAGAGAGTGAGCTTATAAGAAGGACAGTAATATCATGTGGGACTGTCCCTCATGACCTTATGTAACCCCAATTGCCTCTCAAAGGCCCCACCTCCAAATACTATCACATTAAGGCTCAGAGTTTCCACATTTGACCTTTGAATGTTTGGGGGCAGCCAAACATTCAGTCCATAACACCTGCCGTATGGTGAGGGAGCTCTGTGAGCTTAGGGCAGAGAATCCATACTCATCTAAAGACTGCAGCATGCCCTTATTACTTGAGCATGTTTTCATTATCTTTTTTTTTTCAGAGTATCTGTAATACTGTATACCTGTAGGGTATAAACATTTTGCTTACACGAATTGCTTTTGTGCCATTTGAGTCAAAGTTATCTTTTGGACATATTTTTTGGGGGTATATGTGGATAAATGTAAAAATTTGATTACTTGGTTATATACAGACTGGCATGTATTAAATTGCATATATAAAGAGTAGCTATGCAAATAATATTTACTGCAGACTGTGTGCCAGCTAGTATACCCAACACTCTTTAAAGAAGGTCTTATTTTCTCACTTGTTTTTAGTTGAGGAAAGTAACACTCACAGAGCCCGAGACACTGGCTCAAGATCTCATAAATGGCTTAGGCATGGTTTGGATCCTTGTCTCCCTCAATTAAAAGCCTAAGTTCTTTCTCTCATACTTTTCATGCACAATCATGTCAGAGGCGTTAGTCTTTCTATTCCATATCCCTTATATTACATATGAAGAAGCTAATACTGGAAAATTTAAAATGTTTTTCCCGAGGTTTCATATGTAGATCTGTACATGATCCACAGAAAGATGGTTTTTCTGGAGAAGAAGATGCCCTTGTAAACACAGCACCCTGGCATCTCAGATTGGCTCTGGCCATGAGCACGAGAAGATGACAGAATGAATACTCCCATCACTCAATCCCAGCAAACGGCCCTCCAGGCATTGGTTCACTGAGGCATAGGCCCCTGGGAGAAGAATGCATTGTTCATCATGCAGACCTCGCCATATTATATTTACAGACATGAAGTACCATATATCAAAATTAGCGTTTGTGCAAATGATCACACAATTCCTTCAAGCCTGCTGTGTCCCCTTAATAGGCCCATCTTTCAATTATGAAGTGAAGATCCATCAGTGTTCTAAAACCTCATTCTTTTTGTTATGTTGACAGTAAAGGATTTTTGTTTCCTTCCACTTGAAGTCAGGCCCATCCACATGAGAAGTTATTGAATCTATAGCAGAGGAAACAGACATGTTGAATTTTTACTTATATCTTAGAAGTATAACACCTTTAAAATGAAATGTTCATGGAAAAGAATCAAACCTTCCATATTTAAGACTCTGCCTCCTTGAGTAGATCTGATTTGTCTAATTCTACCTTCCATTGCTCATCATGAGCAATGTTAAGTATTTCTGTTTGAGGGGAATTTAGAAATCAGGCTCTCATTTCTTCCTACCGTATCTACCTTCTCTGCCACGTCTTTAGCAAATTATCACACGGATTGGCTTGAGCGCATCTCATGTTGGGGAACTCACTATTTCATAAAGCAGGACCTTTCTTAAGCAGCTATCTCTTTTTGAATCAAAACTGATATCCTCAATCTTTAGTCAGTTGGTTTATCTTCTGTGTCTACCAAAATACATACAACCACTTTTCCATCAAAAAGTACTTCAAATATTTGAAGATCTTACCATTACATCATTTCTAAGCCACATTAGATAACCTTAATAGTATTTTCAGTTATTTTTTTCCTGTTTATTAAATGACCTGTGCATTCAACATATGGCTCAATACTCCTATGGCATGGCTCACTAATATTTACTTATCCAAAATCAAACAAATTACCAGAGCATCCTGCACGTATGAATTAGCTTAAGCATATGGAGAGTATAGTAGAGCTAATCACCTGCCTACTGCTGCCATTCTGTAACAGGATACTGTGAGGCAATGCACTAGCAGAGTTGAAACCATGTGTAATTGATATTACTAGAGCAAGTAGTTGTGTACCTCTTCACTCTTCCTCTATTCTTTTTTTATTTAAATCTGAAGTGGCAACAATAGTACAAAGATGTTTTTATTGTCCCTGAAACACTCATAAGTTGTGAATATGATGTCCCATCATTCCTGAACACTTTAGTGTATAAGTCCTACAAATCTAGACATTTTCCAACATAACCACATCCTCTCCAAAATTAGGAAATTAATGTGGATATATTACCAACACCCAATTCCACGATCCCTTTCAAGTATCTTCAATTTCCCAACCATGTCCTTTATAGAAAGAGAGTCCGATCCAAGATTATGTGTTGGAGTTAATTGTCATATCTTTTTAGTATCCTTCAATCCATTATTCTTTTCACTTAAATATTTTCTGGTATACTGAGATGTATCAGACTCATCTGGTAGTTTTGCTCCCACAGCATTGAAATCAGCCATCTCTTTAGGGATCCCCAATACCTTTTGGTAGAGAATGTTATTTAAAGACAAAGATCTAGATCTTGTATGTGTTAATTGCTACGGGGTTTCTCTATTCCTGGGTCCTCCCAATGGACAGATATAGGATATATATGAGTATAAATACAGAATTCACACGTACACGCATACTGACACCAACTGATCTCTGCCAAACACCCTTCTACCCATTCAGTATCCAACATACCTGGAGGCATTGACCTCTTTCCCTGGAGAACTTAAACATTGATCCACCTACCTAATAGCTTTTGTACTATATAATTTAGGAGGGAATAGATGAAACAAAAAGAGAAGGAAGGGAGGGGGAAAGGGAAGGAAGTTTATTCAGGAAGGAAGGAAGGAAGGAAGGAAGGAAGGAAGGAAGGAAGGAAGGAAAACTCTCTTATTCAAATAAAATTGTGTTAAAATTTCTGCATGAAACTCAGGCATCTTGAAGTACTTCTGACAAATAAAAGTAGTACTGAATCACTCAATTTTCATATGCCAAATGTGGGAGTTTTAAAGTAACAACTGATGCAGTTATATCAATCTTTTGGCTGCCATTATGTTGGTTATATATTATGTGGCCTCACATTGAGGGAATATATTAGATGTTTCTATAATCTCTCCTCTTCCTGAAACCTCCTCTCAGAAAAAGCTTCAGGTTGCCAATGCCACTTCTAAAATATGTCATCACAAACTGCACTACACGTGTATGGGTATGTTTTTCTTGTAAGTGAAGAATATGATGCAATTGTAGCAATTTCAATGTTACCCTGAAACCTTTTACTTTCTAACAACAAAACTAGATATTGTATCATTAGTTTTATATATGTAAAATAATGTTAGAATGCAAATTTTGACTGAAGCATATTCTCAAATAAGGTTCTAGACCAAGAAGTCTGCCTTTCAAAGCAGTGTATGAGAACCTATTTGACAATTCTTAAACCCTTATTTCTCGCTAATGGTAGAAAGTGATCCTCAATCAGAGAGTGCAGAAAGAAGATTTGAGACAGCTCTCTATGTGCTCTAAGTCATGTAACCCTATCAGGAGCTAACTGGGGGGGGGGCTTCCCTGTTCACCTCACATCAAGACACAGGACTTTATGGAAGCCCTTTGAAGAGCTTATTGAATATTTCTTTTGTGATCTAACATCTGAGTCATATCTGAGAAATACAAAAGTCAAGAGCCTGGATAAAAATGACATATGTTCCAAGAGTAGAGAGCTGTGGTTAGGGAAATAACCACCCTTCCCAAGTTTGTTTGATCAAAGGTTATATGTCTTTCCCCATAAACCACTTATGGGCCGTGCAATAAAGAACACGGATGTGGAGTGCTCTAGCAGTGTCTAAGGGAGCGGCATGGAGGGGCATGCGGATGACTATGGAGCTGAAGGCTATGGAGTAAATAGGAAGAGGTAATCTTGGAAAGAAATGCATCGTGGAAACTCTAGGTGAGAGATACTTAGAGTCAGTCGGGGATGTTAGTGTCAGAAGATCCTCTAAGTGACGCAGCCATCATTAAGCATCTGTCATGCACAATGAGCACTGAAGCTAGATGACCAGCCGGTGTAAGGAGAAACTTTCATGCTTGCTTCCTGTTCTGTCTTCCTGAATGGTTACTCCAATCATGGGCATTTAGAAACCCAGACAAAGAGAAAGGAGCAGACACTATCCAAATATCCTCTTGCCCCTACAGGCTGCTAGACTGAAGCCTAGAAGAGGGAAGGAGAGAAGCTTTCACTTTATATCAAGTTCCAAGTCCTGATGATTGCATTGGACAGAACATATTAATTATTAAAATTGAGGTAGGATTATATAATCTAGTTCCCTTAGAACTTTTTCTGTGGTTACCAGAGTAGATAAGGTGTCTGTCTAAGGGCAGAGAAGAAACTACTCTCTTAAAATGGATTGGAAGTTGCTTTATTGTTTCGTCTTATAAGAGATACTTGTCCAGTGTAAGACTATATTGAGTCATTTAATCCTCACGGAAATATCCCAATTTTATTGATAAGGCAAATGACTTTCAGAAAGGCAAACACTGTTTATTCAGAGTCACATAGCTCTTTAGTGGTAGAATAAGGATTTGAATTTAACTGGTACTTAAGCCCAAGCTCTTAATTACTGTGAACTACTGAACCACTACTGCCTTATGGATTTGTGTCATCTGCACACAGATAAAGATGATTTGACCATTTCATCAAGTTTTTGAGTTAATACTGAGATTGACATTCCCAAGGCCCAAACTTTTAGGAATTGAGAAAGGCCTGTCTTTCCTGTGGACAAACAAACAAAACCCTTGCATGCACCCCATTTAATAAGAAACGTTCAACTGCTTAAGAAATCTACAGTCTGTCCTAAGTAGTTGAACATTTACTATACTAACCATATACAAGTGTACTAACTATACTATACCTACACTAATATGCAGTTTAGTTAGTATTCTGTTTTCAAAATCTTAAGGTCATTTTTAAAAATGTATCATTGAAATCCATATGCATCGCCTCCTTGTCACTCCTCAACCAATTAATAAAGTTATTTATATAAACAAATAACAACCATAAAATACAACTATGCATTCACTCTCTGCTCAAATTAGATTGGATTTTTTGGTTTCTTGTACTCTTTGTTTAATTTCTACCTCCAAGATAGCATGTTCTCATGCGTACTCTCTTTCCTTCCTCTCTTCCCTTTCCTTTTCTTTCTTTCCTCCCCCAAATCCTTCCTCATGTCATGCAAATATAAGAATTCTTGGAGTCCAAGGAAGTTCTATCATCCTACTTTGAAAAATGATGTCATAATTATTACTCAGTCCCATAATGCTTGTAATATACCTACGTGCCTGGCATATGGTAAATCGCTTAAAACTTGTCTCCACTTTCACAACAAAAAGGTTCATAGATATTAAATGTTGTTATGTATGTAAATATCTGGTATCCCTCAGCCCCCACATATGCATATTCTTATATCTCACTATCTCATCTGCTCTTCAAGCCACCCGTGAATGTTGTGTTCTCTATGAGACCTTAGCTGTTAACTCCTGTCCACATGACATGAGCTGGTCTCCCTCCTCCTGTGTCCTCCCACCCTCTTTTATCAGTATTTGTTTATTTTTTTTTCAAAATAGGATTTATTCTCTTTTATATTCATTTTAAAAATTCACAAAGACTTATAGAACCGTTTTATTCAAGCCCCTCGAATACTTAACGATTTAGAAGCTCAGACCATAGGAGTTAAGAAACTTTCCTCGAATCACACTAAGTTAAAGGCAAAACAGTTGCTCTAATTCATCATTAGTCTTTAATTACTTTTTTGAAACCTCCACAAGGACTAAAATTATACTATATTATTTTATTATCTTTACTCCCTGAAGCTAACAGCAGTGGCATGATCATCAAGTAGGCACTCAGTACACTCTTGCAGCATTAAATTTTACAGATTTTTATATACAGGAGGGGTTTCCAAATGTGACTGAGCACAAGATTCACCTGAGGCCTTGTTAAAACATATAGAATCCTGTCCCTATCCCTAGAGCCCCCAGAGATTCTGACTCCATAGGTCTGGGATGGGTCCCGGGAATCTGTATTTGTAACAGATGCCCCACATGAGTTAATCTTAATGGTCCGAGAAGTAGTCCTTGAGAGCCACTGACTAAGATTTATACCCTATTCTGGAATATTTCCAGGGGAAAAAGTCCACAATTTTGCTTAGTAACATGTTTGGTGTCTAACAGACCTTATAGCAAAGAAAAAAAAATGTTCTTCGTAACTCTGTAACTAATTCTCACGATTGCAATTTCCTCCCCAGTACCCTGGGTGGAAATGGGTAACAGCTGGTCTTTTAATAACCCTTGAAGATTATTATTAAGTTACTCATTCACCTTCTCTTCTCCCAGCTAAATAGTTCAAATCTTTCTAAGATATCCTATAGGCCCTATTTCCCAGACCCTCCTTTCTCTCAGATTTGTCTAAGTTTTAAAGTAAGAATAACAGCCTATGATTGTACTGTATTACATGGGGTATAATGAAAAGCCATTTAAAATGTTTGAGAAATAAGTGGTAGGATTGGATTTGAGAGCAATATTCATATATATGCCTTGTTCACACACATCTTTATCGGTTTTTACATATCTAGGCAGACAGGGAGGCAGACAGAGAAGTGCCAGGGACAGAACTTCATATAGCCAGGCAGGACACCACTAACTGGTTCTGTGACGTGGAGCAAGATATTTTCCCTTTTATAGTGTTTATTTCCTTACAAGGAAGGCCATGTATGTTCTACCCAAACTCCCACAGTTGTTATGAAGTTCCAATCAGGGCAGCATACAAAACTTTGAAAATTATAAAGTTCAATCTGTATTTAGACTGTGGGGTTAGACACACAGAAGGCAGGTTCGATGGAAAGTGCTAGGGAATCAGTAGAACGTTAGCAGTTAGGGGATAAAATAGCAAGATGACGGGCCAACGTCCAGTGTTTGAGACACCATTAGGACAAATCAGCAGGGAAATCAATAGCTAGTTGACCAAACTTCAAATGGGTACCTTCCTCCTCCTGCAAACTAAGCCATGATTTTTTTAGAAGGCAGATATTTCTCTGAGCTCTGGTTTCTGCATCTCCCTGCCCTGGACCTGATTTCTCAACATGATCTTCCTCTTCCATTGCTCCTGCTGTGCTGTCTCCATTGTAGTCCAGCCAAAGCCTTTATATCATATGCCATAATGGTTTAGACATAGGTTCCTAGCATAGCAATACCCATTGCCAAGGAAGAAACTGGATATAGGGCATCGGCTGTAGGAACATGACTGATTCAGCAGCAGCAGCACCAACCACCCAGGTCAGCCGTCATTCAATAGTAGCTACCATTTCCTGAGCATTATGGGATAACTGATTGACCTGGTGATGCTGATGCCAGGCTCTATTCTCAACAATGCAATATATTATCTCATTTAATCATCACATAGTACTAAGAGATAGGAATCCTAATGAGCTCATCTTACTGATTAAGAAACTGAGGTAGAAACAGATGAAATAATTTGACAGATCCCACAGTAACCTGATCCTCAAAAGCAGATCACTGGACAGTCAAATCAATGTTCTTGAACACCACTGTCTTAGTCAGCTTAGCCTGCTGTAGCAAAGTACTATAGACTAGGTTGCTTATAAACAACAGAAATTTATACCTCTTGGTTCTGGAGGCTGGAAGCCTGAGACCACAGTGCCAGCGCAGCTGGGTTCTGGCAAAGGCCCTCTTATGGGTTGCACACTCCCATCGTCTCGTCATATCCTTATATGGAGGAAGGAGGGTGCAGCCAATTGCAACCACACTACACGAATTTAAGCTTGGAGATGAAACTAGGGCCTGATAAAAATAAATGATGACAAGTTCATCCTGTTTAAGGAAACCTTCAAGGTACGTTCACAACTAAAGATTGAAGTCCCAACATACTGGCCAGCATCCAACCTCCCAAGATCTAGATGCACATTTTTCCCACACTCTCATTTCCCAACTGTCCTTATCACCTATCACCACACCCTGTATACACAGACACATGAAACAGACTCCTGTTTGCTGCTCTGCACCAAGCTTTCCCACCTCCCAAGCTTTCCCACCTCCCAAGCTTTGTTCCCCTGCTCTCCCTGCTGTAAATAGTCTTTACAAAATTAGCACGGCCAAAACCTAACCTTTTCTCAATAAACAATTTTAACATTCTTGCTTCATTTCCAAATTCCTAATCTAACAAAACAGATGTTATTCTTGAACTTCTATATTTTTTAACTCCTAGAATTTTCTATCTTATGGTTTGTGATCCTATCATATTGCTCTTCAAAATCAGTAATTTTGAGGGCAGGTACCATGCTAAAGACAACGTCACATGCTATCGAACCCTCATGCCAATCCTATGTCATTGGCATTATCGCTTCCGTTTTATGAGGAGGAATTACGATTTGCATAAGGAATACAAGATCACGACACCTAGGTTTGCATCCAGATATTTCTAAATGTGAAATTTATGTTATCAGTAACCACACAGTAGTATCGCCTTATTGTCTGTAAATTCTTAAAAACAAGATCTGCCTCTTGCTCCTATTTGATTCTCTACACATTGCACATGACAGGCACCATGCATTTTTCTTTCTCTTTTTTGATTCCTTTGCAAATTTATTTAAATTAAATTCTGTCTTAGAGCATGGGTTTTCATGAAGCTGTACACTCACTCCTAACACAACACAACCTGAGACTTTCTTTTCCTTTGTTCATCAGTGACGAGTGTTTGCTTGTTCTTTTAGTTACAGTCAACTCTTTTATTCATCTTTGCTTTAAACTGGCTCTAGCTGCTAAACTGACAATCCCTTGTTTCAGCTGCTTGACAGCTCACATGCCCTGCCTGCCGGCATCAATATTTACTAATGGACCCTTTCTCTTACAGAATCTGTTTGCAATAAAGAAAGATAATGAAGAAATTACTTGACCCTGGACATGCAGCTAGCGGTAACCAGGGCCTGTGTCATTGGGCCTCTCTGCCATCTGTGCCCAAGCAGCATGGTAGGGCAGGAAAGGATGGAGGGGCAGAGACACTGGAGGAGAACTCCAAGGAGAGAGAAGGTTGATGATTCAGAAGCAGGAAGGAAACATCTTTGTGTAAGTCTGCTTCGATGGCCCAGGAATTTTACGTGCATGATTCAATTTAATTCTTAAAACAATGTTATGAGATAACTGTGTCTGGTCCTTTTGATCATTTTCTTAAATGAAAAAGCCAAGGGTCAAAAGGCAAGTGAATGGCTCAAAGGAATAGAGATAGAAATAAGAGAAACTGTATCATACTGGGAATATGGCTAAGCTTGGTAAGTTCTGAAATTTTGAAAGTACAAATCTGGGCTACAGAAGGCTCTCTGTCCCAATCAACATAATGAGGTCTGGTTTAACGACCAAGAGAACTATTCAATATGTTATTCATATCCTTTCTTTCTTATTCCTTTTCTTTAGTGACTTATTGAGACTTCATGGTGGCATGAAAATAACATGTAATTCAGAGGGAATTCTGGTTTCCCAGAATTGGTTTAAGATCCTGCAATTTGGAATTGTCTAAGAATGGATTTGAATCTGGGCTTCTGCCACTGAATTAGGTGACTTTGAACACTTGTGTGTGTTTCACACATACATGCACATGCTTGGAAAATTTTCAGCATTAATTTCCAAGTGTATAGAATGAGAATAATAAGATCAACTTTGATGGTTTACTATACAAATTAAATGGGATAATGGATATAAAGTTTTTAGCACAGATTCAGACACAAATCAACTGCTACATAGATGATAAACATTCATATTTTTATTTTTTATTAGTACCACATAAAGTGATGGATCCAAAATTCCAGTGTGAGCCCATTTATCTCCGAATTCCATGTTATTTCCATGCCACCCTGAAGTCTCAACAAGAGGATAAATAAAATGAATAAGAAAGGAAGGATATGGATAAGGTATTTAATAGTTCTCTTGGTCATTAAACCAAACCTCATTATGTTGATTGGGATACAGAGAGAGCCCCCTCTAGCCCAGATTTGTACTTTCAAAATTTCAGAACTTACCAAGCTTAGCCATATTCCTGCTTTCTGGGTGGCATAATGATACTTTCTTGCCATGCTCAAGTTGATACCTTTATATTCATACTGCAATTTTATCATAAAATTAACTCTTTATCAATAAATGCAGCATATTGCTTGTATTGATAAAGTGCCAGAATACTATGTATTTGAAGCAGAATACAATATATTTGAATGAGAGAAAGGAGGCACTTTATTCATACTACTATGAATTCATAGATTCTTCCACTTTTATAGTCTCCTTATTAAAATGTTTTATTTTTTCTAACTTTAATCCTTTGAAGATGATAGAATGTAGGATGCATAAAAATATACTCATAAAAGCCTGAAGATCTCTATATTCCAGTTTTAGCTCAGCTTTGTACTGTGTGACCTTAATCAAATTGCTCAACCTCTCTGTTGGTATTTCCAAAGCTTTAGAAATAGGGAAAACGAGTTCCTAATATTTTTTTTTTTATAATCACCTCTGATAATATTTAAGAAGTGTGTTTTTGTAGCACTTACTCATATATTTGATGAAGATAAGTTCTCTTTCATTTCTTCTTGCTTATAAACATGATCCGGTTTACTAGTCAAAGCTGGTCTTACTTTTATAAAAGATAGACATTGCATGATCAATATTAAATTACTAGGCATGTTATTATTATTGATTCCTAAAAAACTTGAGAAAAGTTACAAATCCCTCCTTCTTCTAAAAGTGACACGGGCTCATAAAATCAGGTTTGAATTTCAGTGGAAGCATGGACTCCCTGCAACCCACCTGTGGATGGACTCACATGACTAAGACGCAGTTTCTCTCCACTTCTCTAGCCCAGACACCCACCACGAGCCTAGCAGGGCAGTTATTCCACAGTAAGTGTACCAGCCCCTTTCTCTGACATCATGTTTATAAAGAGCTGATACTTTAAAAGAAAGTGGGTGTGATTTGGCTGAGAAGCCAGAGAAAATAAGTGAAGTAGGAGAGCCTCAGTGGTGTAGGCACAGGAGGTCACAGCATGGTGCAAGGCTCTTGGCAGAGTTCTATGACATTGGTAGGGACCTAACTGTGCCAGGTTCTGCCTAGAGCACCCACGTGTGCTATTCTCAGTCCTTTTACTGGCACATTCCGTGAAATGCCTCCCAACCGTGCCACCTACTAAGATGGAGCAGAAAGACTCTGAATCTGGACTCCAGCCCTTTCCCTTACTATTTTGAATTTCAGGATCTTCGTCGTGACCTCTCAGATGAGATAGTTTTATAGATGAGATCACATCTGTGAATGTCACAGTGGCTGGAACAGAGTTGGTGGTTAAAAAAAAATGCAAGTTTTATTTTGAGTGTTTTTTTCTGAGGATCCCCCCAAAATAATTTCCCACCTTCTTTCGTATGCTTCATAACTCCCATCAGATTTCATGACCCTTATTCCTTTACACACCTGCCTCCTCTGCCTTCTAACTATATACTCCCAGCATGATGACAAAGGTCTGGGGTATAGTTGCTGTAAAATGAATAATGAATGAATAAAGCAATGAATGAAAAAGCGGAATGGGTAAATAGATAATGTATGCACATATGTCTGATGCTTAGATTATAGAAAACTCTTGGTGAATGTCCCTTCCTCAGAGAAGCCTATCTTGGCCATTTAATGTAGCACTTACAGCAGGTTATAATCATAGTTTTGTGTGTATTTATTTATTTAAAGATTTTTTTCTCCTATAAACTACACAAAGGTAGTTATCTTGTTTTTTTGCTGTTGTTGTTTGATTAGGAAGGGGCTTTTACTCCTGGAACAAAAATAGTATCTGGCTCAAATACTGGTTGTCAATACATGTGAACAGAGCAAATGAGTCAATACCTTCTCCCTCCTACCTCCTGTCGTCCCTCTCTCCTAATTTTCCCCTTCACCTTTTCTTTTATGCTTGTTTTCCCTCTCTTTCAGGTTCTCACATTTATTTACCTCTTCTCTTTCTTCTTCACTCATCTTTAAAATTTTTGATATGTTCTTTCACCTTTGCTGCAAAAAAAAATTATACTTGATGAAGAAGATGATGGTGATGATATTAATAGTAATCATTTATTTAGGGTGTGTAATTTGTCAGACACTATTCTAAGCATTTTGCCTAAATTAACTTAAGTTCCCCAAATTTAATGAGGTAGGTGCTACTGTACTCCGTAGTAGGTAGAAAAGCACACTGAGGCTTGGAGAAGTGAACTTGCTACCCCAGGTTACAGAACCAGTAAGTGTCAGACATGGCTGCAAGCCAGGGGGGTCTGACTTCAGAACACACTGTCTCCCAAAAGCCTCATTGGCCTCAAGAAATACATTTTAGGAATCTTTGAAGAGCTTTGGATTTAAGAATGAAATAGGATCAGATGTTTTTTTGAATTTTCTTTGTTATTCTTTCACCAGTTTCTTAAAAAAAAGATTCACTTCACATTATCAACCTGAAAATAGATCTGACTGGATTGAAACTCTGAACCCCTCTGGCCTCCCCTGCTGTCGCAGGCTACCTGACTGCCTCCATAGTTCTTGATCTGAGGAATTATGGGAGAATCTTGAACCTGTCAGGATGCTTGACCAGGCCTTCGTCCGTGGGTGAATGACAGCAGCACTGTTTCTGTCTCTACTTGATGTGCTGTCTGGGAACAGCCAAATCTCAGAGCTCTGTGCGGGATACCTGCAACCCAGGCCCCCGTTAAAATGCGTATGTTGTGAAGGAAAGCAGGCATGGGGTGAGGAAGAAGGCCCTGCGTGGGAGTTAGCAAACCTGAGTGACAGTCTTTCCTCAAGATCCCCAGCCGTGTGATATGGGGCAAGCCACTTAACATTTCCAGACCTCCTTTTCTCTAATTATTATCTAAAGGGATACGGCTAGTACATCATTCAAGGTCCCTTTCAGCTATAAAATTCTCTGAAACTCATTTAAAATAACTCACAAAAGAAGAAAAGCAAAATAATGAATTGTCAGTTCAGGCAATTTGACCCCAAGGTGGACAGCTGCAACTCGGAAACTTAAATCAGAGCCTGTATGAAACTCTCCGCTCCCCCTCTCCAAAGAAAGTCCCCAGTGAGTATTAGAATATGAAAAGGATAATAAGCTATGGCTTATAAAGAGCAGTAAAACAAATGAAAATCAGCTGTGAGGAAGGTGAGTCGGGTGCTGGGAGGTGGTGGAGATCTGTAGGACGTGAGCATTAAAGTAAGAACAATGAAGAAGAAAAATGGGCCTGGTGTGATCTGAGAGAGGGAGTCAGAGACTTTATGCAGAGAGCTCGCACTGGCTGAAGCAGGACTTACCTGAGTGTGAGGCTGGGTGTGTTGTTAAATCGGGCTTTCAGTAACAGTCTTCTTGACTGACCCAAACAACGAGGGCCATCTATGACCTCATAAAATAGAAATCGGAAGCAGGAAGCTCTTAAGCTATGTTTGCATCAGTAGCTAAGGGATTTCTATAAGCAAGTGGCTTTCTTCCTGAATGCTTCTGCTCTGCCTTCCTTTTGCCAATTTCAACTTCATTATGAGGCTGGCTTCACTCTCAGGGTCCAAATTATTAAGCTGTTTCTAATACTGCATAGCCCTAGAAGTGCTAGTGGGTTGATTTGGAAGCTCCCTTAGAAGAAGAGCAAGAAAATACTTCTATAAAGTTCTTAGAGAATCTCCTCTCATGATTCCTAAGACCCAACTTTAGTCACATGCCCATTTCTAAATCCATGTCACTGACCATGTGTGTGATGTTTTCTGATTGGCTTAAGCCTCTGTTACTCAAATTAATCACTTTAGCAATGGAGTGGAGGTTCCTTATTGGATTAGATAAATTATGGATACTACAAGAGCTGTGGCACATAGAGATCTCCAATAACCCATGGCTGCTCCACAATGGAGGAAGAGAAACATGAATATTATGGCAACAACCATGGCCATATCTTGAAAAGACAAAACAATATGAGAGCACACACTTAGAAGAAATTACAACACAGTTTACTTTGAGAACCACCTCCAATTGATTGGAGCACAACAGCTGCTGAAAAAGGCAGCCTGAATGACATGTGTTTACCATTCCCAACTTAGCAGAAAATTATATTAAAAGGAAGAAACACATGTTGCCTGATTTCTGCAGTCTAGTTCATTTATTATAGAATCCAGAAGAAATAAAGGCATTGCTAGGCAGCCTTTAGCCTGCATTTAGTCCTGTATCTCTACCATGGACCCTGGCACTGTTAAAAGTTGGGTTGACTATATAGGCTTTTCAAATTCTTCAATTTTTGCCTAGAGACTCATTGGAATAAATGAAAATAAAAGATACTTAATACAACGAATGAAGTGAGACTGAACTAAATTTGATGCATAAAGTCTTTATTACATCTAGGAAGCAACTAGAGTAAAGAATGACCTGCTAAGAAGACAGCCCACAACCTGTGGTCACTCTGACCCACTTTCCTGGTCACTAGTAACTGGCTGTCTGTATGACATCAGAGAGTGGATAGAGATATTGACCAACCAGCCTTCTAGGCTCAGACCACAAGGGGATGACACACTTGATAGAAGGGACAGGCAAGAGTTGGTAAATCACTGTGTTCAAACATTGAATTCAACAAATATGTGTCTAGTATTAACTGAATACTTCCTTTTCCTAGATTTCCCTTTCCATAAGGAAATCTAGAAGATGTAGACATACATTCTATTTAGAATACATTGGCAGTCTACCTGGGATGTGGGGAGTGGTAGGCTGTGTCAAGCAAGGCCCAACCAGGGAAACAAAACTATTCTGAGAGGATCCCTGGTACAGGAAATTTATCACACAGGTGAGTGAAGAGGCAAGAAACCAACAAGAAACAGCGAGGCACCCCAAAATTATCAACAGCTGAAAATACAACCATCCCTAAGCTTTACAGGAAAAGAGAAAGAAGTGATATTACCAGACCCTGGGGATAGAGCTCATGGAGCCATAGGGCCATATATCCAGATGGACTAAACAAAGGAACAAAGGAGAACCACTAATACAGACACCACCCAAGGTGGAGATGGAGCTGGGTGTTGAGGGAGAAACACCCTGGTTTCTCCCTTCCTCTTATCCTCCAGTACCATTCCAGGGCTCCCCTGGGTTGAATGTATTTGCATATCAGTTGATATGGGATTCTTGACCCCATGAAGTTTTACAAGGCTTCATCCCACAGAGCAGAGAAGTGGAGGAACAAAGAACGGACCTCATGAAAAACAGGCAAGACCAGCATAGGAACTGTCATAATAGTTACAATTTGTTACTTACTATGTGCCAGGGACTACACTAAATATTTTGCATCCTAATCTATCTCATCCTCCCAACAGACTCCTGAGATAAGTTCCATTATCATTCCTATTTTTTTCAATGAGGAAACTGGCTTAGAACAGTTAAAGAACTTCCTCACGTCATGTAGCTTGTGAGATACTGAGCAAAGACTCAAATCCATGTCTATCAGTTGGTGGAGTCCAGGTCTCCACCCCAAGTTGATAAGACATTGACTATCAGAGTTAGCAAACTGTTAGATGTGTCACAAAGTGCCCAAGGTGTTCAGGCAGATGGTGAGAGTTCTAAGAAGCAATCACGGAGGTGGGGGCTTTGGATGCATTCCACATTTCGCCATGGTGTGGTGGGGCTGTGCTGGAGTTATGGTGCAGATGGGAGGGACAGCGCAGGTATGGACAATGACGAAAAGATGCAGGGCGTTTTAAAGAAGTGGGGTGTGTGTGATCTAGCTTAAAGATTGTGCCAAATAACATCCAAAATAAAATTTAAAACCTGAGGGTAGAGAGTAGAGGGCCTCTCGTTTAGACAGGATCCATTTTCAAAAGGAAAAAAAAATAAACACCTATTTTTTTATAGTAATCTTTAAAGTTTGCATAATTTATGAAACTCTTCTAAATCCATTATTTCCCAACCAGCCTATGAGGTAGCTTACACCATTTTGGCTGATTGTAAGTGGTGACATTAAAGCTCAAAACAGGTAAGCAACTTGCCAACTATCATATCATAGGTATTTATGAGAGTGCAGGACTAGAACTCATGCTCTAAGATCTCTTCTATTATAATCCATCTGAATTTCTGAAGAAATTATATATTTGGTTTCAAGCCACAGCAACTAATTCTATGTAACTTAAAATGAAAAGAAACCTTAGAAACAGAAATAAGAGATTAATGGTTCCTTGAGGCAAAGATGTAACTGAGACTTAGTGTCATGTTGGGACTCAGGTGGAACAAACCATCTTAATTCCATCTTGGTCTGTTTTATCTTCCAGTCAAAGCTTTCTTTACTTCTCCAGCGCACTCAGAAAGGAAAGGAAAGAGGAAGATGCCACATCATCACAGAAGCTGGGTTTGACAGTTCTAATGACTGCAGATTCTCTCTCCCATCCCATCCCTAACTCTCAGGAAGAAACTATGACTGGGTCACTTTTGAGCAAGTGCTTCTTCTCAAGCCAATCAGCAGTGAGAAATGCATGCATAAGGTCACATTATCCAAATGGTTGGCAGGGACTCCCGGAGTAAGTGAGAAGGGAGGTTAGTGGAGAGCATATCTTCAAGTGGTATTTATCATAGTGCAAGAATTTCTCTACTGTCAGATGGAAGAAAAGGCCATGCTTCCATTTATCAGCAAAGGCTAAAGACTGGGGCAGAGAAGCTGGATGGTCAATTGCTCTAACTACCTAGAGAGCAAGCCCACGCCTCCTCCTGAGCAAGAGCCCGCAGGCAGAGTAACCAGGAGAGCCTTAGGTCTCTTGCTTAGTTCACATCCAATATGGTGACTTTCAATCCCCTAGAGTCTTTCGCTCAGGTGAGATGAGGGCGACCACAGGTAGAGGAGTGAGAAGATTCATTTACAGATGGTGGTTTCATTCAGAGACCTGAGAGCCTGGCTCTCTGGGAAGCACTGCTCTCTAATATAACTTAGAACTAGTACTGTTTCAGTCATTCAGGAATCAAAGTTTTATGATAAAAATATCCCTTACGTAGGGCAACAAAGCACCTCTATTGCCTTGATCTCATTGAACTCCCACAGTCGATTTTTATAATAGAAAAGGTAGAAAAGGCTGTTTGTTTCCCTATTTTATACATGAGCCTGCTGAGGTTTGTAGAGGCACATAGCGTCACAAGGTAGTTTGGTACCACTTCAATTACATGCCAGGGTCTCTTTATTCCTGGTGTAAGGCTCTTTCCTATTATACTGAAATTTTCAAGATACAAGGTCCTTCTTCTATTCTCTCTTTTGCTTAAGTTCTTAACCTCACCTCTTTGTTATCTCTTTATCAGCTTAAATGACCTTTTCCTTCCAGAATTTAAAATAATTTGTTATAATTGAGCCTCTCCATTTATGATCAAGTTCCCCCATTCATTGCCCACTGCTGCATTTGGAGATGTGTGGTCAGCATTACAAGTATCTACTTTTCAACATGTGAGAAGCAGCCTAGCTGATGAGACTACTCTTAGCTTGAGTGGACAACCAACATAAAATGTACACTAAAGAAAGACACCCCTCCAGTTGGATTATTTTGGTTTCTTTGCTTCCCTTTCTTTCCTCTGTTATCTCTATATAAACATTTTTATCACTACTTTCATCTCTATATAAACACTTTTCAGAATTGTTTTTTATAGGTGAAATCTGAAGGAATAGCACCCAATACTTTTCAAATTTTCTTGGCTTGCCATTGGAGAGAGCCTTTGCTAATTCACTTTTGCACAATGCTGCTACCATTTCCCATCTTTAGGGAGCTCGTTCTTCTCTATAGCTCTCTTTGGACATGCATCCTTTTGGAATGTACATGCCATGATCTGGGGCAACAGGACGGGAGTGGTGGGGTTAATTTTCCATATGGTATACTAGTATTCAGAGAATGGGCACATGAAGCAGAAACAAAATGCCTGTGGATATTGATATTTGAAATTTGAGTTTGAAATTCTGAATGTATTATGCTTGAACCAGGAGAAACTACAGAGATCCCTTGTCATTGTGCCATTGAGGAAACTGAGGTATAGTGTAGCAGAGGGACTGGCTGAGAGTCACCTGCAGGTTGGCAGCTTCAGCATCCGGTAGACCTTGCTGTCTCCCTTTGGATTCCAGGCTGCTGCCCAATGTGTTGAAATGAAGCTATCAGAAGGACTCAGTGACATTATCTTTGGAAATTTCCAGCTGGGTTGCACCCTCATAATACCAGGGTTAAAAGCATGAGGTGGGTGTAAAGAATGTTTCCAAAGGGCAGGCTGTGGGGGAAGTGGAGTTGGGGGTGGAAAAAGAGAGATGGAAAGAAAAGGGTTTTGTGATGACATTCTCACCGGGAGCCAAAATCCTCCATTGGGGGAGTTATTTGATGGGTATTGGATTCTGGATAGCTATTTAAGCTGGGAGTGGTGGATTCATGGGGTGGGCTGCTTCTCTTGGAAGATGATTCAACCTTTTCTTTCTCTTTCCCCCAGTGGGAACCAAGCACAAGAGACAATATGAGGATGAGAGAATGGGGTTTAATATAGTTATGAAGTCTGCCAGGACACAGATCTTTCTGATGAGCAAATCGTGGTGTCTCCTGGGCACCAACCTAGGAAAGTGGGTCTGAACAAAGAGAGGAGCTGCTTTTTGGAGGCTAAACAGAGAGAGGGTGATCCAGAAAAGCCGACCTCAACTCATAATGAAAACTGGTAGGTAAAGCTATATATTAAAACAGTAATAATTATAACCCAGCAAACATTGACAAAGCTTGATTTTGTGCTAGGCTCTGTACCTGGCACTTGCCCTTAATTATTTTGTTTAATCATCACATCAAACTACCTCTGAACATAAGTATGGTTATCACCGTGATAAAGATGCACAGGACCAGGAAAGTTAATTAATTGTTAAGGTCACAAAATTAGTAAGGAGAGAAATGGGATTGTAGTCCAGGTCAGTCTAGTCCAAGGCCCGTGCTCAGTAATAGGAACAAGTAATGTTACAGTGTCCTTGCATAACAGGAACAGTTGGGCTTTTAGAGGCAAATCCTATGTCCTGTCTGTATCCTGCATCTGCACTTCTCCCCACTGTGCTACTGGATCTATTTCTATAGCCTTGGTTTAGAAATCCAAAGTGTCCCCCAAAAGTAAGTCAGCAAAATGGGAATCAGACAGGGCTACATAAATGGTGAGGTATAGTAAGAAAGATCAAACAAAATGGTTAGAAAAGAACAAAACAGTGTTGAGAAGCCAGGCAGGGAAGCTGAGAATAAAAAGCTCATGGTTATAATACAGAATTGACTTTAACAAGCTTGTTTTTCTACTCTCTACCCCCAGCTGATTTGATGACAATCTCATTCCAACTAAATTCTCTTGTGTCGTATAGCTCTGTTTTTTCTTCTCACTTTTTCTCACTTATTTTATTTCTGTTCCATTAAACACAGCCTCCTCTTCCTTGTGGCCACTTCATTTTCTGCCTGCCCTCCAGATGCTCCCCAAGCGCCAGACTCCCTCCAACAGCTTGTCATCTTCCTCTGCTGGGCGATTAATGGCTTTTTGTTGATCCACTGGCCATGTGGGAGTCAGGGCAGCCTCTGCCCCACACAGGGCCCTGGGAGAGGGACCAGTATAGGTGGCATGCAAGGGCAGAAAGAAAAAAGATGGAAAAAACAGAAGAAAGGCCACTGGATAGAATAGGGAGATGACAAAATGAAAGCAAAATGAGAGGAAAATAGGTTTCAAGGAAAGAAAAGAAGAAAGGTAGAATAGCCTGTAATTCAAAAATAAATAAAGGAAGATAAGACAAAATGAGAGAGAGAGAGAAAGAGAGAGAGAGAATAGAAGGGGGAGGTTGGGAAAAGAAGCCCTCTTCAATAAATGGTGCTTGGAAAATTGGATAGTCACATGCAGAAGAATGAAACAGGATGTATATCTCTCACTACTCACAAAAATTAATGCAAGATAAATAAAAGACTTACATGTAAGCCATGAAACCGTAAGAATTCTAGAAGAAAATGTTGGAAAAACTTTTCTAGATATCAGCCTTGGCAAAGAATTTATGAAGAAGACCCCAATGGAGATTACAGGAGAAACAAAAATAAATAAATGGGCCTTTAATTTAATTGAAAAGCTTCTGAACAACTAAGGAAATAATCAACAGAGCAAATAGACAAACTATAGAGTGGGAGAAAATATTTGCATGCTGTACATTTGATAAAGGACTAATAACCAGAATCTACAAAAGACTCAAGAAAATCAGTAAGAAAAAAATAAACAATCCCATTAAAAAGTGGGCAAAAGACAGGAACAGAATCTTTTTAAAAGAAGATAGACAAATGGCCAATAAATGTATGGAAAAATGTTCAACGTTCTTAATCATCAGGGAAATGCTAATTAAAACCACAAGGAGATATTACCTTACCCCTGTTAGAATGGCTTTTATTAAAATGTCCAAAAACAACAGATGCTGGCATTGATGCAGAGAGAAAGGAACACTTTTATACTGTTGGTGGGACTGCAAAGTAGTACAAACTCTATGGAAAACAACATGGAGATTCCTCAAAGAACTAAAAGTAGACCTACCATTCAATTCAGCAATCCCACTACTGGGTATTTACCCAAAGGAAAAGAAGTCATCTTACCAAAAACACACCTGCGCTTGCACTCAAATGCTTATTACAGCACAATTCACAATTGCAAAGATGTGGAATCAAACCAAGTTGCCTGTCAATTAATAAGTAAATTAACAAAATGTGATATATGTATACTATGGAGTACTACTCAGCCATTAAAAGATGATTTAATGTCTTTTGCAACAATTTGGATGGAACTGGAAACCATTGTGCTAAGTGAAGTATCTCAAGCATGGAAAAAGAAACAGCACATGTCCTCACGACTAAATTAGAACTAACAGAAGAGCACCCATGTGCACAGAGGGAAGCAAAACTCAATGGAAGTCAAGCAAGGGGGGGGGAGGGAGGGGCAAAAAACTACTAAGGGGTACAATGAACACTATTTGGGGTAATGGGCACACTTATACCCCTGATTTAAGCATTACAAAAGCAATCCATGTAAGCAAAAATATTTGAATCTCTGTAATATTTTTAAATAAAAGAAAATGTAAAAGATAAAAGAGAGGAGACAGAAAGAAAAAATGCTGTGAAAGAATAAAAAATAGTAAAGGAAAGGGGCCGGGGTGGGGAGGAGTGAAGTTAGGCTGCAAGGGATAAAAAAGCCAAATGAAGTAATCAGACTCGCAGGAGAAGCAGTGAGAGAGGCAGATAGCCACCAGGAAGAAATAGAGAAAAGGAAAAGAAACCCAGCAGGGAGAAGGTAGACACAGGCAAAACAAGATTGAGAAAGATTCTTAGATAAAATGAAAAGACTATGTTTTCAAGTCTATCTTTTCCCTTGCTTCTACAAAGACATCACTGCATTTAACAACAAATGTGTACATTGAAATAGCTGAAAAACAAGTAATGCCGTAGATCTGTGTGTGTCGAGGATGTTGTTTGGTTAGGGATGTCTCTCAGGGGACCCTGGGACTTCATTTAAGCTTTAGGAAGCTTTATGCAGACATCATCGCCATAGATAATATAAACTGAAAATGCACTGTGTACTCGCACCGTGCTTAGCACTTTGCACAGTAATTTGCATGTAATTCTCACAACAAGCTTGCATGTAGTTGCTACCATCATCTCTGGTTGGTAGGTGAGGATATGCAGACTTAGAGGGGCTAAGGTAACCTGCTCAAGGTTGTACAGCTTTAGATGCCAGATCAAGCATCAAAACCCAAAGTAGTCCTGCTGCCATCACCTGTGCTCTTAACCACCTAGATCCAGGAAAGGAGGCACAGTATCTGGAAGCATGGCTCAGAACAGAACAAATTCAATAATATTTTCTGAGCCCCAATTTGTACTTGGCACCATGCTGGTGGCAAAGGGATAATTAGAAATAAATAAGACATATACTTGGCTTCCAAAAAGGTAATGGGGTAGGGTTAAGGAGAAGATATGTAAATGTATGATTCACATTAGGGATGAAAAGTGCTTTCCTGTAGGTAAGTACTAGATGTTGTGGGAGCAGGGACGTGGAATGGCCCTTCCAGGGCAGTGTTTGCAGGAAGATGACAAGTTCTCAGCAAATGTTTTCTGTAAAAAGCTAGGTAATAAATACTTTAGGCTTTGTGGGATGTAGGTCTCTGTCACAACTACTCAACACTGACTTTATAGCACCAAAAAAACTACAGACAATAAATGAACCAATAAGCAAGTTTGGATGTGTTCCAAGAAGGCTTGCATTAGGGCAGTGGAATTTGATTTCATATGAATTTTCACATGTTACAAAGTATTGGTATTTTTAATTTTTTTATAATCTTTTGAAAATATGTTTTAAAAAGTAATTCTTAGCTCATAAGTGGTGAGCTAGATTTGGGCTATATTTGGCCCAGTCCTGCCCTAGGAAATGAGGAAAGCATTCCCAGTAGAGAGGCATGCTCAAAATCCAAGCGGCAAGACAGAACTTGGGCTTTCTTGAGAATTTCTATCGTCTGCCTCAAGTACCAGGTGTGGCTTGGGATGTGACTGAGGTGGGCTAGAGAGGGGTGTTGCATCTGGATTATGAAGCATGTAGAATTATACATAAATCGCTTGGATCTTATGACAATGAGGGGCCCTTGAAGTGAGCTGTAGGCAGGGTTTTACCATGGCTCAATGTAATTTTACATATAAAATATAAGTAGGAGGAGTGGAAACTGTAGCAATAACCCAGGGCACACTTATGAAATCCCCAACTACAGCAGGGGCAACACATGTGAAAGCAGGGAAGTTCCAATCATTGTTCAGTAGGTGGGATTGACTGACTGGCTGGGGAAGACATGATGTTGGACTTTAAGATGACCAGCATGACTTATTTGGCAGTTGTCCTTCCAAAGTGAATCAAAAGTGACAAATGCCATAAGGATACTGGGCTATTTTACAAAACCAAATAAACAAGTGTATGTCTATGGATATGTGTATGTATGTGTGTGTGTGTGTGTGTGTGTACTCTTCTAGTTTCAAGATTAATGTTTGCTTATTTTAGTTAAGGTAAGGCTGGATACTCAATAAAGCAATGATACATCTTCAGAAGCTCTGCCCAACAGCTCCTGTGCATCACTTCAAGTCCTTTGAACCTCACCTCTTATTTCAGTCATGTTAGTCATGAGCAGCTTAATTCAGGTATAACTTAGCAATACTTTGCCTCAGACATGCACTAGGCACCCTTAGATTTTTGCCCCAGGGCTTCTCTGACTGTATAGCAAGGAACATCTGCATGGCTTATTCTGCATGCAACCATGCGCAACCTAAAAGCCAGAGAATCAATGCCCTAAGGATCAGCTCTTGAGCATTTGGTGATGGGAGCAGATGTATAAATTGTATAAATGCTTACCCCTTCTCCACCGCATGCACACTGTTCTGAGATGAATGTGTGAGCCTCCTCAAAAGTCCTGGTGGGATTGAGCACCAGCTGTCTGCAGGGTGGGTCAATTCAATAATGCTTTTCTCCTTCTCTAACTCACTTCATTGACCTCTCACTCTGGCTCCTTGGATAAATTCCAAAAAAACAAAAACTGCTTGCCTAAAAATCTTCTTTTCTTAAGCTCTGTTCTTAAGAAAACCCAGTAAAAGGCAGCTGATGAACAACAGAAGCTTCTCCTTTGCTCACATAATCAGCAAATATAGATGCTCCTATTTAGCAGGCAGTTTCCAGTGGTAACTCAGGGATGGACATTCCTTTCACTGTGTGACTTTGGCAACATTTAGAACCTCAGAGTCCACTCTAAGGGAAAAAGTGGATAGAAAAAGTCACTTGATTCTTTACATGTCTCCCATCCTCTCACATTCCAGAGGCAAGCATGGAATCACGTGGCCCTGCCCAGATGCCAGGGCACCTGGGACTCATAGTTCCTGCTCAGTAGCTTTTCTTAGCAAAACTCTACACTATGGAATAGGAATCATGTATTTTCTTCAACAGCTAGCCATTTCTACTTTATTGTTCAATGTGTACAATTTGAGAAACAAATAAAAGTATGCAACATAAACTGAAATCACTTATAACTCCACCATTTGGAGATAGCCACTGTTTCACTCTGATGTATTTCGATGTAACCTTTTCTCTATATATTCTATACATTTTAGGAACATATATATATATATATATGTCTGTGTATACATGTGTATATAAACTTAGAAGCCTACAGTAATTACAGATTCACATTCTGCTTGATTCACTCAATATTTTGTTGTGAGCATTGCCTCATTTCATTTATATTCTTCTTGAGATGTGAGAAAAGGAGAATTAGAGTTGGCTGATCATGTGCACAGTGGAGACAAACCTCAACAGGCCATATGCAGCTCACAGTGTATGGGGGAGGTAAGACCTGGACCCAGGTAAACATGTGCTGTGTTATGTTACTAGTTAACTCATGCATTGGTAGACTGCTAGAATGTGGCCATCAAAGACTTTATGCTTCCTAACTTTAGCCACTTAATCTAATAGTTTATCCTTTCAGAGCTTAGTGAAAGTAATAAATACTTTTTCAACATTTGATGTTATAGAAACAAAGATCGATTTGTATTTAATGAACATGTCAACTATTATTTCTACCATCCCAAAATCTGTTATGTAGCCCTGCTGAGAATACAGAGGAGAAATCCAAGGCAAGAGTAACATCCCCATTTGCACACAGTGAAAGTCAAATATCCAGATAGTCACGGAATTTAAGAGGAGAGGGTTTGTCCTCCATGAAGCTAGCAATAGGACACAGAGAGCTTATCTACAACTAACAATGATCAAATTCATAAAGATGAAATACACCATTTGCCTGGGGCAAGAATTTCTTCTTTTCTTAAGTTCTTCAACTAATATAATTTAAACATTAAAATTCTTCCCACTAAATTGTGTATCAAACTCAAGCAGAGCCAACTCTAGGGCATTTATGTTATCTAACCTATTTACTCTAAAGCTCTTAGGCAAGTAAACAATCCAAATCTTCACTCTGTGAATGTATGGCCTCAAAGAAATTTTCCATCATTGTTCCACCAGAGAGAAGTATAGATAAAGCATCATAGTATACCAAGGAAGAAACTATGACTTCCATGAGGCCCACAGAGATTGTGGAAATGTTCACAATGAGCTTCCTGAAGGAAGAGGAACTCATTTTATAGGGTCGCAAGGTCCAATTAATGTTTAATTACCTGAAAAGATAATAGATGACTCAGTACTTCCTCTCGAGTCAAACTGACTGTATTGAATACCAAGTCTGATACTTATTAAGAAAGTGAATTTGGTAAAGTTTTTTAACTTCCTGCATGTCCTTTAAAATGATGCTAAACACAAGAAGTTATCATGGAGTTTCTGTGAGAAATGCATGTGGTAAAGCATGCAAATTATCTTGTACAGTGTTTGGCTCATGGCAAGTGTCCCCTACGTGTTATCCAATTTTGCAAAGTGCTAAATAAATGCTACATGGCATTTGCAAAATTGTTTCAAATCCTGAAACACCTGGAAATTTAACATTTACTTTAACATTTTTGAAGACTTTGACAAGTTTTCTAAAATGTTACATAGAAAAATAAAATTTTTACAAAGGTCAAAGATAATTTTGCAAAAAAGAGCAAAGAAGGAGAGGATTGTTCATATCAGTCATGAACATATGACAAAATTATAGTAATAAAAAGTGATGGATTTAAACAGCAATAGACAGACTATTGAGTGGGAAAGAATTCTAAGTCTTGATAAAGATTATAAAGATTTTAAAACCTGACCCATTGATAAATGGCAACATGGTATATGATGGAGATGGTACTACAAATCAATGGAGAAAGGACAAATTATTTAATAGATGGTGCTAGGATAACTGGATAACTATATGGGGAAAATAATATTAAAACTCTGCCTTATCAAGGATGGATTGAAGGCTTATATATAAAATAAAAAAATATCATCAAACTGATAGGTTCAAACATCAGGGAAATAATCTTGCAGTAAAGAGATTCTTGTTAAATATGACTCTGGATCTATAATTATAAAAGGTATAGATTTTTAAATATAAAAATTATAGATTTTTCCTTCAAAAATTGCTATCATAGACAAGGCTAACAGATGAACTATATTTTGGTGTACGGTATTTGCAATGAGAAAATATAATAATCAAAATATCTCTAATCATCTGGGAAATGCAAATCAAAACCACAATAGGTTATCACCTACCTCCAGTAAGAATGGCCTTTGTCAAAAAGTCCCAGAACAAAATTGGATAGCTACATGCAGAAGAATGAATCAGGATCCCTACCTCTCACCTCTCACAAAAATCCACTGAATATGGACAACAGACTTAAACCTAAGGCATGAAACCTTAAGAATCCTAGAAGAAGATGTTGGGAAAACCCTTTTAGACATTGGCCTAGGCAAAGAATTCTTGAAGAAGACCCCCAAAGCAATCACCGGAGCAACAAAAATAAACAAACAGGATCTGATCAAATTAAAAGGCTTCTGCACAGCCAAGGAAACTATCATTAGAGCAAATAGACAACCCACAGAATGGGAGAAAATATTTGCTCTCTACACTTCCGATAAAGGTCTAATAACAACAATCTATCTAGAACTCAAAAGATTAACAAGAAAAACTTAAACAACCCCATCAAGAAATGGACAATGGAAATGAATAGAAACTTTTCCAAAGAAGACAGAATAATGGCCTGCAAACATATAAAAAATGGTCAACATCTCTAATCATCAGAGAAATGCAAATCAAAACCACAATGAGATACCACCTAACCCCAGTGAGAATGGCCTGTATCAAGAAATCCCAAAACAACAAATGCTGGCAAGGACGTGGAGAGACAGGAACACTCTTACACTATTGGTGAGACAGCAAATTAGCACAACCTATGTGGAAAAGAATTTGGAGATACCTCAAAGAGCTAAAAATAGAAAT
>VBSM01003204.1:8529096-8592952 GCA_008086735.1 Cheirogaleus medius | reverse complement strand
ATGAGTGTGATGCGCACCACCTGGAGGATGGACACACTTGAAGCTCTGACTCGAAGGGATAGGGGAGGCAAGGGCAATACATGTAACCTTAACAACATTTGTACCCCCATTATGTGCTGAAATAAAAAAAATAAAAGGAAAAAAAAGTCCCAGAACAACAAATGCTGGAATGGATGTGGAGAGATAGGAACACTCTTATCACTGATAGTGGGATTACAAACTATAACCTCTGTGTAAAGTAATATGGAGATACCTAAAAGAGCTACAAATAGAACTACCATGTGAACCTACAACCTGCCAGCCTGGCCCACATTCACACTCCTTAATTCCACCCATCTTCTTAAACAGAGAATGACCTTTGTGTCCCAGAGATGAAATGAAAGAAGAAGAATTTAAAGCTATTAAAGCAATCCATGTGAAAGTGCAGTGTGAGAAACAGCACACTTGGTTGGAAAAGCAATGTACTGGGAGTTGGAAGACTCACTTTCTGAGCCCAAAACTGGTATAACCTTGGGCAAGTATGGAATATATCCTGGCTTTTGTTTCTTCATTCTGTTGAATTTAATAAAATTTATTTTAGCAATAAAATTTAAAGAAAAAAAATCCCCAAGTAACTCATTGACTGTAAACTCAATATTGATCGGTAGCATGATGTAACTTTGATGAAAGCGAGGTGAGGTTAGAGAGCTTAAGGAGGGAGATGTCTGCTCCATTTTGTTCTGCACAGATCAGGTTTCTGAAATGCAAAGACTAATTCTGATTTATACTTTTAGAGGGTATATTCAGGGGAAAAATCTCAGCGAGTAAATGGGAAAACTCAAAATCAAAGAAATTAGAAACAAAGAAGATCAGAGGGGAAGAATACATTTATGTTATTGTAACAATAGTTAAGATGTGGCTATAACTTAGTGAATGCTTGTTTTGGGCTCCGTACTGTCTTAGGGACTGAGAATGTATCATTTCACTTAATTTCCACAACTGCATCTGGGGGAAGCAATGTGCAAGTGTGTCTGTGTGTGTGTATGAATACATGTGTGTGTGTACAGATGTATGCAACCCTGTAGTAAAACTGAAGAAATTGAGGTTTAATGAATTCCATAACTATTTTTAACATCACATGGTTGGAGAGTGGGGATGTCTTGGTTTAAACCCATGTCTGACTGACAAAAGTCCTATCCCCTAACTCCTTGCTGCCACAGAATGAGGAAATAGTCTTTTAAAGTCCTTACATAGTGTTCAGAGGTTCTGTGTCTGGAGTAGTAGAACCAGGACTTACACATGGAAGTCATGTGGAAACAGAATTCACCTGATATAATTATGAACTTCTTAACAAATGAAGCTGCAAGGCAATCGGATGGGCTGTCTATACTAAAGTTAGTGATGAAATGATCAATTGGAGGCTTCGAAATAGAGGAAAAGCAAGAATTTACCTGGGATATTTTTATGGTCATTCATGCATGATAAAGGGTGAACTTTACTAGACGATCTCCAACATCATTTTCAACTCAAAAGAATTTGTGGTTCTTTGATTGCCAAATTCCAGCATGTTTTAACATCAGTGCTCCGAAGATTCCACGATGCACGCAATATTTTATGTGGATGATTAAAATAGGTTTGTGTCAACATTCCTCCAACTCTGAGAGATACATAATAAAATAAAATAATAAATAAAACAAACTAGAATTTATTGATCCTTTACATAGTACTAGGCACTAAGTGTTTTACATACTTTAATCCTCATAATAATTTCTCAGGAAGCCTATTTTATAACCTTTTTTTACAAAGGGGAAACTTGAAGTGCACAGACGTTATGTTGTTTTTTCAAGTTCCCAAGGCTAGTAGGTTGCAGAAAAGGAATTGAAACTCAGGCACATCTACTGCAAAGCCTTCTTCCTTGCCACTCTATTATACCACTTCCCTCTACGTGGTAAAATTTCTCTATTATTGATGAGAAATCTGAGGCTTAGATTAAAAGGAATCTCCCATGGACTAATGATTTCTTAGTTTCCTTGTGCTCATACTGTATCTGAGAAATCTTGTTTAATACTCACAGTTTCTCTTAAGTGGTTATTATTACTCTTCTTTTTACACATACAAAACTGAGGAGCAAAGAGACTATGTACATTTCCCTCAGTCACTTATGTAATAACTGGCAGGATCAGAATACCTTAGCAAACCTGGTTATCTTTGCAGTGAACGCCTCTGGCTTGGCACATTGAATAGGCCAAGTCCACAGTTAAAAGTCTAAATGATTTGCTTGGGGATTAAATACTTAGAAAATCAAAACCTAGAATCCACATTTTCTAAAATCTTAGTTAATTCTATCTTTCCCCCACACTAGCAATGCTGATTATGGAAAGTCAGTATGCGTGCGTGGCTCTGTTTATTATGGCTAATGCTTCAAATCTCATTTTCTCATTCATTCATACTCTGGATACAAATGTAACAAGTTATTTTCTATATGTGTTTCACAAGCTGCTAATAGAAAGCAGTTTTGAACAAATCTAAGAGAAAGTAGGGCCTATGCCTGGACGTTAACATAAGGAAAACAAGACTCAAGTCCAGAGAAGATCGCTTCCCAACAGTAGGGAAATAAATTGGTAGCAAAAGAAAACTTTCTTCTGCTGAGTTCAGATCTGGCTCTTGAACTCTGCAAATGAAAATGAGGGGATGAATTTACTTCTGAAGTACATTTTGAAAGGGGAGCAGTCTTGCTTCTCTGGATTTTTTTAAAGCATTGCAAGAATACTTAGACATATAGGTCAACCATTCAAGCTCCCATGATTTCCTTCTGTCTTCTGTGAATCTCGTAAGACAGAAGTTTCTCTCAGAAACCAGAATGGAATGCAAAAACAAGCTCAGTAGTGCAATGGGCTCTCATTAAAGGAAGGTTAGACCGGGGACACTGTCTTCCCTACCACAGTGCTGTGAGCAAACCTGAGAGGCAGGAAGTCTGGGTGATTTTCATATTTCTAGCTCAGGGCTTTCCAAAATGTGAATTTGAAACCTTGGTGTTTACCAGATGCTTGTATGTAATACTTGTCGTGATTGAAAGAGTTCTCAAAATTGAAAAGGGTTCTCAAAAATCATAGATGCTGCATACTACTATCTACAATGGAAAAGTGAATAACATGGTGGCGAAATTATTTTCATTTCAGTTTTCTTTCAATTTTTCAGATCAAGTCAAAGAAAAACACCGACAATTTGGGGCTAATAGGTCTTTAACACCTAATTTTACCCATCATTTTTAACCAAAAAGAAAAAAAAAATGATCTTCTATCAAGAGCCTCGTGTCAGTAAAAATATCTAGCTAGGATTCAATCAAAATTAATATTTTTTAATTTAATTTTAAAGCTGCAGTACATCCTCATTTTTGTGGATTCCTTACTTTTGAATTCATCTATTTGCTAAAATTTTCTTACAGCCCCCAAATCAATACTCACAGTGTTTCTTCAGTCATTCAGACATGTTCAAAGTGGTGAAAAAATTTGAGTTACTCCACATGCATGCTTCCAGCTGAGAGGTTGAACAAGGTAACACTCTGCCTTCTTGTTTCAGATCTTATACGGTATACAAGTGTCCTTTTCATGGTCTATTTAGCGCCACATTTGGGGATTTTTGTGGGGTTTTTTGTTAGTGATTTTGCAGTTTATAGTGGCTCGCAAACATCGTACTGAAGTGCTGTCCAGAGCTCCTAAGCACTGGAATGCTGCTATGTGCCTAACAGAGGAAAACCATGTGTTAGATAAGCTTTGCTGAGGCATGAGTTATAGTGTTGTTGTCTGTGAGTTCAATGTTAATGAATCAACAATATATATAAAGTGAGGTGTCTTTAAACAGAACCATACATAAGACAAGTGTATGCATTGATTGGTTAATCATAATGTATGACCAGAGGCCTACAGGAACCCTAACCCTATATTTCCCCTAGGGATAGTAATTCAACATACACTAATCTATGTTTGTAGAGACTTTATAAAACATAACTATCATGAATAATGAGAACCAACTTTACTTCTATATTAGGCAAGCGATTTGAAGCTTCCATTTATGATGGCGCTATATGAAGTATGCTTTAAAATGAATTCATTTAAGTAAAAAGTAAGTTGATCTACATAAAAACACTAAGTTAGCAAGAATAGTATGGGATATAGGTAGCTGGCTGTTACAGCAAAAATTTGAAAGCAGTAAGGGAAAGCCTGAAGTCTGTGGGTCTCTGCTCTAGCCAAAGCTTTTTGAGTAACCTTGACAAAATATTTAACCAAATATTGTGCCTCAGTATCATTGTCCTGAGAAAGAGTATACCTTCTCCTATGGTGAGGCGCTTCTGAGAACCTATAAACAACCTATAAAGAAACTAAGCAATATGAGTGAGGAAGTGCCACAATCACTGGTATTGCCACTTGCTGACAAATCGTGAGGATTACCAGCTATTCTGAGCCCCTGTGCTACTGCAGTTCCATCTGTCAGAACAACAAAATGAAAAGGGGCACATTTGATATGGCCCCCACCCCTATTACCCGCTAATAATGAAAAAAATAATGACCTTTTTCCCATGTTGGTGAATATTTTCCCTGTCAACTCTGATATGCTCATAATGTGGGCAGACAGATTATTTATGACCAGGGAAATTAAATATTATTTCATTTCTCCTAATACAATCTGTGGCGTCTCCTAGCTCCCAATTCCTTCCCATTAAGGTTATTGTCTTTTCTGCTCCAATTGGCCGCTTGCTGTTGGGTTGTAACGGCACTGGCAGAATGCTCGCAGCATAATGGAGGTGGGAGAATTGGTGTAATTTGCAAGGCTGCCTTCCCCGTCTCATCTAAATGAAGACATTTGGTCCCTGTGAGTCAAAACCCATTTTGATGAGTCTGGATGCATTTGGACTAATGGAAAAGGACAGCCACAGTTATAATGGGTTTCCTGAACTGGATTTCCTGACTCAGAATTTCAGAATTTGCAGGGTGATCCAAGGCCATCTGTTTTAAGTCTCTCATTTTGCATAGGGGGATACTGAGGAGCAGAGAGGGGGACTCATTTAAAGAAGTCTCGAGTGAAAGAGCACTATTTTCCCTGCCAAGCCCTGTTCAATGTTCTCATGCTTTCAATAAGCATTCTGATTTTTTATTTTTATTTTTTGACTTAGATGGTTTTCAGGGGCTCATGCCCTTCTCTAAACATTTAGAGACATTAAGTATTTTTATAAGATCCAGAGACAGGCATCTTTGGCAAATGGGGATGCACCTGCATGCCTCTGTGCCTTTGCCTACTCTACTATTTTGGGTAATTTTGGTTAGACTCTTCCTCAAATGGTGCATTGAAGATTTTTGGAGCCTGCATGGCAGCTCAACTTCTCCCCTCTGTCCTAACCTGCTTTCATCCTCCTTTCCATAGTTGTTGATTCCTAACGTCAAACCCGATCTCAGTGCCTGCTTTAGGGGAACTCAGCCTGTGACATCCAGAAGGTGATGTGTAAGATGAGTTTCTCCATTTCCTATTCTTGTATTTATTGTGCACCTCCTATATGCCGAAACTGATAAAGCTCCAGTGTGTAAAATATAGTCCCTTCCAACGTAAAGCTTCCAGTGTGGCAGCAGAGACAGAAAATTAGAAACACTTACGTTGAGCCACTGCACAACCCAGACCACTATTCCCTCCTGCCCAGATGATGGCTGCATGGCCCCTGCTGTTTCTCACTTTCCATCTTGCTCCCATTTATTCACCCAAGTGAAATGCAAGTATGATCATGTCGTTCCTTGGCTTAAAAATCTCTTAGTGAAGCACCACTGCCTTTCAAATGAAGCCTCAGTTTCTTATTTCACTCCTGCCTATTTCCCCAATATCATTTATTTCTAATTTTTATGCCTTCGTAACAATGATCTGTTTTCAGTTTCTCAGACCCATGAGCTCTTCCCTATCTCAAAGTCTTTATACCTACTTATTCCTCCATTCAGAACATTCTTCCTCTGCCGCCTTGGAGTGGCTGACACATGCTCAGCCTTCACAACTTGTTGGATGTGTTATCCCCTCGAGGCTGCTGCATAGAGTTTTGTAGGTCATATACTGCAAATGCTAGGTGTGTGCTGCTCATGTCGCTAGTCACCTGTGACTTGTGCATTTATTATGATGACAGTGATCAATAAAGAACCTTAAGCAAGGGATGGCTTTTTCTAATCTGCATAAAGATTACAAGCAGGCATAATAAAGGGGTAAGAGGTTCATTCCTTGGCCAACTACTTTAATCACCGGATCCTATTAATTCCTTTCATAGTATACATGCTCATTTTAATCATATATTCATTGGTTTGTTCACTTTATTGCTTGTTTCTCCCATTAGATTTTCAGTTTTGCATGGTTAGGGATATATAATTTTTTCTTCGCCCACAAGTATACTATGTGTCTCGAACAGTGCCTGATATATACAAAGTGCTCAATAAATATCGCTCAGTAAAGAAGTGAAGGTGAATGGGTGACACTTGAGCTGTGCTGTGAAATAAGATAGGATTTAATACTGGTGCATGAAAGAGGCATTTTTGGTGGGAGAGAGGGAACAACTTCATATCTAAGAAATGGGGCAAAATGCACCTATCTTAAAGTAACAGGCTACTCACAGATGTAACATGGTAGCACAATGCTTGACATGGCAGCACGCAAAAACTTTTCTACTATCATTATCATCATTCTTTGGCTATAGTTAATGCACAAAACATTCTGCATTGATTAGAAAGTATACTATTGTGAAAAAAATTTTAAAAAATCTAAGTTGATAATTACCTTGTATGGTTTGAGGAATTCTCTGTAGGAAATTGGATTTTATAACATTTGAAGTTTCTTCCAGCCTTGAGATTTACCTTGAGACAGTGAAAAAAACAGATTCCACAAAAGAGTCAAGTGTATCACAGAGCCCAGGATGCTGAAACAGTCATTGGAAATAGGATCTGTGTTTCTCTTTCTTAAGGAATTTCGTCCTTCCCATTATGACCATTATCTGCTGAACAAATACCCCTGGAAGGCCAAGGACATTGCACAGTGTCTATATCACCAACTCTGGTGACTCTGTTAAACTGGACTTATGGAAGGAAGAATGCATGATGTCAAGTTTTCAGCAATTCCCCTTATATCTCCAGAGCTAGAAAGGTATTGTTACCACCCTTAAAAAAAAAACAAAAACAAACTTTTGAAACATCCTCTGCTTTAAGATGGTAGACATTACCAACTTCAAAAATCCCAAGTTCATGGTGAGAACTCAAAGTTAAGGTTACTTGCTATGTTCCTTTCTAGCACTCAATCACCCTTCTCTTTCTCATTTTTTTTTTTTGGTCAGTATTTTTGAAAAATTTTCTCATTAAATATATTCTGTTAATACATTGTATTTTCCAAAAAGAAAAACATACAAACTAATAAACTGAAACTTAAGTCTTATCAACTT
Source organism: Cheirogaleus medius (assembly GCA_008086735.1). NCBI lineage: Eukaryota > Metazoa > Chordata > Mammalia > Primates > Cheirogaleidae > Cheirogaleus > Cheirogaleus medius. The sequence continues at coordinate 8,585,520 of VBSM01003204.1, read as the reverse complement.
TCATCTTTCCACAAGAAAATAAAATGCTACTGGCAAAGTTTTAGGTTGCTGAGTGATTTTTGGATTAGAGAAAATGTAGGTGGCAGGATGGAAAACAAAAATTTTAAAGTTGTTTAGTTACCTCTCCCTTTCTTCAGATTGTGTTTAGTTGCTTATTTTCTTATGATTAGACCAAGTCTCATTTTAAATGATTAAAACATAAGAACTTTACCTTTTCACTGAGACAAAATTCTGTAACATGGTTGAATACACATTTCTCCACAGTATATTTCTATCTTTGCTTTCCTGGCAGCTCTTCGTGATCCTAACAAGAAATCATTCTACCTGGAAGGACAGTGCTACCCATGGCAACATCAGTTCTTCTAGGCCATAAGTGCCAATTAGGATGCTATTCCAGTTATGGACCAATTTATCCTTCTCTTTCCATAGGCCACATAAAGTGAGCCTAATTCACCTTGTAAATGAGTTAGAGAAGCATATGTAAAAGAAGTCTATTTTTGATTTCAAAATTCTAAGAGGTCAGTGAAGCATCATGCTTCTTTCTATAATATAAAGCACAAAAGATTCCTAACCAGATCTTTTCTCTGTAGGAGATATCCCCCAGAACTCCAGAAACTACACTGAGAACCATGTAGAGTTCATCTCGCACCCTCTGGCACGCATGTTTCTTATCATGGCAAAATGATACCTCCTACTTCTTACTCTACAAATCATATCAACATAATGTCATTAATGTGAAAATATTAGTAATGGCAATAATGGCAATTGTAGCTCTACCTATTATCCAGTGGATGATTACTATGTTTTAGGTAATGTTCTCATAACCTTACATATATTAAACTAATTTAAACCTCACAATAACTCTAGTAGGCAGATACTATTATTATCTCTACTTTACAGATGAGGTAATTGAGGCACCAGGACACTAAGTCAGCACTGGACAATGAGTTGCATATTCAAATTCACCACTGCCATCACCTGATAGAGCTGAGATATGAAGCCAAGTAGTTTGGCTCTAAAGCCTGTACTCCTAAAAGCTATGCTATCTGACTTGCCCAAGGCAAGAAAGCAAATAAGAACAGAGACCATCTGTAGCAAATCAATGCCTTCTTTTTACATGAGAATTATAAAGAGGTTAATCCTACTGATATTTTAACGTGACATGTCATAACATCAGATACTAGGTTGTCATCTATTAATACTTTAGTCTTGTGGATACAGAAGAGACCGGTTGTTTTAGGATTTGTGTTTGTTTTTGTTTGTTGTTTTTTCTTTTTTAGTCACAGAAAGTCCCTAGATTTCAGCGCATGATTTAAGAACTTAGGGATTTGTGCTCTTCATTATTTTTCTTTATGAATTTAAAGCACTATTAGAAGTAGACATCCTATCCTACTGTGTCAGGCACTGTCCTTCAGTTCTTATCCTCAAGGAATTTGCTATATACAGTCCAACCCTGCACCCATGCATGCCCACAGGTCCAACCAAGTAAAGATTAAAAATATGCCAAAATACACAAATTCAACAACAAAAATAATTTAAGTAAAAAATACAATGTAACAACTACTGGCATAACATTTACATTTCATTGGGTATTATAAGTAATCTAGCAATGATTTAAAGTTTGTAGGAGGTTGTGTGTAGGTTTATACACAAATACTACTGTCATCCTATATAAGGGACTTGAGCATTCAGTGGATTTTGGTATCCTCAGGTTTGGGGTCAGGTCATGGGGGCAGTGGGTCCTGAAACAAATCCCCAATGGGTGCTAAAGGGCAACTGCACACATTGTCTTTAGTGGACTCAACAAAATGGACTAAACAATAATTTACTGCCTTCAGTTCTGTATATATATGAAATTGAAAGACTCTTTGTATTTTTCCATTATGCTGGCAAACAAAATTTGCACACTTGACACTTGTGTCATCTTTTACACTTAAATACCAATAGGAAAATTTTGAGCAATGAAGGATGGCAAAGAAAATGATTAGAATATTGGAGTCAAGTGTTGAGATTTGAGCCTTGGATGTGCTGTTAGACCACTGTGAATCCTTCAGGAGATCAGTGAATCTCAGCTTCCGTCTCCTGACATGTTAAATGGGGTAATACATGAATCTACTGGGTTCTATCTTTGCCAAATTAACATGGGAATATTTGCCTGGGCAAGGCTTAATTTTTATTCTTCTTCACAAATAAAGAAACATACTTTTCATGGCACCAAGTGACAGATATTGACTGGCAAAGTATTTTGCAATTACACTTAATTCTCCACTACAAGCTATTTGAAAACCTCTAGATATCATACAAGCTTCAGCTCCTCTATTCATGTAGTTTTATCTCTCTGCTAAAATGTCTTTTTTTTTATTAAAAAACCCAAGTCTTACAGTCATTCTATACACACATTTTTAATAATTTTTAAGTGGTCAAACACAAAGTGTTCTGTTGCACTTGGATAACTACTTGTAAGATGAGACGTTTTCTCTCCCATTTTATTATCTCTTTTGTAGGAAATGAATAGTGAGATCTGATAAGGGCCAATTTGAATTCTCTTTGCTAGAAAAGAAAAGAAAAAAAGTTTTCATTCTTTACAAGCCCATAGATGAGAGAACATTTTCTTATTTTAGGAAACAAAAGTTGGGAATGTTTCTGATTTCTCTTGACCCCACTTCTCTCTCCTGATCAAGAAAGTACATTCTCTAATTAGTAGGATTAAGAGAAGGAATTCAGCATGAACATCGCAGGACCTTCATCCAGCTCTCTGTCAGAGTGTCATTATGCAGACTTCTTTGTTCATTTGTTCCTGAGTTTATAGAAGATTGGGTGATGGAATAGAGCCCGAATCTCTAAGGTCTGGTGTACATTTTGAAGGATAAGTTGCCAGAAAACCCAGCTGTGGTTGCAGATGGGATTACTTACTTTAATAAAACTTCATCTCTAATAACACTGACATTTTGATGTCTGTCTGATGATGATCATATTCAGGAAAATAAGAACTAGGTGTTATTTGTGGGATCCCTGAAAACTCCAACCTTTTCCACCTATGGCAGCAGTTTTATTGAGCAAGTCTCTATCTATCCTCTAATGGCCACCTTATTAGCAAGCAAGCATATTTTCTAGGAGTGGCCCCACAGGAACCTGGTAAGCATTATGTATTCTTTATTTCCTTTCCTTTTTTCAAATACTGGAATTTTTTTTTTTTTTTTAGTACAGAACATGTAGATCTTTCTAACTCCTTTTTAATTGATATACTTGTTCATCTTACCTCAATTTCCACCCCCAAAAGAGAGGAAATTGGCTTTAACGGTATAACAAGTATAGTGAGCCCTTTTAGAGGAAACATAAGAAGAGATTTTGAAAAACTTCCCTCAGAACCTTATGTTTGAGGAGTAAATTTGATGTAGGAAAAAGTCTGATTGTGTTGATAAGGGTCATTAAGATATTCCCTTTTCTGTGGTCTGAATCCTCCAGTCAAATGGTACCTTGAGATGAGGCTTCTCCTGCGGTCACTAAACTGTTCCCTAAAATATATTTTGTCTGTAGACACTATGTTATACACGATAGGATGTGATTTCTCTATGGCACAGTAATTTGAATTTCACTGACTATGCTATGCTTGAATAATGCCAGGGAAATTGGGTTTTAGTGATGTTACTTAAGAAGGATAGATTATTTGTATATGGGAAGACTAGTCCTTTAATCCCAGGTTGTTCTAGCTAAAAGCTCAAACCACATCAAATTAACATTATTTATGTATTAATTTATTCATTCCTTTGTGGTTTATCCAATTCAAAAAATTGTTTATGATCTACTTGGTTTCAAGTTGTTTCTCTACCTATTGGAGATAGGCAAGTCAACAAAACAGACAGCAATTGTAAATTCTAGTGGAGGGAACTAGCAGTTACGAATTAATAATTAAATGTACATAACTTGAAAGGTGATATATTCCAGAGAAAAAAGAAAACAACAAAAATGTGTGTAGATTAATGGAGAAGAAAGAAAAGTTTAAACTTTTAAATAGAGGGGGCAGGCAAGGTACATTGAGAAGAAGAAAGCATCTAAACAAAAATTTGAGAAGCGAAGGAGAGAATTATGCATATATGCAGATGAGGGCATTCCAAGAATAGGGAATACTCTTAAAGACTCTGAGCCAGAAGCATGATTTGATCCTGAATAGTAAGAGGCCAATGCAATTGGAGTTGAATGAATAGAGAGAAGATTAGTAAGAAATAAAGTCAGAGAGATAATTGGAGGCCGGATTAGATAGGACTTTAGGGCCATTGTCTTTGGAATTATAAAGACAGAGAAGGAAAGTAACTATAAAATTCTGCACATTGACTCCGGCTGATGTGAGGGAATAGATTGAAAGGAGTGGTTTAATCAAGGACAAAAGTAGTGAGACTAATTAGGACATTAATGCCACAATGTGAATGTGGTGGCCCAGACCGGCTTGGTACCAATGGATGTGGCAAAACACAGTCTGAACATATTTTGAAGATTACAACAATGTGTCTTACTGAAACAGTGAAATAAAGCACGTTGGCAAGGAAAGGTTAGAAGTTTTGGCATAGACCCAATATATTAGAGACATTCACTATACAGGTAACTATAGAAAGCTCAATTTCAGGAAAAAGAGCAAGGCTATTGACACACATTTGAGAATGATCAGCATATAGGTGGGATCTATGATCAGAGTATTGGGTGTGATCACCAAGTGAGCAAGTTTAGATAGAAAAGAGAAAAAATCCATTGATATTTCTGTGACGATGAAGAGTCAGGAATATAAGGAAGAACACACAAAAGAGATAGATGGCAAACAGTCAGTGGTAGGAAAGAAAAAACAAGAAGAGTGTACTCAACTAGAAGTAAGGTGAATAAAGGAATTGGAGAAATAGGCCTTGTCATATAATGCTCAGAGGTTACTAGAAATGATTACTGAGACTGGCTACAGAGTTCAGCAACTTGGAAGTTGCCGGTGACCCTGACAGGAGTGATTTTGCTAGAATTGTGTTGGTGAAAGCCTTATTAGAGTTGGCCCAACAGAGCAATGGTGGATCAATCAGAGACCATAACTCTAGAGCTCTTACTGGTCCCTTTCCATGAATGGCCTAATGTCTGAGTCATACTACACAGCAGTGTGACTCAACAATAATTCTGACGAAACACCTCTTCAAGCACCTAAGAGCATCACCTCTTCTCCCCATCTTGAAATGAGGTACAACTATTTGTCTTGCTTTGGCAAATGTACTATCAGCAGAAGTGACATTTATCAATTCCGAGCAGAAACGTCACAAGCTGATTTGTGATTATCCACCTCTTTCTTCTTTGTGCTAATGTGGACAAAATTCTATATAGTGGGAACTTCATTAGCCATGGTCCATTATGGAACAGAAATCCTCCCCAAACACGTGATGTTCGTATGGTGTGAGGGAAAATATAAACTTTGTTGTTTCAAACCACCGAACTTATGGGGTCATTGGTTACTATATCTTAATCTAGCCTAATCTGCTCAGCATACACACCTGCTCTGTCTCTGTTGCACTTGCTGGAAGGGCTGTACCTATATTGACTGAATGACCATAGTGTGCTCGACATTTATTAGGAAGTCACAAAATCTGTAGAACACAATCCACAACCTTTCTGGCACCAGGGACCAGGTTCATGGAAGACAATTTTTCTATGGACTGAGGGCGGGGATGGTTTTGGGATGATTCAAGCACATTACATTTATTGTGCAGTCAAACCTCTCTGCTAATGATAAGCTATATTTGCAGCCACTCCCCAGCGCTAGCATCACCGCCTCAGCTCCACCTCAGATCATCAGGCATTAGATTCTCATAAGGAGCATGCAACCTAGGTCCCTCGCATGCAGTTTACAGTAGGGTTCACGCTCTTATGAGAATCTAATGCTGCCGCTGATCTGACAAGAGGTGGAGATCAGGCTGTGATGCCAGGGATGGCGAGTGGCTGCAAATAAAGATGAAGCTTCCCTCGCTTGCCTGCTGCTCACCTCCTGCTGTGCAGCCTGGTTCCTAATAGGCCACAGAATGGTACCATTCTGTAGTCTGGGGGTTGGAGACTGCAGCCCCTAAAGATGGAAAGTATCTGCTTTCTTCATTAGCATCATAAACTTAGAATGGTAAGAATTGGCCCTTATTCTTCCCTGGAAATGGAGCCCTCCTCCTTCTCACCAGTGAAGTGGTGGGAGATGACAATAAAGCATGTTTGGTTTCCAACATCTGAGGGAGGGAGAGGGCCCATGTTCTCAGTATAAGAGTCTGGCAGATGGGAAGAAAAGAACCTGCTCTCAGCATACCTTTGGAATTACAAATTTAGTTTTATACAGAAAAAAAGGGACCCATAAATTATAAGTGTTTTGTGATTGTTAGCATTCTTTTTGTTGCAATTATTGTTCTATTGTTGTCATAATTATTATTTCTATTATTATTATTATTATGCCTTGATGGTCATGATGACATCTATTGGCAAAGTAAGATTTCCTTTAGCACAACAGGTTAATTTCTACCCTTCTTTATGTACCAGGGTATAGTGAAAGAGAAAACCTGAATTCATTCAACATTTGTTAGATGTCTGCTGTACACTGGGCTTGTACTCAGAAGCTATTGTCAGGTTCATTCTTCCACTTCAGCTCCTTGGGGCATGAAGTCATTCGTATACGTATATGATAAAGAGCAGAAAGCTCTTTATCAACCCCATCTATCTTCAGGGAGGAACAGAGTAGAAGATCATATTTTCCCATGTTAACATACTGAAGGTGCATTTTCCTTAAGTTCTTAGCCCCCTGCTCATTAATCTGCAAGTTGGGAAATTGTACTCAATTGGATTGAGTGATCTGTAAAGGTTAAAACAAAGAAAGAGAGAGAGGAGAGGAGAGTGAGAAAGATTGGGATGGTGTTTAGAAAAAAAGAAGAAGAAAATAAATGTCTATGTTTTAAAAAATGGGTTTATTTCTCATTAGGTATTTCTTCATTGTCCAAGCGGCTATGTAGTCCTTATAATACATCAAATTTAAACAATTTTAGTAATACAAGGAAATAGTAGCTGATGGAATCTCTGATCATCATGCCAAATGACTTTGAATTCATTCTTATTCCACTTTTTTCCCCCTATAAATGGCACCAGCTAGACCATTCATTTCAGCAAGGCAAGCCATCGAGGGCTGTGAGATATTACATCATTATAATGTTGCATATATAATTCATTCACCATGTCGATGAAATGGTGACAAATGCAGAACTTATCACAAGGATCATTTCACATATTTCATTTCAAGACTTTTTAAACAATTTTTTTTTTAAATTCCCATTACAACTTCCATCACCTGATCAGCCACATCATCATCAAAAAATTACTCAGCTCCCAAAAGTGTTATGGTGTGGTGAGATCTGGGTGAGACTGGGTCCCCAGCCTCTGGCCTCTCAGGCTTGTTAATGTCATGAAAGCAAAAGTGGTGCAAGGACCAACATTTGCTGAGCCTCTTCTGTGAAATGAGAATAGGAATCTTACCTTATAAATTCTCTAAAGAACAAACTGAAAATAAAATAGACTATTTTATATCCAAAGTTAGATCTCACTAGATAAATGAGGCTGATAAGGGTTTCATTTAATTTTTTATTGTTTTTTTATTCAACAAGCATCCATTGATGAACTATATGCTATAATCCCTTCCCTTGAGAAGTTTTCCATCCAGTATATGGCAGTGCCACAAAAATTTTATTACTGAGCACATTAGTATGAGAAGAACAGAAAACAGATAACAGAGATAGAAAATTAGCTGTGAGAAAATCAGAAGACTAGAACAAACTTGGTCTGAGGATCTTCTAGAAGATTTCCCTGAAGATGTGGCTTACTTGCTGAGTCCTGAAACATGTTTAGAGGAATTTCCATTCAAGCAAAAGAAGTTGATTGTTCAAAGTCATGAGTCATTGAAAAGGGTTGGCACGTCCTTGCATTAGTTTCTTAGGGCTGCCATAACAAAGCACCACACACTGGTGGCTTAAAATAACTAAACTGTATTGCATCACAGTTCTGGAGGCTAACTTTCCAAAATCAAGATGTGGGCAGGACCACACTCCCTCCAAAACCTCTGGTAGAGAATCCTTCCTTGCCTCTTAGGACATCTGGTAGCCCCACGCATTCCTTGGCTTGTGGAAGCATAGCTCCAATCTTTGCCTCCTTCTTCACTTGGCTGTCTGCTCCCTGTGTCTCATCTCTGTGTACCTCACCCAATTTTTCCTCTTTATATAATAACACTTGTTCTATTGGATTAGGGCCCAAGCTAATGACCTCTATTTAATTACATCTACAAAGACTCTATTTCTAAGTAATATCACACTCACAGATACCAGAGGTTAAAAATTTAACATTTTTTTTTTTTTGAGAAGGGGCACAATACAACTCATAACATTCATGGAAAGGGAGCATGTTGGGAAAGGAAGGAAGAGAGCCGAAGCCAGATTATAAAAAAAAATGTGATGTGAGGAGCCCTCAGGGATGTTTCAGCAGGTGAGTGGATAAAGCATCTTTCTTTATATAAAGAGAACTGTATGGCAATGAAAACATGGACCAAATGGAAGTGACAGCTGTATGTGAAGACTGTAGCAATTGTCCAGACGAGCACCAGGGAAACACAGGAGAGGCCAGAGCTAAGAGAAGCTTCTTAGATGTGATGACAATTGATCCAATGTGGAGCATAAAGAGGAAAGAAAAGAGAATGGTCCTGAGATTTCTAGCTTTGGGTACTGGGTAGCTGGTGAGACCATTAACCAAGAGGTGAACCACATGCAGTAAAGTTGACTGAGAATTGGAATAAGAAGGAAACAAATGAAAAATGTAATTTAGTACACATTAAGCTGATCTGGAAAACATGGAATTTAAGCAACATATTGAGGAATACAAATGATGAGTATATTTTGCATTGGCCTAGTTTTTGCACATTTTACATCTTTAGGAGAGGTCGTATTCTTGACTATTTTACTAGTGAGGAAACAAAGGTAACAATTATCCAGTGTTTGAGTTATCTATTGCTATGTAACAAATTGTTCTAAACTTGATACCTTAAAACACCACACAATTATCTCACAGCTTCTGTCATTCAGGAGTCTGGTTGAGGGATAGACGGTCCTTCATTCAGGGTCCCCCAGGCTAAAATCAAGTCAGGACTGGGATCTCATCTGAAGCTCAGGCTCCTCTTCCATGTTTATTGGCTGTTGGCCGAATTTGGTTGCTTTTGGTTGTAGGACAGAGGCCCTCAACTCCTTGCAGCTACCCACGATTCCCTGTCATATGACATTGTGTACAACGTGACACTTCACTACCTCTGGGCCAGATGAAGAGCATCTGTGCTGCTTTGACTCCCTCTGATTTCCAAACCATCTGTTAAAACAGTGGTCCCCAACGTTTTTGGCTCCAGGGACCAGTTTCATGGAAGACAATTTTTTCCACAGACCAGGGTAGCGGGAGGGATGGTTTGGGCATGATTCAAGCACATCACATTTATTGTGCAGTCAAACCTCTCTGCTAATGATAAGCTGCATTTGCTGCTGCTCCCCAGCACTAGCATCACTGCCTCAGCTCCACCTCAGACCATCAGGCATTAGATTCTTATAAGGAGCCGCAACCTAGATCCTTTTCAGGCACAGTTTACAGTAGGGTTCTGGCTCCTGTGAGAATCTAATGCTGCCGCTGATCTGACAGGAGGTAGAGCTTATGCAGTGATGTGAGCAGTGGGGACTGGCTGTAAATACAGAAGAAGCTTTGCTCACTTGCCAGCTGCTCACCTTCTGCTGTGTGTCCCGGTTCCTAACAGGCCATGGACTGACAGCTGTCTGCAGTGTGGGCTTGGCGACCACAGTTTTAAAGGTATCAATTGATTAGATCAGGCTCACCCAGACTAAGTTCCCTTTGATTAACTTATAATCAACTGCATGGGGATTTTACTTGCATCTGAAAAATCCCTTCACCTTCAGCATATAAAGTAACCTACTTATGAAAGCATCTCATCATAATCACAAGTCCCACCCACATATGGGGAAAGAGGGAATTATACAAAGTGTATAATTCATAGGATGGAAATCTTGAGAACCATTTTATGATTCTGCCCACCACACAAGGTAACACAGTGAGTGCTGATAGAACATGCTTCTATCTTGAAATTTCCATTTTAATGTTTATAATATGTTATGTTGCCTCCAGTGATGCCACTCATCTGATTATGTTTGGGCAATGAAATGTTTATGTAGGGCCACAGTTTTAGACTCAGCAATAATCATCTGCCCTCCTGTACAAAAACTGTGAACATTTTAAACCATGACCCTCAGTTCTTGTCACATACTTAACCAGAAATAAAGATTCATTTCAGACCAACCAGAATAAACTAATAAAACAAGAAAGTTGGCACATATTTTAGAAATATGTACTGAATTTAAATTTTCTAGGTATTCCAGGGTCCTCTCAGTAAACAAAGTCAGTCACACAATTGTAGCAATTAATAATAACAGTGATGATGATTACCCATAATTTGCACTCATTCAATACTTTTATGCATTTTCTCAAGTCAACCTTACAACAACCCTGCAAATTCTATTCAATAAACATTAATTTATTTTCAATTATGTGTATTATAGTAGGATAAGTTTATATAAAAATAATAGCTTTTATCCTTATCTCATTCAAGGGATAGTTGGGTAAAATATGTAGATCATATCATTTCATTTAAGAAAAGAAACAAGGCACAGAGAGGGGAGTTACAGACCAAAGACCAGTTACACAGTTAATTAACAGGAGAGATCACTTGTTCCAACTTTATGGCCATTAATTTTTCCACTGGCTCATATTATTATATGTTTTAGTGACATAATTTTAAAATAATACACATATGTCCCCTTATACTTTAGAATAACACTTTAAGATGAAGGTAAGTGATGGAGAGACAACACTAAACACAAAAATCCACTGGATCTCTTGATGGCTGCTGTTTTCTCTAAGAGCCTGAAACTCAGCAGAACTTACCAAAGAAGCATCTGATACTAATGTGCTGTGTGACCATCTTTGTTGTCTCAAATCATCTGGAGCAATGTAAGAAAAATGAGACTGGAGTAACCTCTCTGATGCTGTGGTCTGGATTATGTCCTGAAGGTCAGAACATATTTCCCAGGGAGTCACAGCTGGAATGAGAACTAGGTTACGGAATTGTCAGGAAAAAAAAACATTCTGAAATCAGTGAAAGAGAAGGGATTCTGAGGCCATGGCAAATAAGGTAGAAAACCAGATTCTTTAGGGAGTGCTCCCAAAGAATGGCAATACTATGCAAGCAGATGCTATGAAAATTGCTCACCTAGTATTCAGAGGGGAAAACAATATTCTGAAATTAGTCGAACAGCTTTGTGCCACAAACAACTGTGTTGTTCTAGATAAGCTCCTTTATTTTCCTTTTTGTAGAGCTACTTTACAAATTCCCATTGCATCTTGTTATATTTTTGACATCTTTGACTTATGATTGACTTGGGAGGACTATGGATCCTCCCTCACAGTAACCTTAAGAGGTAAAAATAAAGAAATAAATAACAAAAATTGTTGATATTCTCTATTCTGTGCACAGCATGTAAGAAACTTACTTCTTTTCCCTTTTCATCAAGTTACTCGACTTCACCCATGATTAGGCGACGGGAATAAATTGCTGGCTAATTAAATTTGCAGATGGTATTCAATAGCGAGGGTATATGAGGATAAGGGAATAATGCAAGAGGCCTCAAAAGCTTTATATGTTATGCACAAGAGGATGGAAGGGCATGAGTCAGTATGACCAATTACATCTGGCAGATAGAAAAGGGCAGAAGGGAGGCTCCCAGATAAAAGAACGAATGGGTGGGAATGAGAGGGCGCTAGTAGGAGGTGCAAGAAAAGGACTGAAATCGCTGTGAGACATCAGTGAACAATTATGCCTGTCTGAGTTAATGCCGGGATTAGTGTACAGGAGACCTCTCATGTATGGAACTGCAGAGAAATCCCCCAAACCACTTCCCCTGATGAGCTTTTGATATTTGGCAGACCCCCAGCCTCACAGCACATCTCTGGCAACACGATGGCTTCTGAGTTAGCCATTGTGGTTTCATTCACTCTCAGAGTAGAATGAGTTCATTGGCCCTGTGTCAGAAAGTGCAAAATCAGATGACAGGCATGACATATACTTCTCGATTATTAGTTCTGTTCATGGCAAGTCATTTAAAACCTTGTTTTTATAGTAAAACAAACACAGACATATTGTGGTATAAAACGGGGAATTTGCATGGATTTTGAGATATTACTCAAGACTTGAAAAAGATTTCTCCCTTGCAGTGTGCCATTTTGGCTCACATCTCCAGAAGCTCTACGGGTACCCATACACTCCTCTTTGAGGTTAGGGGTATTTAGGTAAAGAAAGTTGAGAAACATGGTATATTCCAAATATATGCATAACATGATATGAATTAACTATTCATTTTTAAACTATGTCAATTTATTAAATATTAATGGAGTGTGTACCCTATATTTATATAATCTATATGTTTCTCAATGTTAAGGGGAATGAACTAGTGTAAGAAACAACTTCCTATTCTCAGGAACTCACATTCAAGGTCTATATTTTATTTATGAAGTCCTTCATGTACACTAATTTAACATAATCATATTTAAAATGTTATTAGTTCATATCTGTTATTTGTTTCCCTTGCAATTATTTATGGGACATTGTTCATGTGCTAAACACTGTGCTATGCAATAGAGCTCTGAGATTGGACTAGCTTGAAGCTCTGGCAAGTGGGGGGGGAGGGGTGGTAGGGGCAATGTATGTAACCCTAACAATATTTGTACCCCCATTATATGATGAAATAAAAGGGAAAAAAATAGAGCTCTGAGGTGCATATTTCAGACCTGCCTTCTGTCCTAAAACAGTTTGAATTATAATAAAGATGACTGTCAATTAAGAAATCAATTCTAATGCAATATGATGAGTTTTATGCAAAGGAAGTAGAATTTGGTAAGAAATGATTTGGGAAAGGGAGTTTTACCAGCATTGGGCTACATAAAAGCCCTCTCAGGGAAAATATATTTAACCTGAACAGATGTGTAGGAGTTGGTCAGATGGACAGAGTCCAAAACTGTGTGTTTTGGCTGGAGAGGTAGCATGAGAAAGGCTGAGAGGTGAAAAGAAGCATGGCTTACTCTAGGGCATGAAAGGAACTGATACTGGTTAGCATGCACCGTGAGGAGAAGAATGCTCAAAGATAAGGCTGCAGACACAGCTCTGATCATGGGCATCCTCGTAGGCCATGCTAATGGATTTGTACATTATCCCAAAGATGATGAAAAGATCGTGAAGGCAACACATGACCAAGGTTTTAGTTTTTAAAGGGTCATTCTGGCTTCAGGGTGGAGAATGGATTTGAAAGGGGCAGAAGTGGAGTCAGGGAGACCCTTTAGGAGGTCATTGCAAAATTCAAGCAAAACAAGATGCTTGCCGGGCTGGACGTGGATGGAGTCAGTGGAGATGGACCAAAGGGATATTTATGAGGTGAGGTTAGAGGATTTGTCAGCTGGTTAGGGATGGATGAGTCAAAGGCAAGGAGGAGAAAGTTGACTCTTGGGTTTGAAGTGGGTAACAGTTTGCATGTGGTTGCCACAGCAGTTTGGGGAGGAGAGGAATGAGGTTGCTTTTAAATATCTTGAATGTGTAATAATTTGAAACATCCAAAGAGAGGTAATCAGTAAAAAGTAGAGCAGGAGCCAAGAAAGCAGGGAAGGGCTGGAGGTTGATCTTTTCAAACAGTTTTGTTGATCTTGGACTGCAACTTTTGTGGTTGGCAAAGCAATACGCTAACATATTCTACCTATTGGACTAGATTTCCTCCCAGGAACTGAAGCTGGGATTCTTCCCATTATATCAGATTGAGGCCAGACTGTCACTATTTCAAGAATGAATCCAACCTTTTTCCTGAGATTCTTCTAAAGTGACTTGCACAAAGACTTTCAGTCCTCTAATAGAAGAATGGAGACCAGAGCCCAGGTCTCTATCCTGCCAAATGAGTGTGCTTTTATTTAATCTAGCTCCTATGCCCACCTCCCAGACTGTGACAGCCCACTCTATCCTCAACATCTGTGGTGAGTCTCAACATCGTACTCTATCTTATTCAACTGATAGACGTATCTACACTTTTTTCCTGGGTAATGGCATAAGTCCCCATGTGGGAGCTCATTCTTCCTGCTAAAGGAAGCCAAAGGCTTATTTGAACACGAGCCCAATTTCTCCCCTACCAACCATCACTGTCACAACTGACCACTTTGGCAAGTGCTGCCAGCTCAGAGCGGATGGGTTGACTGACAGGAAGCACAGATCTGCCGCTCACACAAATCTAGGTAGTCAAGGGATGGAAAATAGGTGTGCTGGGCCTGTCTGACACGGACAGCTTCAGCCACACCAACATTTCAATCAGTACCATGTTAACACAGCCCGTGTGTCACTCAAAAATAGCTCCAGGGGTGGCTTCTAGGGAGCAAAATGAGTCCCTGGGCTGCTGCAGGGAGAGAGGTTACCAGGTCCATCAGAGGCATCTGCCACACCTCTTTCTCTTGCCAGATAATTAGGATGCAGTCCAGTTGGGTGACTTTATAATGCCCGAGGAAGTGACAGCTAATACTGGGCTGGCAGAGGAGAGCACTCCATGGTTCATCGTAACTGTCCAAATCAGCAGGATCTGTCCAGTGCATCCAAGAAAAGTTGAGTTTTGTTTATTCTTTCTTTGGGAGCAGAGGCAATAGCAAGGCTAGGTGTGCTTTAGAATGCCAATCTAACTACATGGACACTTAGTTACAAGCACAAACATATGTCTATTTGTATGGATGAACACACACTTGCACAAACACCTAGGCACAGACCTACCTGTTGATATATAGTCTGGTTGAGGCATAAATCACAAGCACGCTAAGAGCTAAGAGGCATGTATGCATGCAAAACGCTCCTATGCTAATATGCATGCTTATAAACACACATGTGTGAACTTGCATTTGGATGCACACATACAGAAAACACACATGCATAAATAAATGAATTTACTGCGTGTGTGGGTGCACACACACACATAGGCATTGATACACAAAAGCACATGCACAGTGCATGCAGATGCACAAACTCATATAGACACAGGCAAATACAGGTATGAATATATGTAAAAGCACACTTGTACATACACACCCACTTTACACACACACACCCACACACTCTTTTCTCAGAAGCAAATTGAAGAAGAAAGGGAGAAAAGAAGAAGAGCATTTATTCATTGGAGTTTCTACCTGTCATCACTTAAATCACTTTCAAGTGTGTAAAACAGAAGAAGGGGGAAAAATCAATTCCTGATAGAAGAGGTTCAAGGAGCTGTGAAATCAATTATATTTTATTTTCAAATATCATCCAGAGAAATTTATACTCTTTCAGAAAAGTCTGGTCTCGCCAGGGGGCAAAGCCCCGGCTGGAAATGGAAATGGGAAAGGCACTGCAAAGTTCAAGGCAAAGGTCAGTGCTGAGGTCAGTAACGACACTTTCATCTTCGCTGGCAGGAGGGAGGTTGGGGAGGTTTCAAGTCCCCCAATTCAAATAATGGCCATGGGGGCGATCTGATGTGACTCTGGTCACCCCATTGATTGCTAAGTTTGACTTGGCCAATTCACATTAAAAAATAAATGTACACGAGAGCTGAAAGGAGCCTTAGAAACCTCTTTTGTTTTAAACACAAAGAGACAAAGAGGCTGAAAGAAGAGAGTGACTTGCCCAACATCACCCAGGAAGAGAGTGCAGAGCCCGGAGGACCGAGCTCATCCAGCTGGATTCTCAGCCCAACCTTCCTGCTTTTTTCATTTGACTTCTGCTTTCAGAGTACCTTCCCTACCGGTCAGAACTTTGGTTTCTCAAAGACCAATATATAATCATGCACCTACTTAACTCATGCAGTTTTATTTTTTTTTGGAGGGAGGTGTCTGTTCAATTGTAGACACCAGGCTGAGGGCTAGTGGCTGGCCAGAGGTATCACCAGAACCAAATGTGGTGGTATGTGCTCAAGAGTAGCACTGTTGTCCACATGATCAGCCTCCCTGCTGTGGGATCTCTTTTACTGTCTATATATGCTAAAGATGCCAGATCTTTGATGGCCAGGGCTGGACTCTAGATAACATAGCAGGATGCTGTGGGGGAAAAAGCCTCACACTCTGAAATGCAGAAATCTTAATAAACAGATGCGTTTAGCACAAAGTAAAAGGATGGGGTGAGGAGGGGACAGAGAAGGTGACACTGAGAAAGTCAGATACTCTCATTACAAGCTTCAGTTTTTTCACTGTAAAAATAATGAGGAGTACATAAAGCTAAGTGTGAGTTGCTGAGGGTTTAAATTAATGAATGTATTTGAAGACACGTTGTAAATTTACTGGACAAATGTAGGGTATATTACATATAGTCTTAATGAAGGAAAACATTCTTTATCCCGGAGCTTTACTTTATGCCATTACCTCTGCTGCAAATGCCCTTGCTGTTCGCTGAATTGAATTTGGTCTTTTAAGGACTGGTTAAGTGAACTGACCTGAGCTACCATGTCTAAGAACCACAGAGCTGGAAGAGTTATCAGACGTGACTTCCAACATTTTCCACACTGGCTCTGGGACGTTATTGTAAGGGATGTTACTCAGTGCCGCATAATAGTAGCTTTTGTAGGAAAGCATTTTACGAAATGCTACACATAAGATTTTTCTCTTATAGATTCACAGAACACAGGAGTACCTTCAGAGTTCTGAGAGGTCCTTCAGGAAAGAAACCTGCTGGATTTTGTTGAACATGGTGTTTCTACAACATTTTTGCCTTGCACCCCCCCCCCTTTGTTTTGTTGTAGTTGTTGTTCTTGCATAACTGTTAATGCCCTAGGGGGAAATTTTCCATAGCATACAATTTTGGGATGTGCTTATCTTGCTCAATACCCTCATTTAACAGATGAGGAAACAAAGCCAGAAAGTAAGTGAGTTGACAAAGATCACTCAGCAAACTAACAAAAGGGTTATAATTCTTTTTTGTGTGTGTGGTCCTCATTGTTTTTATTTATTTATTTATTTATTTATTTATTTTATTTCAGCATATTATGGGGGTACAAATGTTTAGGTTACGTGTATTGCCTTTCCCCCTCTTACCCCCCAGAGTCAGAGCTTCAAGCGTGTCCATCCCCTAGACGGTGTGCATCACACTCATTATGTATGTATATACCCATCCCTCCTTCCCCCTCCCATTTGCCCTATGCCCGACAAATGTTATTCCTATATGTCCACTTAGGTGTTGATCCGTTAATACCAATTTGCTGGTGAGTACACGTGGTGCTTATTTTTCCATTTTTGGGATACTTCACTTAGTAGAATGGGCTCCAGCTCTATGACTGGGGCCCCATTCTCACTCTTCTGAAACAGAATAATGCCTGGCCTAGATGGGTTATAATTCTTGATGGTCTTTCTCTTCTCAGAATCCATATTAACACAATTTAGCATCTGATTATGCTCTGCCTTATGTTATCATTTCACTAATTATAATAATAGTTTGTGTATATTTTTAGATGAAACAATATGTGCAAAGTCGCCCAATATAATTTCCCAACATCTTGATCAATCCACAAATGTTACATCTGAATCTGTCTGTGTTATTTCTCACCGAGATCATGAGCTCCTAGGAAGGTGCATGTCTTACATGCTCCTGGATCTTCCCATGGCTCATACAGCCCTTCTAGACACACCTGAGGCACTCACTACCTGATTTTCTTATTGACTGATTGAACATCAGTGTCAGCCCCGGTTCTATGCCCACTGGAGGAAAGGAAAAAAGCCTGACATTAAAGCAATAAAACGAACCATTTCTCCTACAGAGTTAGTCTAACATTAATAAAAGCTTCATGATGCACTATCATCCTCTCCTGTTATTATTCTCATGTATTTCATGCTGGATATAAATGTCAGAATGCTTTATCTGTCTGCATTTTCATGGGATTTATTGATACTGAAAGAACACATGCTAAGACTTCTGTCAAGGGAAGCCTTGTCCTCCGTGGCCTCTCCTCTACGCCATGCCCATGGAGAGAAAGAAACTGGGAAAGGGGCACTGTGTTTGTTGTCCTAAGCCAGAGTTCAACACCCCAAGTCTTCTATGCTCTAGTTCTGAGGTTTTGTGCAACTTGCTTCTACTCTCTGGACTGCAAGGTAGCAACAAGGAAGGCCTTGACACGCCTGTTGTCTCACTTTACCACACTTTCATCTCTTTTGTAGAACTGCCATTTTATTCAGGTATCCGTCCATCCTCCTCACGATCAGAGTACTCCAAGGAGAAGATTCCTCCCCCAGAACTAGGGATACATTCTGATTAACCTAAGCCCATGATTTTTAAACCTAAAATGCATCAAAATCATCTGTAGGGCTTGTTAAAACATGGATTGTGGAGCTTTGGCCCCAGAGATTCTGATCCCATTGGCCTGGGGAAGGACCCTGGAATTCGCATTTCCACAAGTTCCTTACGACATTGATGTTGCTGGTCTGGGGTCCACACTTTTTGAACCATCCATCTAAGCCAATTGGGCTACTCACATCCCCCTATTGGCTTGATTGTGATGCTTCAACTCATTCTCCCACAAACAGAACCCAGGATGAGGATATGTGTGCAGGTACTTTATTGGGACATTACCCTAGGAATCACTGTGAAGGAGTCAAGCTGTGAATTGGGGAAACACAGAAAGACACCAAGGTTGAACCAATGGGCCAGTCTTCTCTGTGTGCCACTGGAGTTATTTTACATCTGTAGAACTTGGGATTTTCCCTCCAAGGAATGAGGAGCCCAGAATTTTAGCTTCGATCCCTCATTTGTTGACAGTTGCTCCTTAGGGCGTCAACTCTCTGGCATTTACAGAGATAATTACACTCCAGAAGTGACCCCCAGGCTCATAGATGTGGTCCAAGGTCTAGAACCATCACTCAGTAGCTTGCTAGAAATTCAGAATCTCAGGTTCCAACCAGATCTACTGAATCACAGTCTTCATTCAGTCTGTTCCCCAGGTGACCCATGTGAATATTAAAGTGTGAGTGTCCCTGCTTTATTGTAGTGATGGAAAGAGCTGATGGATAGGAATGGTGCCCTCCACAATGATTTTTATTATTGATGCCCTGGCACTTTCTTCTAATCTTCTTATTTCTCATTACTTATTTAAAAATAAGATTATATCAGTGTATGGAAATGTACACAGATCTGTAAATCATTGCTGGCTAATTAGTCTGGAAGGTAATTTTTATGTAGGAGTTAGTTTTTCTAAATATTAATGAGTAATTGAATTCTATTCTGAAAACAGATGACATTGTGAGTTGAGGGCAAGTAGAAGGAGGTGAGGAATAAAAGGATCCACAAGTAAACATGATTTTGCATCGAGTTTACTAGGGCTTGTATTTTTTTGAAGCCTGACACCTGGCAATTTAAATGAAAGTGAACCAGCCAGCACCAGAGTGACCCTCATAAACAAATGGGATATTTTCTAGGAGAAGAAAGCAAACTAAGTAAACTCCCCAAAGCAGAGATCAAGCAAACGATGGGCTCTGTTATCACTGGAGAAGGGTATGGAATGTAATTTTAGCCAGAGAGATCCCATAGCAACATTTATTAATATGTATTTTCCAGAATTTCATAAAGTAAAACAGGTATTACTTAAAATAACAATTCTGTGGTCAAATGAACTTGGAAAATGTTGACCAAAAATCATAAAGAGGTTAGAGGTTTGTTCGTGCCACTTTTTTCAAACACTAGATCAGTATTTAAGAGGCTGTCTTCTCTCCCCAGATCCTTGCCAGAATTGCCGAGCAGGCCCTGGTGCTTGCACTCTTACCTCTGACTCTATTGTCTCTACGGAGCAGCAAGTGAAACATTTTAAAAATGCTAATGAGATTGGGTCACTCTGCTGCTCAAAGTGCATCAATAAGTTTTATCTTGATATTTGTAGTTTTTCCTAACATTGTTAATAAATCCCTTCTTTACCTGCTATGTAATCTCAGGACCCT
Source organism: Cheirogaleus medius (assembly GCA_008086735.1). NCBI lineage: Eukaryota > Metazoa > Chordata > Mammalia > Primates > Cheirogaleidae > Cheirogaleus > Cheirogaleus medius. The sequence continues at coordinate 8,565,420 of VBSM01003204.1, read as the reverse complement.
GGCTGACAACTTTCCCTTATTCTTTAGTTTCGTTAAATATGCCACAATATTTCTTAAATACGTACATATTGTATTCTCAGAGAAGCCTCTTTTTTTTTCACTCCTTTCATCTCTTAGAGCACCATGCAAATTTCTTTAGAGCAAGTCACAATTCATACTGGTATTTCTGTTTGGGTAATTAGATATTTAATGTGTAGCTCTCCCCCTAGAAGAAAATCTATAAGAGGTTAAAAAAAAATAACTCTGTCTTATTCATCATCATTGTCCCATGCCTAGCATGTGTCCGATGCATAAGGGACAAAAAGTAAATATGTATTTAATGATCAAATGTATTGTGAATCACTAACATTGCAATGCATGGGGTTTTTCAAATGCATTTGAACATAGAGACTTCTTTTTTCAGCCTGGAAGTAATAACCCATGGAATAAATTTTGAGTAATCCCTTTCTGAAGTCAATTCCACTCCTCCTAAGTGTGAAAAGAGGAATGTAAGTTATAACTACATTTCAAGCTCTGCCTAGCTGTGAGACCATGGACAAAGTTATTTTAAAGATTGAGACTCACTTGTGGAATGATGAGGCTGGACAAGATAATCTCTGTAGTGCTTTACAGCTCCCAAGTTCTGAAGTTGCAATCATACAGAAAGAGTACCACTCTCACTTTGGTCATGGCATGAGCTCTCGAAGAGTAAGTCAAATCAGTCTGACCTCATTTCACTCAATGATATTTATAGTCTAGGATGGTAGATTAAGAGAAGGAAGTTGATGCAGAATATCTAGCTTTCCATGAGCCATTTCACAAAGTCTTTGCTGATGTCTTTCTAGAAAAGAGTAAGGAATGGGGGCTTGATTCCATGGACTGGTTTTGTATGATGGACTGGTTTTATGACTAGTTGAAAGATGGCCCCCAAGAGTGCTAATTAATGGATCAATGCTAACCTTGAGGACAGGGGCTGACAATAGCCTGCAGGCTCTGTCCTTTGTCCTTCTCTGTTCAACATTTCTATCCATGTCTTGGATGAAGGGCGAGAGCTCATGATCATCAAATATGTAGGTGACGTGACAGTAGGGTTATATCGCATGACAGAAGCAGAATTCAAAGTGGTTTGAACAGCCTGGAGAAATGAACTGAATCTAAAATGGGGAGATGTAGTAATAGAAAAGTTCTAGAAATAGAAGCTACAAACAACTGCAAAAAATATATAATTACAAAAATATGTGTATAAGTGTTTATTTCTGTGTGTGTATGCACACATGCATGTTGTATATATGTGTGCCTTAGGTAACCATTTGGAGTTTTAGTTGATGGTAAGATCAAAATAATGTAAGATGGCCACCCAACATGAATTTTTGCTACAAATTGAAATTCCATAAATAGAAACTAACCATGTGAAAAGAGGCAGGTGATAAATGCTGAAATGCATTCAGATGGTGCTCATAGTACCTCTTCCAATTTTTAAGAAGACAGAATAGAGCATGATCACAGAAGAGGGAACAAGATAGTGTGAGAAAATGTTAAAGAAATTGAGAATTAGTCTAAAGAAGAGACAACATAATTTTGGAGACCACAATTATGTACCTTGCACAAATCAGGATTATATGCCTCTCTGATGTAAAACCCCAGTGCCTAAGACTTCCCTCACCATGCATCCATCACAGTGTGTTGTCATTGCTTGTGTATGTCCCTCATGAGGCAAGAGGTTGTATGAAAGCAGGGTTTGAATCTCTTTGATCACCAGAAACCTCTCAGTGATTAGCTCAGAATCTGGAGCATGGATTCAGTGCATTGGTGAATGAATGAATACATTGCTGTTTTCCTTAAATATCTTTACTATTGTAAGAAAAGCCCATTTATGTTTATAATTGTTTAACCTGATGGATAAGAAAAAGTATCAGCTAGAAGTGAAAGTTCATACCATGTAATAATCACAGGTTTTCCAACATGCCGTGAACTATTGGGACAGAGAGATTTTCATCACTGAAGGCAATGAAGCCAATGTTGGAAGACCCATTTGTCTGGAGCCATTGGAGACAGGACTTAAGCTACATTCTATTTCCTGGTGAACTTTTATATCACTTAAAACTTGATTTTAATTCAGAGATTCTTCCCACAAAGTTTGTTCTGACTCAGCAGAACAACAATTAGTTCCTGAATTATTCTGCTATTTTGTGCTTCTAGACCTTTCATCTGGCTATTCTACCAATTCATACTCCACCCAAATTTTGTGCATAAAAACTCCTACTCATTCTTTATAAAACCTTTCATGTTTGGCTTTTGCCTAAAGTGTTTAATGAAAAAATTACTAAAACTAATCCTTTCCTCCTCTACTTTTCTGTATAATACTTGTACCTCTCTTATACCCTCCTGACTTTCTGCCTTGTATTATAGAGGTAGTTGTTAATCTGTCTAACCACCAACACAAAATAGAGAGAAGTTTACATGTGTGTGTGAATGTATATAGCTATCAATCAAGAAACATCCTCTTCGTGCCACATTTCTACCAAAACATCCTAATGAAAGCAGCAAGATTAGATCTATTATTCAAAGCTTTTTAATATGCAATTATCTGCCTGTGAATGCCAGCACCTTTTGTGGTATTCTTCCTATATCAATATGTGTAGAAACAAACATGAGACCTGTTTTTCCTTTGCTGCACAACAAGGGAGCAAAATACACCTACCCTCAAGATATTGTTGAAATAGAGAGAAAAAAGAGACAAATGCATAGATGAAAGAAAGAAAAAAAAGAAAAGCAGAGTGAAAATGATTGAAATACACATTAAGACACTAGGGTGGCAGAAAAAAATTAGGATGGCAGTATCTGTCACTTCATGTTGGTTAACATGTTTGTTTACCATCATGTGGCTTCTTGTTTGGCAGAAAGAAATGGTGTTGTGATTCGCTCATATTTTTCTTTGGACATCAAATAGTTTCATCCAACAATAATTGGATGATTTAAGAATAAATGTTTACATATGGAGCATGTGGATTAAATTTCCTTTGGAATATGCTTTGGTTTCAGAAGAGAAGACTAGAGTTGCTAGAGGATGCCTTGACAGGCATGTGCTTGATTTTAGGAACATTGACATCATCTGGGACTGGTCACACAGTGGGCCACTTCCAACACTGACACTTTTTGTGGTGGTGTTAATTTAACAGTATTTGGTAGCAACTGCTTGGCTACAGCACTAGGCTCCATGCTACAGAGAACCAGAAGTGTTCTCGCTCCTTAAAAAAAAAACTATTATGTATTAAATATCAATAATAAGAGTCAGTACCAGTTGGGGTTCCAAGCTCTTTGTATTTAATATCCACGATGATACAATGAAAAAAGTACCATGATGTTCCCATTTTTACCATAATAGTCCCATTTTTCAGTTGAGGAAATTAAGGAAGAGAGAGTTTAAGGAGTTCACTCAGAATTAAAAAGCTAGGAAACATCTCAACTGTGATTTGAACCAAAGCTGTCTGACTCTAGCATTTTTACCTTCTGCACCTCTCTACTTCTCTGTCTCATGACTACAAATCACTTCCTCTCTACCAGAAGTTTATAATTTGCCTCATTTTATTCTCAGGGCTACAGTATGGGGAAGATATTTTTCTAACTGTTTTATAGCTGATGCACCTGGGTCTCAGGGGCAGTTTGAAGAAAGGTGTTAAGTTCACAGAACTAGTGAATGGCAAGAACCAGGACTTGAACTTAGGTTTTATCTAAATAACACCCGCCTCTGGCTATTCTGTGTTCCAGGGATGGCCCCTGAATTAACTGCACCAGAATTGCCTGTTGAGGGGCAGGGGGCTGAGCTGGTTTAAAAAGGTCCATACTTTGGACCAGCCTATTAACGACTGCATCGGCATCTCTGAGGTAGGGGGCTCAGGATCTTCCTTTTTGAAAAGTGGAAAGGGTAATTCTTCACTCTCAAAACTGAATGCCTTGTGCTGCCTCTGTAAACTTTGTGAGGAACAGGCACCTGTTAACCAATGTTATTAGGAAGCTTAAAATGAGAAGATGAAAAGGTATCGAGTCCTGGGAACACGGAGACAAGGAGAGAAGCCAGCGTGGAACATCGTAGAACGAAAGACTACGGCTCTGAAGTCAATTCCTACTTCTGCTTCTTAATTGTCATTTTGATTTGGGATGAGTTATGTATCTCTCTGCATTTTAATTTCTCTATCTGTAAGATATGTTTCTTTGATTTTATGCATATTGAGTGAGCAACATATTTAAAGTGAACACACAGTAATTATTCAATCATCTCTTGTTTTTGTCTGCTTGTGGTGCATTACAATCAGTCAAATTTTTCAGATACAATTGTCAACTCTATCTCCACCCTAGCCTGCATTATATCAGCTGTTATACATTTCCAGTTTGTCAATTATTTCCTTTCTGTATATACAACTGTCTCCTAAGGAAAGCATTTACGGGTTAATGTGGTGCTCATTGTTAGTAGCAGGTGATGACTTATCATCCACCTGTGCTTTTATTAGAGAAAGATGAAGGCATGAAGGAATACATCAAAGAAATGAATGTCTAATGGGAAAAAAATCAAAGATTATTACAGATCAGCAATAGGAATATTTGGGGGCAAAAGTCATTTAAGAATATAATTTAAATTCCAAATTCTATTACCCTCTCTACCTATTTGAAATAACAGTTCAGAAATCACTTTTTTAAAAAAATGGAAACATAAAATTATCAAGTTGCAAAGGACTTAGAGGTCATTTATAACAACTCTTAAGCAATGCTTCTCTTTGGAATAAAGATTGCGACTTGCTCATGTTATAGAGTGCAATAGCATTCACATTTATTACTTACTAAATCCCATGAGATAGAAAGATAGACACCATTTTGCAGATGAGAAAACTAAGGCTCAGATAGATGAAGATGCTTGCCAAGGTCACTCATGCCACCCAAGACTGGTCCCTGAACCCAGATGCCAGACTCCTTCACTCCCTGCCCTCGTCTGCAGTGCTTCCCGATTCCAGGCAGACAAAGTATTATGGATGAATTCCTTTCTCTATCTCTTTCAATCTCTCTTTTTAGAAACTTTTAATTAGTACTCAACTCTCTGCCATTATTAGTATTTGTTATTAAGTATTAAGAGCCATTCCTGTTCCTTTCTGCTCCCCTGTACACCTCCCGAAGCTTCTTGCTCTGAGGCTTTTGGTTTTAATTGTTATATTTTTTCACCAGTGATCAGTCGAGCTTCCCTAATGATCTCAACTCATTTGGAGGGTTTATAGCTCCAGCACAGAACTCCAATAAAAGAAAAAGAGAAGCGTCCTGGGAAATCCCCTGAGGGCTTTTCTTCTGCCAAGAACAAAATCTCATTTGCTGCTCACTCTCCTGCCCCTAGCCTGAGGTCCTTTTAAGTGGAAAGACTCCCATCTCCCACTTGGGGAAGTTGTCTTCCTCCTCCACCCCCTGCCAACACTAACCCCTTGACCTTCCCTTCCCAGGATGTCATCTGAGACTCCTGCACACAGTAGGTAGGCAGTAGATTACTATTTGTTGACCAATGCAATAAATAAGTGCATTTATAAAGAAAGAGGAGAGGATAAACAGAAGAATTACGGGCCACTTATTTTGGCGAGGGAATGTACAACGTTCTTAGATGATTCAAGTGCTCCCAATCGGTTGGAAGTAGGTGTATATATGAGGATACAGACACAGAGTCTGTTAAAATAGACCCCATGGCCAATCACAGGGTGGTACTCATAACAGCTAACGCCACTGAGTATTTACTATGTGCTGGGTCTAGTTCCAAGCGCTTATGGGTATTCACTCTTCTAACCCTCACTACAGTCCTATCGTGCACTTGCTCACATTATCCTCATTTTGCAGGTGGGGAAATAATTGAGAGAGCCAGGATCCTAACTGAGGTGGTCTAGCTCCAGACTGTGAATTCTTAATCTTTATATCATGGCAGTACTCTGATCCAAGGGCACATATCCCAAAGTACAAGTTTGTTATTTACATTTAAATTTTCAAAGGGTTTTTGCATATATCATTTAGTTTAATCACTATAAGAACAGTAACATAGGATTAAATAATACTCTTATCCATTTTTGGTTTTGGAGAGAACTAAAGACAGGAGGGGTTGTGTTAGCCTCCCTGACACCCAACACCCTTCAAGGATAGATGCAGAACCAGAACTCAAGTCCACAAACAGTGAAAGGCGGTAGACACAGATGACAGCAGGGATTTGTTTCACATCAGTTCCACCCCTGGCAGCACTATGTGCTAGTCATTTCATGAGGCATATCCTGCTTAGCTTTTCTGAGCTGTGATTTTTCTCATCTGTAAAATAAGGAGAATGCCTATCTCACAGGGTTCAGGCAAGATTGTTATTAGTTTATCTGTTAGAATATGGCAGACATGTTATAAATTTAATTTTCCTTCCCAAGCTCATGAGAGTAATTTTGTGACTAGGTGAGTTCCTCAATCTGGGGCCTAAAGGTCTTCAACAAATATGTATGAGGCTGGGACTCCTTATCTCACTATTCAATGTTGCTCATCCACGGAGGAGAGAAAAATCATCATATATCTTATGAATTGGATGACTTCTCTTTGCTGAATCATGGCTGTCTTAACTCTCTTGCTCCTGGATAAAAACAGAATGAGGTGCCAATCAAGACAATGGCTACAATCTTTCTAAACTTGCAGACTCCCAGCAGGTCTAGATTGGGAGGGAACAAGATTTAAGTCTCTCATCTGAAAGAGAGATGCATAGCGAGAAGAATCCTTCATGGCCACAAGGCTTAAAATGATAGAACTAGGACTAAAATTTAAGTCTGCTAACACCACACCTTCTCATCTAATGCTGCTAAAGAGAGTCACTACCTGGAAAGGAGGGTGTGGCATGGTTTCTAAGTGAGGGAGACCCAAGCAAGGAAGTTCCAGGGTATATCTTCCCAGTAAAATTGTTCCCACTAGGAGCAAAGGCGTCAAGTCTGTCCAGGGAGTCCCGCAAGATGACAGTGATAGAGCCCATCAGTGGAGTACCTGATTGAGGAAGAGCATCTAATAAACATGAAGAGAAAGGCCAAGCGTTCCGATGCTTAATTATCTCCCCAGTGATGGAAAGTCTACCTTCATTTTCCTGTGCTTGTTTGTGAAGGCGTCTATATTTCCCAGGAAGAAAAAAAGCTTCAGAGTTCAGTGACTCAATGTAGGTGAATTTATTAAGGTGATCATTAATCTATATATCCTAATAACTTGATAAGCACTCAGTTGTCAACATTTATCAAATCTGGACATGAAACCAGAAAACTGGGAAAACAATATTATAAACTTGTCACTTTACACCAAAGCTTATAATATATTTATTGACCATCAAGTATTGTCCCAAGAGTTTATTTTATCTTTTATAATTTTATTTTGTTTTATTTTGGAATTCGATACAATGATCTTCTATTTCACATGTAATATAAAAGGCCAAGTACTTACATTTTTGGCAATACGGAAGACTAGGTGGCCGTAGATGCCTCAGTCAGTACACAAAACCTAGTGCATTTAAAAAAGCACCTTCAACAATAATCACAGGAAAAGAATTCAGAGCTAGGGACTATGAGAAAGTGTAAATCGACCAGGGTAAATGAGAGCACTTGAGGCAATTTTCTACTAAGAGCATCTGCCAGTTACTGGGGACCTAAACCCTGAGTTTTAAGGGAACTTCTGAGCCAGAGGAAAAGGGAAAGCCTAGAGCCTATTTCTTTGAGGTTAGATAGATCATCTGCATTAAGCCAAGAACCCAAACGACAACACTATCCCTGGATGGACTAGGGGAAAAATATTTATAGAGGTCTTTGTGAGGTTCAAAGACAGAAAGTGTAATTGATGACCAAACCCTATACATCAAAATATTATAAATCAGAAGGATCTTGACCAGAATTAAAGTTCATTAATATGCTTTAGGGATTTTTTTTTCCCAGGAAGTAAATATATTGATTCAGTTCACACTTTATTAATTTAAACATTTGTGTTATAATATCTTAGATAAACACTAAAAGAATAGAAGAGTGCATAACTTCCAAATTAGTAAAGAAGAAAAATGAATTTATTCTAAAAGAAAGGAGAATAAATAGAAATAAAGGTAAAATACAGAAAATTGGATTACATAGAAAATAGACAATAAAATATATATGAATCCAACTATTTAAGTAATCACTATCCATATGAATAGATTACTCTCTGCATTTAAATAGTTTAAAATATGTAAAATGTACAAAAATAAACTCCGTCTACACACTATTTACAAAAGAAAAACTAAAACACAAATGTCTCTAGAGATTGAAAGACTACAATGGAAAAATGTAAGAGAAAAATACTTATAACCTTAGAGGTAGCAAGGCTGGTAAAATTTCAGACCTCCTTGATACTAAAGTTAAAAAGAAAGATCTCTAGAAGAGGTAAGGAGGATCATTTTATAGGCAAAACAGATTTCCTTTGCTAAGAAAATATTAAAATTTTAAACATACACACAGCTAAAAAACCAATTTCTAATTATGTAAAGTAATTAAAAAATGATGGCACCACAAGGGGAAAGAATGACAAAGCCACATCATACTGAAAAAATTTGATATATTTCTCAGTAATTGTCAGAGAATATAGAGGACTTCACATAAGTAGCAAGCTTGATTAGTGGAAATACAACCCTGACCCTTATTTTATGGACAGTTTAAAATAACTGACCATTTTGTATGTCAAAACCATTTCTCAATAAGTTTCACAAAATGAATATTACTTTACTAAAATTTCTGACCAAAATGAAATTTAGATGTCAAAATAAAAAAAGATAAAATGTAAATATAAATAAATATGTGCACATATATACACTCGCTCACACACACACCAGAAGAAAATCACATATATTCAGAAATTTAAATAAAATGACATTCTAAATTACTCTTGGGTCAAAGATGAAATCATACTAAGCATTAGACAATGTTTAAATCTGAAAACTATGGAAATCTTACATATCAAATATTTTGTCTTGCAGAAAAGTGACACCTAGAAGCAGTTTATAGTTTTAAAATCTTTATATTTAAAACAAAAATGGGTAAAATTAACTAACTTAAAAATTGATAATGGAATAGAAGAAAATATCTAAAGAAATTAAGATTTAATAGAAATAGAGACAAAAGTGTGTGTATATAGACATGTGTGAGTGTGTGTGTGTGTGAGAGAGAGAGAGAGAGAGAGAGCATAGTGAACAATATAAGAAAGAAAGACGTCAGGGGACAGAACCATAATTTCAACCATGATTATTTCTATACTAGGTAGTGTTTATAATAAACAAATTTTCCAATAAATTGAAAACCATTTGCCTGGATCAAGTCTTCAAAAATATTGCTTACTAACCCTGACTCAATAAGGGGTACAAAGTCTGAATGATCATTATAAACATCAATGATGTGGAAACAGTATTTTAAAGTATTACCACAAACAGGACACAGGCCCAGTTGATTTTACAGGTAAATTCTATAAAATATCTAAGAAACTAATAATTCCAATCTTAAAATTTCTTTCAGAGAATCAAATAAAGGAGAAGGTCACTTCCTAACTTTTTTGTTTGTTTGTTTTTGAAGATAGTATAACAACCAACCCCAAACCAACCCCAAACAATAAGAGAATACGATAAAAGAACAACCAGATCACCCATGAAAATTTAAAACTTCTCAATGAAATATTAGCAAACTGCATTCAACAATGAATTTTAAAAAATACAACATGACAGATGTAAAATTGTTCTAGGAATGATTAATATTAGAAAATCTATAAATGCATTCAATCATATTAACTGACCTAATAAAAAAAAAGATATATTGCAATGGATGCAGTAAATGCATTCAATGAAACTTGGTCATTATTTATCATAAAAATTGTTAGTGAAATATAAAAAAGGGAACTTCCCTAACTGGATAAAGGATAGCTTTAAAAAATATACCAGAGAAACTAAGTAGAAAGAAACCTACACATATATAGAAGCCTACTATGCCACAAAACTGGCAAAGGAGACGGGGGAAAACTATAGTCTATTTAATAAACACGAGTGCTGTGAAAAGTAGTTCTCCAATCTGGGAAAAAGATGAAAAGGGATGCTTATCCTGTACAATAAACTAAAATCATTTCCAGATAATGTAGACTTAAAATGATAGCTAAATCAATAAAACTTCTCCCTTCCCCCTAAATTGATATCTTTATGTCTTCAGAGTAAGGAAGGATTTCTTAAACAAAACACAAAAGAACAAAACATAAGTGAAAACATAAATCTGGCTTATTTAACATTAGGAACATTGTAAGACCCCGTAAAGAGATTGAAAAGGCAAGCCACAAATTGGGAGAAGATATTTGCAGTTACATAAATGACAAAGACTTACCATGCAGAATGTATAAGTATCTCTCACAAATCATTAAGAAAAAGACAAACTTCAAATTTAAAAAGGGAGAAAATGGGCAAAAGGCATGATCCTGCATTCCACTACAAAGGAAATGTGGCTGGCCTATGACATTTGAAAATATATTCACTGCATCAAAGATAGAGTACAAATACAATGACCTGCCTTTTCATGCCCACAACATTAATAAAATCTAAGAAGTGTAGCAATAACAAATACTAGTAAGGACACAGAACAAAAAGGATTTTTATTCACCACTGATGGGTATGTAAGTTAGTCCTCCTGTTTTAGAAAACAGTTTGGCCTCTACTGGTAAAATTAAACATATATACCCCCAAATTAAGCAATTCTACTAAAACTTGAAGAAAAAGCAAGTAGCCAGTTAAGAAGAAATTTAAAATATTGGTTTCTTGTGTTAGGGATAGAACAAAAATTTCAACTAGTGAAGGGCACACAAAAGGCTTCAAAACCAATGGTACTGTTCTATTTCTTAAACTGTTCTGGGTATGAGGTGCTAATTTATTATTTTTGTTATACTGTAGATATATTTTATACTTGTTACTATAATCTGTTAATATATCCCACAATATAAATTAAGTACATATATATATTTTTATTGATTGATTTTAAAAGAAATAATGGCTTAGAAGAGCCACAGAATGTATGTGCAAATAGTGGTTCTGAGTGACATGCCTTGTCATAGAGAAAATACCATAAAATAAGTGTTATTAATAATAAGTCAATATAGTTGTTTTATGTCATGAATAAGTAGTTCAGTACACCAGAATACAGATGTTTTATGAAACTCAGTATAGAATAAAATGTGATATTTTAATTCATTGATAAAATGATAGTTTATTTAATAAATGGTGCTGGCATAACTATTTGTCCATATAGAAAAAAATGATTCTTTATTTCATACCAAATAAAATTAATTTTATACAATTAAACAGTTAAATTTAAAAGATGTACATCTTATAGGACAATCCAGAAGACATATACATTTTCTAGGTTTAGTAAAATCTTAATGATAATGAGTTCTATGATCAATTACCATAATTTGTCAAAGACATTACTGAATTTTAGAAATGCAACAAAAATGACAGATGGCCAATATTTTTTAATTTCAAAATATTAAGAGGGTACAAATGTTTTTGTTATTTATTCAATAGAAAGGTTTCTTTCAAACTGAAATGAAGGCCAAAGTGGCCAGTAAAAAATACAGCATTTACATTGTTCCTTCTCATCAGACCAAAGCGAATGGTTAATAGGTGCATGAAAAGATGGACAAACTCTCTAGAGGCTGGAGTAATAAAAATTAATGCAACAATGGAATATCACTTCATGTTCATTAGATGTCTATGTATCTCATCAATACAGATGGACATAAAAACTGTTATAGTATTTTGTGAAAACAATATAGCAACAGCTATTTAAATATAAAATATACTTAATCATTAACTCAGCCTTCCTTACTTGATGTCTATCCCACAAAAATAAAGACTCATGGTATAGAGATCTATGAATATAGATGCTGATTATAGCATTGCTCGTACAGGTATAAAGTAGCAACAAAGTGACAAAGAGGGAAAATGGTGAAATAAGTTGTAGTGCATTTATACCAAGGGTCTATTTTGCAGCTATTAAAAATAATGAATTAGAACTATACTACCTGACAAAGAGAACTTCATAAGTATTATTGATTAGAAAACTGAGAAGTAGGAAATACTGTAGTAAGAAAAATAATATGCAAAATAAGGCTTCATTTTGAAAAAGAAAATGGGCAAAATCCCCATTTCATTTTGCATACACATAGGCACAGACATGTGTATTAATAAATGTATACCAGTACATGGCACTTAAGCTTGAAAAAAGTATGGAAAGTTACTTGCCGTATTGTTATATACATTATCTTGTGAGAGAAAATGGGATGGAGGGGCAAGTAAAAGTAGACACAGTGAAAAAGACTACACAAAATGCCTTTATATTATTCTACTTAAAAATAATACTGATGTATATATATGGATGAGGTCATAATAAAAAGAAATAGTATAAATCTATACTCACTAGCTTGTACCTTATGTGATATGTTACCAGATTGAAAAAAAATCAAGTTACAGACTAACAAGTATAGTAGCGTTCTGTGGGTGAAACAAGGTTCCAGATGTATTTTTAAATGTCTATCTTTAAAGGAGAAAAGCACAGAAAGATATTTGTCAGGCTGTAAATGTTAGTTATGGTGGGTGGGGGCGAAGGTGAAGACAGTGGTAGGGAAGAGGAGTGGTGGGTGAGACAGATCATTGCATATGTCTCATACATCTTTGAACTGTCTTGTTTTACTTTTGACAACAAACATGAATGTGTTTGTTACTGATCTCTGATGTAGCAAACCACTCCAAAACTAAGCATTTTAAAATAAGAAATATATACTCTGTTCATCATTCTGTGGATTCTTGGTGGCTCTTCTGATCTAGACTGGCTCAGCTGGGATTGACTCCTCTAGGAGTGGCTCAGCTGGAACTTGATTCATGTGTCTAATAGTTCACTTTGTATCACTGAGGGTGTGGGATCAATCGGCCATGTGTTAAACATCACCCAGCAGACTAGCCAAGGTAAGCATCACAGTATAGTAGCCACAGGGTTCCTGAGGGCAACAAGAAAATAAGCTACAATGTGCAAGTGCTTTATAAATCTCTGCTTGTGACACCTATATCAATGTTATGTTGTCCAAAGCACATCACAATGTCCAAAGAGCGTAGGTAGAGAGAAAAGAAGTTATAGGTATTTCTACAACCGGCAGCACAAGGTGCTGCCAAGTTTATTTTCATTATTATTTAACACATTTCTATTATTTGTCCTTAAAGGCATCCTAATTCAGGCATGCATTATCTTTTAAGAATTAATCTTCTTAGAGATTGTGTTAATATGGGATAGTCATGGTGTTTGCCTGTCTCTTTCCTTACCCATCAGGTTTAGAATTTATTTTGGATTTTCTTTTAGTTTATAACAAAACATGCAACCAATTGTTGCATTAAAACAAACAAGAATGAGCTTGGGGAACGTCTACTTTATACTTGAAATTTCTGTCATGGTCTCATGTGAGAGCGTGTGAATTGCACATACAATGAAGAGATTTTTTACCTTAACCAGTACTTACACATGGAGAATGACCAGTAACATCTTTCCTCTGTTTTTCAGATAATTTTGAGATGTTATATTACAACATCCCTCTTCAAGGACTTGAAGCAATGCCCTTACCGGTAGAGGTTAGGTTGCAGTGGGGAAGGCACTGTTGCTGCCCCTGCTGGCCATTTGGTATTGTAGCCGCTTGCACTGCACCCCATAGAGTGGCCTACAAGATGCACAGAACTGCCCAGCATTCAGTATCCAGGGTCAGCGAGCAATCTGAGAAGTGACAGGTTATATGTACACAGAATATGGTCAGGAAATAGTGACTGAGCATATATGCATCTTACCATATGCACTACAGTGATTTTTTTCAAATATCTATTGATTTTAATGTTTGATAATCTTTTTATTTGTTGCTTTCTTTTAAATAAACCCTTTTTGAAGCAATGAGCTTTTAGAAAGTGAAAGCTTAAATTAAAATGTACTACTTAATTTCAGTTACTAAAGAAAGTTAATAATGAATGTCATCTTCCAAAATATTTGTAAACATTTACTATGTACCATGAAGAGCATAGTGATATCACTAACCGTAAAAAACAGAATACACAAATATGTTGAAGAAGCATCAGATTCGCTTCAAGTCAGCAGTTAATTTATGAAGATTGTTCCCCAAACAACTCTTAAACTGTGAGAATGCAGCAGAAAATGTTTCCATATTCATCTGCAAAGCATAACTTTTCATTGAGATCTAATAATGGTTCTATTTTTTTTTTAATTTGAAAGTTTTTCTGCAAATATAAAAAATGAAGTAATAGGTGTTAATGTGCTGGTTCCATTTCTACAAGAAAAACTTCACACATAGGTACATAAAGCAAGTTTTGTATTGGTATTACCAGATGCTATAATTGCAAAATTAGCTAATTCTAGCAAAGGTTTGATGATGATGATGATGATGATGATGATTAAAATCAAAGTATAGCTTTTCCCAGTTCATTTTTTCAGGTGAAACATCTGACATTTGGGGGAATAGTGTTGTACAAAAAGATGAAAGTTCAGCACTGACAATAAAATTAGGTGTTTTTGTGGTGAAAATATGAATATACAAACTTCAGTAGATTGCATGATGGTAAATGTCAGGTCCGGCTTCTTGGCGCACTGTTGTCCTGGTTCTTTGGCTCCTTTCTTCGAAAATTCACAAGCAGGGCCGGTGCAACAGAGTGACCACAGACAGGAAGCAATTCAACACAAGCAGCTTTTATTGCAGAAATGAAGGGAGCTATACAAAACGAGAGTACATACTTTCGCACATACTCTCGCTTTGTATAGCTCCCCTCTCCCACTCCGTGACACCGGCCCTGCTTGTGAATTTGCCAAGCCAAACCCCGGTCCCAAGCAGGCACCACGGTGGCTGGTCTGGCTGCTGGACCCCAGACGCATGGCTGCCCCGAAAGAAGTCGGGGCCAAGCAAGTTGCAAGCGCACCTCTCTACCCAGGAAAAGTTTCCCCTGTGGCCACCCATGGGAACAGATGCAGGGTCTGGCCACTGCCATTGAAAGAGTTTATCCTGAAAACATCATCAGAAGGAGACATGGGGGGCGGGGGGGAATGGTCCTGCAGCTCCCAAAGAAAGAAGAGTAAACAGAGAGCTGCCAGCGTTTGGGAGGTTCCAGCCTGCAGGACGGATGCTGTGCCCAGCAACCCACAGCAGAGATGCCCAGCTCCCCACAGTGGAGCCCTGTGAGATTCCTGGGCCCGAGCCCCAGCCTCAGGCAAGGTCCACTGCAGCTGGGTGGCACGGCTGGTCTCCAGACATGCCCCGGCCGCTGCAGGGAAGAAGTCGGTGCCAAGCACGTTGCAAGCGCTCCTGTCTGTCCCAGGAAAACTTCCACCACGCCCAGCAGCGGGAGTAGGTGTGGGGTCCAGCCGCTACCATGGAAAGAGTTTATCCTGGAGATGCCGTTGGAAAGAGTCATCAGCAGGGGAGACAAATGGAAGATTAGAGGCAGCCCACGAGCCCGCAGCTCCCAAGGAAAGAAGAATAAAGAGGAAGCAGGAGCCGACCTATGGACAGCTATTGTCAGAAGGAACACTGTGAAACCACAGAGAAGCAGTGCGGCACTCTCCTTGTGGGGAAAGTAAAGGTAATGGATACACTTGATAAGCTGGTGTGATAACAGATAAACAGATGCTGGCACGGATACGGAGAGAAAGGAACACTGTTGGTGGGACTGCCAACAGTACAATCTTTATGGAAAACAGTATGGAGAGTCTTCAAAGAACTAAGAGTAGACCTGCCATTGGATCCAGCAATCCTACCATTGCATGTTTACCCAAAGGAAATAAAGCCATTTTACCAAAGAAGACACTTGCACTTGAATGTTTATAGCAGCACAGTTCACAATTGCAAAGGTGTGCAATCAACCCAAGTGCCCATCAGTTCATAAGTAGGTTAATAAAATGTGATAAACGTGTACCATGGAGTACTACTTGGCCATAAAAAATGAGGAATTAATACCTTCTGTAAAATCCTAGTTGGAACTGGAGACCATTCTGCTAAGTGAAGTATCA
This sequence comes from Cheirogaleus medius, assembly GCA_008086735.1. NCBI lineage: Eukaryota > Metazoa > Chordata > Mammalia > Primates > Cheirogaleidae > Cheirogaleus > Cheirogaleus medius. Next base: position 8,549,323 of record VBSM01003204.1, on the reverse strand, counting down.
CAAGAATGGAAAAACAAGCACCACATGTACTCACTATTAAATTGGAACTATCCAGTCAGCACTCATGAGCACACACAGAATTAAAATTCAACAGAAATCAAGAAGCAGGGAAGGGGGAGGAAGGGATGGTAAAGTCAAGCCTAATGGGTACAGTGTACACTTTCTGGGTGATGGGCACACTTATAACTTCGATTCAATATGTACAAAAGCAATCCATGTAACCTAAATATTTGTACCCCTGTAATATTCTGAAATAAAAAAAAAAGAAATCTATGGTGAATGAATATGCTGGGAATTGCTTTTTGTGACTTCGTAGTCCTTTATTATTTCCAATCAGTATTTTTTTTCAGAAACAGGGTCTCACACTGTCACCAAGGCTAGAGTACAGTGAAGTGATCATAGCTCACGGCAGCCAGCATAGCTCACGGCAGCCTCAGATTCCAGGACTCCAGTGATCCTCCTGCCTCAGTCTCCCCAGTAGCTAGCACTACAGACAGCACCACTACACGCATTTTTTTGTCTGTTTTGTTTTGTTTCTTGCAGAGGCAGGGGTCTTGCTATGTTGTAGAGGCTGGTATTGAACTGTTGGCCTCAAGTTATCATGCCGCCTCAGCCTCCAAGAGTACTGAGATTACAGGCTTTCCAATGAGGTTTTTAAAAATATTCATTAAAATAGCAATGTGCACTTAGTGTTTTGATGTCCATCATAAATCAGATATAGAAATATTTGAGCTCTGGAAGAATTATTTTGTAAATCAACCCATATATTTTAAAAATGATAGTAAACTATTTTTAAATGATTTTTCTAAATCTTGGGAGCGTGTTTTAAAAAATCTTTAACAAAATATTCAATGGTATGAATGTCAAACATTCTCCAGATTTTTAACTTTCAGATTGTATATTCTGTATGGGAATGCAATGGCATACAGGAAAGCTCTCAATTTTGCAGCAACTAGATTTAGCCAAATATTAAAAAGAATTATGTATAAAGCAATATCTTTGATAAGTTTTATCTTGTAAAAGTACTTGTCAGAGTAAGATTCTCTGAATGGAGAGAAAAAGACAATAGCTATGGAAATACCTGGGCTGAAATATTTATAGGCTTTAAAATCAAAAATACAAAAATATACCCTATTTAGAATTTGCCCTTGGCTTAGAGTTACTTCACATCCATAGAGAGAATATTTTTCTCAACTAATATTATCAAATAAAGAGAGTGGGGTCCATAGATGATGTCAGAAACTTTGAGGATGTTAATTATAAAATGAAACATTGAAAAATATTACAAACATTTTTATGAAAAAAAAAATAAGACCGTATTGAAGAGTGCATTCTCCAGGGGAAAACAATGATAGTAACACAGTATTAGAAGCAAATATGCTTAAGAAACTGATTAAAGTATATGACTCTGTGCCAAAAATAATTCTGCTTATTTGATTTTAAAGTTTAGATAGTCAAAAAGTGTTTTTTAGAAAATATTTTTATTTAAAATGCAGAGATGTATGCTGTTTTTATTTTTAAAAGTATTTAATGTTTTTAGTAATTTTTAAATAGAATTAAATTGTTCATGCATAAATACAAAATTGGTCTGTCAATAATTATATATTTTTAAATGCTATATGATTTTAAGAAATTAATAAAATTTATCTTAGAACGCTCTTAGGTTAACAGCAAATTGACCAGAAAGTAGAGAGAGTTTCCACATACCTAATGTCCCCATACGTGCAAAGCCTCCCCCACTGTCAGCATCCTACACCATAGTAGTGCATTTGTTACAATTGATGAACCTACATTAACATATTATTACTCAAAGTCCATAGTTTACATTAAAGTCTATTCACTCTTGGTATAAGTTTCCTGAAGACAGGAATCTGCCTTATTTTTCTCTAAATTTCTAGGCCTGAGTCACTATCAGGCACAAAGACTCAGAACACGGACATATTTATGTATGAAAGAAAGAACCTCTCAAAAGCCACATAATGTGCATGAAACTACACCACGAAAGCTTTCCTTATACCCTGAGGCTAGGCATGCAAAAAAAACTTGGGATCTGATATTGTCTATCTCTCCAAAGTAGAGTCACCCTGAAATAGTTGAAGTTAGACTTCGAGATTTTTTTTTTTTGAAGGGGACGTTGGTCTTTTCCAAGGATTAGGAAATGTTAGTGCACATTTCAGTAAATGACTCTGATCCTCCCTCCCTGGCCCACGCTTGGTCCATTTGGAGAGTTCTCCACTCCACCATGGGATGGTGCCATGTGTTATCTGTCTTGAGAACTCACTCTCTGTGCTGAGACAGTCCTCTAATGGGTAATGCAGGGTTGCATCTGAGAGTAAATACTTGTGACATTTCAAACCCCAGGCACTGAAATGATAGATGCACTATCACTGTCAAGAGCTGCTGTGATTGTGTGTGTGTGTGTTTTGTATGTCAAAAATGTCTGAAGTATATTAGCTTTCCCAAACTTACTGTGCCCCAGCCCTATTAACAGAGTAGAAGCAAAAGGCTCCCCTTGCTGGCTATGGATATGCCCTACCAATTCTTCTTATGAGCAGAGGTGATGATGGGATTTGGGAGAACAGACTGGAAGAAGACACCATGTTCAAAAAGGCAAGAGAAGAAAGAATCTACACACAAGATTTGATGCAAAGACTTAGTAGGCCCCAAACTTTTCCAGTTGAAATGTATGACTTCAGGATGTCACTTCATCATGGCTAATGTTTTCTTTGTCCTGCACTCTCTCACACACACACACACACACACACACACACAATCTTGGCGGTGACCGAGTAGCTTGAGGCCTGAAGAAAATGCAAAGTACTTAATTATCCTCTGCCCCTACCTCTACCTCCCATAGAAAATTTGCATATAAGGAATGAAGAATGAGATATCTATAGTTTAAAGCTTTTAGGAAAGAAAATTAATATTGAGTAAGTTTGTCTGTGTGTTAATAAACAAATAACTTATTTGCAAAAATACGTTTGTTAAAGAGAGATTCATACCACCTGCAAAAAGAAAAATTGCCCACAAAATAAAAAACAGATTTCTTCATTGCTTGTAAGAACCAATTCCACTGAGAGGCTTAATAAATATTTTCAGTGAACCTAAAAATAGCATCATTGTTAATATAATAACAAAAAAGCTAACCATTATGAAGCAATAGAACACTTATCAATTGCCAAGCACTTTATATTTGATAAGTACTTACACGTACTTGGAGTAATTGAGGTCATTGTATATTTTACCTTAATTAATCCTCACCATAAAACTATGTGGTAGTGTTTATTCATAATTTTATAGAAAGGAATACTGAAACTCAAAGAGGTAAAATTATTTTCCAAAAGACATAGAGTGAGTACATGGATGGACAATCAGTTACCTTCATTCCAACTCAATTAGTAATTAGTGATTTGTTCTGATCCAGAAATGTTATCAAGAAGTTGCCATTATATAATATATTTTTCTTTGATTTTATAATAATTTTGTTTTTGAAAACAATTAATGCATGTTTATTATAAATATTCAAAACATTGAAATATAAAAAAAGAAAATAACCATCATCTCTATCATCCAGAGATAATCAGTTAATGCTTTGGTAATCATTCCATTAAGCTTTTCTCTATTGATATATACAGAAATATGTACATGATTTTATGTAAATGGAATAATACTGAACATACTGTTCTAAAACCTGTTTTATTTTTCACACAGCAATATGTCATGGGCATCTTTCCATGTCAATAAATATAGATTTACATCATCATTTTTAATTGCAACACACTTACAAAGCACAATATTTTAGAGAGGCAAAAATGTCAGAGACTATCTAACCTTCTGTCCAGTATAGAAGTACTCTCTATAAAGTCCCTGGCTGAAACACCTGAAGATCATGCTGAATATTGTCATTCAAAGATGATAGCTCTAATTATAAAGGCATTCAGCCAAATTTCTGCTCTCTGTAACTTTCTCTTGCTAAAATATATGTCTATATTATTAAAACTAGCTATTACCACTGCTTTTTCTTTGCTAAATCAATCCTACTCTAAGCTAACTACCCCCAGCTCTATCTTTCTTATAAGTCAGAATTTATAAACACTCACTAACTTGAATACTCTCCCCCAAATATGATCTGAAAAATAAATGAACTGAGCACAGTTCTTCATTTGTGGTATGACCAGCGTAGAACATAGTGATGTTTTCCATTTTAGGTATTTAGATACCTTTATCCCAAGATAGTCTAACACAGCAGGTCTTAGAAAGAGGAAGAAATAGATGGGAGTTATGTAGAACTAGAATCAGTACTACGGTGTTCAAGGAATTTTTGTTTCATAAGGCCTCCGGAGAATGAATAAAATTTTACCTTTTTTGAAGTGTTCAGACATCCAAAGGCAATAAGATGAACCAAAAGACATTTGAATGTTCATACTAATTAAAAAGTCTGAAGTCAAGAGAAAACATGAAAACATCATGGAAACCTCCATGGAAATTGACTATGGCTATTCAATATCACCTCAACCACCATTTTTATTATTTCACACCATTAATTGTAGGTCCTAATGTTTCTAAACTCTTGTCCAATGGCATAGGGTAAGAAAGAGAGAAGATTGTGTTTTCAGGAGCAATTAAGCAAAATAGTGCTGCAGCAAGTTAATATAATGATGAAAGCTTTCATCGAACACTTGATCAGGTTGCTTATGTGGAGACTGATAGACTAAACTTGAATGATGATCTTTCAAAGTCAGGGGCCAGGTCTCCTTTCAGAACAAATATGAAAACTACTGTTGAAATTTTTTGTTCTCTTGAAGACAGCTGAGAGTCTGGCTTGAGTAATTAAAATGCTAATTGAAATTCACCATTCATCGGAAGAAATTGCAATGAGTCAATTTTCTTTTCTTTCTTTTTTTTTTTTAAGTGTTTTCTCTGGTGATGGCAGATGTTGAGGTTGTGAATTCATTGTTTGCTCTAGATGTAGAGAAATCTTCTATTCAAGCTGGGTTTTCCCCCTATATTTTTGTTGATTGTCTACTTAAATTAACCTTCCCTAATGAGACGGAGATTTGATGGCTATGTCTGTAATTTACTGGCTGTGAAATTAGTTAGTCTGGATAATTTATCCCATGGGTGACAAGGGTGAGATCACAGGGTAAACCACCAGGTGAGAATGAAGAATGTAAAGAATGGCTCTTCTGCTATTGCACCACAGAGTTTTTATGTGGAGACTAAGAGGAGAATACATATGGTAAGCCCAGCCTCTAGGTGACCCCAATTTATCATCAGTCCACCTTCATGCTCAATGCATCCCATTGGGATTTTAGCTCAGTTAAACCTGTTACTTAAGAATATGAAACCACCAGATGTCAGTATTGGAGCATAATAGCTACAGGGAAACTTCCTTCTTGGCCAAATCATAAAATTTAGCTTAGGGAAAGAGATAGACAATCAGTAGGGAAGTAGGGTATTTGAGCTATTAAATACTTTCTTTTTTTCTGAATAGGAGCTGACTTATTCTAGAAGATCATCATCTTAAATCCTTTCCTTGAACCTCTGTATAAGACTTTTGGGATTGTATTATTACTGAATTAGCCTTGTTTTATTCCAAGAAATTCTACATAGATGTTCCTTGAGGACTGAGAAGAATAAAAATTCTTTAAGTAAATTAATATGTAAATGTTAACTTTATGTATTTACTATAGGGCTTCTTAAAATTTATAATGAGTTCATGTCTTGCAGCTCTTCAAGATGGAATAAAGGTATGCATTGCTCTCAATATTTTTTGGCCATGTTATTAAAGACATAATTTACTAAGGACACTCTTTGTAAATACTGATTGTTAGAATTATTTTGTATTGCAAATGAAGAACTCAAGGTACAAAATGATTATGAGATTTACTGACAAGCTCAACACTGCCCTTAATTCAATGGCAGAGTTTTGTACAATTCCCCAATCCATGTCTCTACTCAGATGTCTGTGAAATAACTGGGTGCATGATCAAAAAGCTAAGACCATGATGAGAAATGGGAATAGGGTAAAGAAAAATGGGTTCTATTGGTGGACTGCCGATAAGGTGCTTATTTTTGTTTTGACTAATTTGGAATTCAGGCAAGAAAAATGGTAGGCATTACCCCACACTGAAAGGTGAACTAACAGGTGCCTGGGGAAAAAATTATGGTAGAGATATACAATAGACTACATAAGGCCTGGGAGGAGAAGTTGGGAGAGATTCTTTGAGCAATCAGGATATTCAATAGCACTCATCTATATGGAGAAATCTAGAAAGCCATACAAATACTCAGGAAACATGCATGTTCAGATTAGACCTGAGATGACTCTGACATGTTATCTTGCGCTGCTCCTTAGGCTAAGAGCAAGCCTGGCGGCTGGCTAAGTGTTAGAGTGTTAGAGTTCCCCAGAACAGAGCCAGTCAACAAAGATTAGGAGAAGTGTTCTGCTTTGTTTGTTTGTTCTTTGTGTTTCTTTCTCTTTTGTCTATTTTAAGCTTCTGGATTACAGGAAATTTCTGTCAAACCATTAACTGAGCATGAGCTAAAGAAACAGAGAATCCAATGGCCACATGTGATAAGAAATACAGTCTTTGCAAAAATAGCTTGGAAATATCACTAAATAATGGACTACTATAGCCTTTAACAATCAAATGAAAAAGAAGAAAGAAAGAAAGAAAGAAAGAAAGAAAGAAAGAAAGAAAGAAAGAAAGAAAGAAAAGGAAGGAACAAGGAAAAACATAAAAGAAAATGAAAAAAAAAAAAAAAACACCAGAAAACCAAGGGAAAGGGAATCTGATTTGGGGAGTTACCATGTTATGGTATTCAAATATTCATTCTTCTACACAAAATCACAAAGCATAAAAAAAAAAGAAAGAAAGTATGGCACATTGAAAGAAACAAAATTAAATGACAAAGCTATTGCTAAGGAAGCCCAGACATAGAGCTTACTAGGTAAAAATTTTAAAGCAACTGTCAAGAAAGAAAATATGAATAAATAACTAAAGGAAATCCATAAAATGATGTAGGAACAAAAGTAAAATATCAGTAGTAAGATAGAAGTTATATAAAGGACACAAACAGAAATTTGCAAATTAAGAGTACAAAAATTTAAATTAAAATACATCATTATTTCAACAGCAGATCTGAACAGGTAGAAAACAGAATTAGTAAACTTGAACATAGGACAATTGAAATTATTGAGTCTGTGGAACAGAAAATAATAGAAAAAGTGATCCAAGCATAAAGGAGCCATGGGACACCATCAAGTTGACCATTATGAGCAGCATTATGGGAGTACCAGAAGAAGAGAAATAGAAATGAATATTTATAGAAAACAATGGCCAAAAACTTTCCAAATTTGATAAAGTAAATGAATCTACAAATCAAAAAGTTTAATGAACTTCTAGTAGGATAAACTCAAGGAAATTCACACTGAGACATATAATCAAATAGTCAAAGTTAAAGACATGAAATAGTCTTGAAAGCACAAAAGTGAAGTGTCTAATCAAATATAAGGGCTTCTCAATAAATCTAAAGGCTACTTTCCCATTAGAAACCAGAATGGCTTTAAGGCAGTGTGATGATGTATTTATGTACTGTAAGGAAAAAATGTATATGTGGAAAAATAATCCTTCAAAACTGAAGGATAAATTAAGACATTTCCAGATGAACAAAAGCTGAGAGTTTATTACATTAGACTTGTCCTATAAGAAATGTTAAAGGGAATCCTTCAGGTTGAAATGAAAGGATACTAGAGAGTAATTTGAAAATATATGAAGAAATAATAAGCTCTGATTAAGGTAAATGCATGGGCAGATGTAAAGGCAGTATTAAATTATTTTTGGCTTATAACTCCAATTTGAATTTTCAACATGATTTAAAAAACAAATGCATAAATCTTATAAATCTATGATATTAAGCATACCATTATTAAAGATGAACTTATGACAATAATAGCTTACACAGGTTCTGCATCCATATAGAACCAGAGTTTTGTATACTATTGAGGCTAAGTTGATATCAATTCAAATTAGATTGCTACAATTTTATGATGTTAAATGAAAGCCTTATGGGAACCAAAAAGAAAATATCTAAAGGATATATGTATACACAATAGAAAATAAGAAGGGAATTGAAATACTCCAGTGTAAACAAATCAACTAAACTAAAGAAAAGGTAGCAAAGGAGGAAATGAGGGACAAAAAATAAATAAATAAACAGATGTGCAGAAAACAAATATCAAAATGACAGAAGTAAGTCCTTTCTTATCAATATCTACTTTAAATGTAAGTGGATTAAAAATTTCCAATGAAAAAACAGAGATTGGCAGGATGGATTTAAAAGAAAACATGCTCCCACTATGTACTATCTTCAAGAGACCAGCATTAGATACCAAAACACAAATAGGTTGACAAGAAAGGATGGAAAAAGATATTTAATGCAATGTGACCACAAAAGAACTGAGATGCCTATACTAATATCAGACATACAGGCATATGATCTAGCTGATTAGTTGTGCTTGAAGTGTTGGTGGCAGCAGATATGGATGCTGTTTAGAACCTTTGTCAGGCCCCTATAGATGAGTTGCAGTGGAGGCCTTTAGGATATGGGGGCAGAGCCCTGCCATTCTTTACAGATGACTACTCTCCTTTAGAGAAACAAGTCGTGGCCTGCTACTGACTGGGCCCTAGTAGAGACTGAATAATTAAACATAGGCCATCAAGTTACCAAGTGACCTGAGCTGCCTGTTGTGAACTAGGTGTTATCTAATCCATGATGCCATAAAGTTGGGCATGCAAAGTAGTGTTTTATCATCAAATGGAAGTGGTATATACATGAGTGGGCCCGAGCAGGCCCTGAAGGCTCAAGCGTATTCCATGAAGAAGTAGCCCAAATGCCCATGGTCTCCACTCTTGCTACATCACCTTCTTTCTCCCGGACTATGCCTGTGGTCTCATAGGGAATTCTCTATAGTCAGTTCAAAGAGGAAGAGAAGAGCTAGGTTTGGTTTAGAGATGGATCTTCTCTATAGGTTTGCACCACCTGAAAGTGGCCAGCTGCAGCACTACAGCCCCTTTCTGGGATATCCCTGAAGGACGATGGCAAAGGGAAATCCTCCCAGTTGACAAGACTGGCAAAAAACAAGAACATGTTTGTGTCTCATATGAATACACACCAAAGGGTGGCCTCGGCAGAGAATTTTAATAATCAAGTGGATAGGTTGACCCATTCTTTAGATACCAGTCACCCTCTTTTCACAAACACTGATGTCACTACCCAACGAATCCATGACCAAAGTGATCATGGTGGCAGGGATGAAGGTTATGCATGGTGTCAGCAACGTGGGCTTCCTACTCACCAAGGCCAACCTGGCTATGGTCTCCACTGCCTGACAATCTGCTAGCAGCAGACATCAAAACTGAGCCCCCACTATGGGATCATTTCCCAGGGTGATTAGCCAGCTACCTGGTGGCCGATTGATGACATTGAACTGCTTCCATTATAGAAGGGGCAACATCTTGTTCATACTAAAGTAGACACTTACTATGGATATGCATTTACCTTCCCTACATGTAATGTTTCTGCCAAAACTACCATCCATAGACTTATATAATAGAATTCTACATACACTATCATGGTATTCCACATGGCATTGCTTCTGACCAAGAAACTGAATTCATAGCAAAAGAAGTGTAGCTGTGGACTCATACTTACGGCATTCACTAATCTCATCATGTTCCCGACCATCCTGAAGCAGCTGACGTGATAGAAATGTGGAATGGCCTTTCAAAGGCTCAGTTATTGCAACATCTTGCAGGGCTGAGGCAAGATTCTCCAGAGGTTATATATGCTCTGAATCAGTATCCAATATATGGTGTTGATTCTCCATTATCTAGGATGGATTCATGGGTCCAGAAATAAAGGGATAGAAATGGAAGTATTAATACACCACTCACTATTACCTGCAGTGACTCATGAGCAAAATTTGTAGTTCCTGTGCCTACACTTTATGCTCTTCTGGCCTAGAGATTTTAGCTCCAAAGGGAGGAATGCTTCCACTAGGAGACACTACAATGATTTTTATTGAACTGGAAGTTAAGGATGCCAACCAGACTTCTCATGCCTCTGAATTAACAGGCAACTAAAGGAGTTGTTGTGCTTGCTGGTGTATTGATCCCAACCATCAAGGGAAATTGGACTGCTACTCTACAATGGAGGTGAGAAAGAATATGTCTGGAATACAGGAGATACCTTAGTGTATCTCTTAGTGTAACCATGCCTGTTGTTAAGATCCATGAAAAACTACAACAACCCGATCCAAATTCAGGCAGAATTTTTTTTTTTTTTTTTTTTTTTTAGAGACGGGGTCTCGCTCTTGGTCAGGCTGGTTTCGAACTCCTGACCTTGAGCTATCCACCCGCCTCGGCCTCCCAGAGTGCTAGGATCAGGCAGAATTTTGAACGGTCCAGTCCCTTCAGCAATGATGATTTGGGTCACCGTACAAGGTAAAGAACCGTGACTAGCTGTGGTGCTTACTGAAGGTGATGGGGTACACAGTGGGTAGTGGAAGAAGGTGGCTGTGAATACCAGCTAGAACCACTAACCAGTTGCAGAAATTAGAACTGTAATTTTCCTCTGTATTTCTTCTTTATTTTGTAAGATCCCTATTTCTTCCTTATTTTTTTATGACCATATTCATACAAAATAAAGAAGAAATACTCATGATAATTGCAGTTCTCCTTTCTGTAACTGGTCAAGTAGTTATATTACATATAATATCTTTTTTTTTCTTCCTTCTCTTATTCCCTTATTGTGTAACATAAGATGTATTGACTTTGTATCATAGTATTTAAGTATTGTTTTTACATCACAGTACTTATGTTATGGTATACCAAGAAGAAGAGTAAACATCACTCAAGAATTTTACTACCTCTTCTAAGGAAGGGGTTAGTACATTTGGGTTGCATGTAGGATAGTTGCATCATGTGGATGGAATTATGACCTTGTTATTGTCTTCATTCTGAGATTAAGTATGGTTTAAAAAGATGCATGTAGATGCCAAGTTGACAAGAAATGGAGTTATGATGGTTAATTTTTTTATATCAACTTTACCAAGCCATGGGTTGTCCAGATAGTTGGTCAAATATGTTTTGGGGCATTTTTGTGAGCATGATTTTGGATGAGTTTAACATTTAAATGGATAGACTGAATAAAACAGATTGCACTTCTAATGTGGGTGAGCCTCATCCAATCAGGTAAAAGTTTAAATTAAACAAAAAGGGTGACCCTCTCCCAAATAAGAGGCCTGATTGCCCTTAAACTAGGACATTGTTTTTTTCCTGTCTTTAGACTCAAACTGAAACATCAGCTTTTCCTGGTTCTCAAGGCTTCTGACCTTTGGACTGGAACTACATCATCAGCTTTTATATGTTTTTAGGCTAAGAGATTGTAGTGGTCTCAGACCCAGGTATCCACTACGCCTCTTTCTAAGCCAATTTATAGGAAAAGATAAAAACAAATGATTAGATATTGTGCTTCATACCTAATATTTAGGTAAATAATTTTAAAGCTAAATCTATTACAGTGCTTATGATAAAGGTTTAAAAATACAGAAGAAAACTCTATGTTTTCAAACACTCATACTATATTCTAGACTTACTTGATGTTTAGGCTTTGGACTCCACCCCCAGCCCCCTTTCCCCATATACACATACACACCTTATTAACAATAAATATCCTTGTATGCTGGAGTGCAGCTGAATGATTTAGCCTCAGGGGTGTTTCTGGATAATAACTTCGGTGAGATGTGATCACTGTGTTAATGGGGTGTATGGGTAGTGATTAGCTCAGGGTAGACCCAGGAGGAGGTAGGGAAAGCTATGCTAAATAAATAAATTGATTTGAAATATATATAATTTGTCTCATAACTCCCACAGATATGTATGCATTTATTTTATATATTTTATAAATACTAAGTTATTTAAAGTAGTGATCTTAATCATTTCAGGGGTTATAGAAACACTTCAAGAGTCTAAAACTCACCATATGTACACACATATGTATGTATATGCATGCACACATATACAAAGAGAGAAACATAGAAATTGGATGTATTTATTTATGTGTATATTTATACATATAGTCAACATATTTTAATTATCTGATTCATGAAAAGAACTTGGTACATAGTAAGTACACTTTTCATGTCAGCTAATTTTATTAGCTATAATATTATAGGGTCCAATTCAAGACACCTGAATATTTTGATCACTTTTCTATAGTCAGATTCTAGATCATTTTTCTCTTAAATATGATGTATAAAAATCAATTCAAGTGTCCAGTTGTGGTCTAGGAGTCAGAATAAAGCAGGTTATAAATCCTCATTCTATATTATACACACACATACACATATATACATGTCTAGGTACACATAATATACATATGCTAAGTGTATATATATATTTGTACATATACTTACATATATTCTATATCTTTATCTGTGTATCTATGTATCTGTGTGTATTTTCCTATCTATCTTATAAGCATGCCATATTTCATTTAAAAGTTCAGGGGGCTTATGACACTCAAATTAAGAAGACTTGACTAAATAAAGAATGGGTCCATCCTTTGAAGAATGATGAGTCTCCAGTCACTGAGGGTGTTCAAGTATCAATGTAATAACTAATTAGGGAGGATATTGTAGAAAAGAATCTCACCATCCTGGATTCATTGAAACTGCAATTTCCTATAAGGTATTAATAGAATTTGTGGAGCTGATTCCATCCACCCATGATTCATTCATTCATTCATTCAAACAAAAACAGTAATAGAAATTCTTTATTTACTTGGCCTACAAGTATATAGGTTAAACCAATGGTTTATTTGGAAATTTCGGGGACCTATAGGTCCTCAACTGTCATACTTAATGGAGACAGTTATAAGTAATGTTGCTATAAAAAATTCAAGTGCTAGATTTAAAAGAGTGACTGAGATTCCTTCCAATTTTGACACCCTAAGATTTTATGATGAGGATTTATTGGGATGTTTAAAAAAAATTTTAAGCAAAGGTTTTATTGATCCACTCATAAGGGTCATGCTTTATATGAGAAAAAGACTAAAAAAATAGTCTGTGAATTATGGGTCCAAAATACTTTTATAATAACATGCATGAACATACTATTGTTGATGATTACAATAATGACAATCAAAAGAATTGAACATTTATTCTATCATACACAGTATGATTAACATTTTGGTTATATAATTTAATTTCATTACAACCCTAAATATATGTTTAATTATTGTTTTTCTTTTAAAGTTAAAAAATATGGCTTTACATATTTTTAAGTCATTTCACTGAGATGGAGTGGACAAGTATTGGAGAAGAAGCTATGAACGTGGATATTCTACCCCAGAATATGCTTTCATAAATGGCATGCTGACCATATTTCAAAAATTCATAGGAATTATGGAAATGAGCTTTAGCAGTGTGTGCAATAAGAAGACACTTGGGTCAAATTGAATGGAATAAAGCATTCTTTTTATTCTTTAATCTTATTTTTAATTGAAAATAATTGCATATATTTATGAAGTACAATGTGATGTTTTGATATATGTATGCACATGAAAGATTTAATTAAGCTGATTAACATAACCATTACCTCACATACTTATTTTTTTGTGGTATGAACATTTAAAATCTGTTCTCTTAGCAATCTTGAAACATACATTACGTTATTATTAACTGTAGTCACCAGGCTGTGCAATAGATTTCAAAAACTTATTCCTTCTGTCTAACTGAAACTTTGGACCCTTTGACCAACATCTCCCCATTCCTCCTCTTAAAATGGAATAAGATAGTTTAAAGCTATAAATATATGGCAATAATATAAGAACAACAAATTCATTTGGTATAAAAGTCTAAAACATTCTACTGACTTTCACTGCCATTATCTTGATAAATGTTTATAATAATTATGCATAGGAATATATGATTATTCCCATTTTACAGATGGGGAAACTGAGGTTCAGGCAGGTAAAGTAACTATCAAGGTTGTTATTCAGTTAGTGAAAGAATCAGGACTTAAATTCATCCTAAGTCCTTTTTTTAATGCTATTAATATAATGCTTCTCATACACAGTATTGTGAATGTAAATTTTTAAGAATATAATAAAGAATATATTACTCTAGAGCCCCTCTATTACTCTCTCATTTCCCCTGAACTCTTGTGACCTATGCAGCGTTCAGGATGTCATCTTTAAAATGGAGATAATATAATGCAGTAGCATTAACTTTAAGGAGTTATTATAATCAATTACACAATGCATAGGCAATGCATTTTCATATATTAAGAGCACATTAAGCATTTAATAAAGGTTGGCTCTTTTTGTTACCATTATTCTATTTTCAAAGTTGAAATCAGAACCAAGCACACAAGATTTGAGAAGCTATTAAGAAAATCCACGTTAATATTCTTTAGTTTAGGGTTGGAGAAAGGAAAACAAAAAAACGTAACACAATGAAAACTGATTTGGATTAGGCAAACACTATGGGATGGGACACAAGCACATAGGGCCATAGTTATTGAATGTGAGGATTATGGATTTAGGGAATTACACATATTTAGGAACCAAAGACTCACAGACTCAAACCATAAAATTACACATTCACTGAATAGCACTAAGAATTAACTCTTGAAATCACAAGTTCTTGCTGAATAGATCTGGCAAAAGACGACTTTGCTTTTGCTTGAATATTTTCTAGGCCAGGAATGCCTTGTCACTTGGTGTATCCAATTTCTGTCCCAGATATCTGCAAAAAAAATAGAAAATTCATGTACATATTAAGCCAAAATATGTCCTCTTTCACCAACTCACACTGACTCTACACCAATATCTCAGGGCTGTACAGTGAAAGACTAATCTGTCTCTGAATGATGAAAGAGTACGCAGAAGACAAATGCCTACTGTTGTTTACTTTGACCTTTGACCTATTAATGTGCAATTATAGCTTTCCCTTCCCTTCTTGCCATCTCTTTCCTCTTCCTCCTACCTCTTCTTTATCTTCCTCTTCTTCCCTTAAGCACTGAATCCTTATGAAGGAAAATGTATTGTGATATGCAGGCTATGTTAGGTAGCACACACAGATCTAAGTTATGAAACCATAAGGGAGGTTGGAAAATATAAACTCTATCTTCAGTATCGTATAGATGAGTATACTAAAGCCTAGAGAAGTGAAGTGCTTTGTCCACAGTCAAATAGCAGGCTAAGCATTAAAATACACCATCTAATAGGTGAAGATGTTAATATAGTAAATTTAGAGTCCTAGGGACCATTTGTTTGTTTTTAACTTTAATTTCATGTAATAAGACTACATCTAACATGACTAGACAGGAGGGGCCCTAAAGGGCTCTGTCTACTTTGTGAATTTCATTCCCAAGTGAATGCAAGGATGATTTTCCATTTTGTTTCTAAAAAGGCATGCATGACAGAGGGACCTTTCTTGTTTTTTGTTTTTTTTTTCTCCTTGTCATTTTGTCCAACTGACTAGATAGTTCCCATTTCCCACTCTAAATTCAGGGCATGATACTGCCTTGTGCCTGTGGAAGGAGAAGGTTAAAGAATGCAGTGGAGCAGTGAGGCAGAGAGAGACGCTGGAGCCAGTTGGAATGGTCTGTTCACAGGGGACCAGCAGGAAGATGTTGGGCAAGGAAAGAAGTGGGTCTTTTTAAAAGGAGATACTTATTAAAAATTCTATCAGCAAGATACCTAAGGAGCTTCACTCTAGGGTGAAATGGAGAACTCACTTACGGAAGTCAATTCAACCTCATTTTTGATCCCAGTGGAGGCAGATGGAAAAATAGCCAGATACGATTTATAATGAAAAATCAGAGAGGCAATGGTTGAAATGATGAGAAACAGGTTCTCATCCTGCCTGTTGCACTGAAATATCTGAACGACCTTGAGCAAGTTACTCTCCCTCTCTGAATCTCATTTCTCTGTGCACATTAAATGACTAGACAATTTCATATGCTGGTGTCAATTTTAATATTCTCTGATTCTAGATTTCCTGAACCATAATACATATGAAAGACACTCTGAAATAGTAGAATAGGGTCTCTTCATTTTACAGCAAACTTTTGGAAACGATTCCAGATATATTTGGGACATGCTATTCTTGCAATTACCTGAGTGCAGAGATGCATAATGCTGCCTTTAGTCACTGAGTGACATTAATCATGTCAGCTCCCTTTTCTACAAGAATGACTGCTTTAATGGGAAACTCCAGCCACTGTCAACATGCCACGGGGTATGAAGAAGGAAGGGTAGATGAATGGGAGGGTGTTATTAAAAAGGAAATGATGGATGAGGAACCATGCTCCTGTGTGCTGAGAGGGGATGGAAGCTGGAGGCTGGCTTGAAGCAGCCTGACCCAATGTCTCTGGAGAATATTTAGAAATGTTCAACAGCAAATTCAGGGTCCGATGCTGTATTTACCTTTGTGCATATCACTTGTGCAATGGGCTTTATAGTATAACGGCTAAGAGTGCTAGCTATGTACTCAGCCTGGTTTTGAATCTTGTCCTTACTATAGGCAAGCCATGTGTCTCAGTTTTCTCATTTATACATTAGCGATAATGATAGTACCTATCTGACAGAATCATTGGGATAATTTAACAAGATAATGCCTATAAAGTGATTAATATAGGGCCTGGCATATACTAAGTCTTTATGAAATTCGCTGTGATCACCCCTCTTCATGTCTGTATTATTTGCAGGTTTCATTTACATCATTTCATCTAATCTCATAAATCCTCCTGATGTAGGTTAGGAATTATTGTCTAATGAAGATGAGGAAACCACAGTTCAGTGGTATTTAGAGTTAGGTAAGTTCTAAAGTTATTGAAAGATCCAAAGATTGTCTGTCTCCCAGTCAGCAAGCGAGTGTACATATGGTAAGTGCCAGACAGCCTGTTTTGTGCTCTTGTATAAACTCTCAACCTTCAAGACAACCCAGTGAGATAGTCTTGCTTGTATGAATAAAATTGAGGTATATAGAAAGCAAGACATTAACTTAATGCTTCTTGGCCTGTTGTCGGGGGCGGGGGGGGAAACAGAGTTAATTCATACCCTGGGACACTGCACTCAATGTTTTTATGTCTTAATCTGAATGGTTCAATGATCACATAATTAATCTATCACAATGCATTTGATGACAATATAGCCAAATTTAAAGGATATATTTGAAGATGAGCCCCTTATATGGTTCAAATAATGTACCCAAATCACATACTCATGATTCTCAAAATAGTGAAAAGTTTGTTCAGAACCAAAACGTAGTTACTAATGTTCCTGAAACTCCAACAAATAGAGCCAGAGAGGACATTAAGAGGTTCTCATGCTTGCATACCTGAAAACAAGATTCTGCAAAAACCACAATCTTGTGCAAAGATTGTAACCTTACACAAAAACTACTTATGCAAGGACATATGCTCAACAGCTGCCTGTCCAGCCGTGGACTGGCAGCACCCTTGTTATCGGTCTTTGTAGCCAAGGATAATTATCTGGAAACAATCATGTACTACTCTTCATTTTTTCCTTCAAACACCTTTGTCTTCCTTTATCTCCCTGAATATGCAGACGTTTAACTAAGGCAGGCATATTCCCATTACAACGCTCTATTCCTGAATAAATATGTTTTCTTCTAGAGAGCCCTCTCTGTTTGCTATTTAGATTGACAATAGTTTTCTCCAAAATTATTCAATGATCAAGAATTGTTTAAAGTAGGTGGCCTATAGAGTATTCGATCAGACAAGGCACTATGATAGCTTATAGCTCTGAAGAAAAACATAGAACTGAGGACAAATTCTATGATATTTACCAAGTTTTTGTCTTTGAAAAAATTACCTTTTAAATTTGAATTTTCTTACCTTAAAAGAAAAACAATACTATCACTCGGGGTTATTGTGAAGATTAATCATATAATTGGACCTAATGATGCTTACTCATTAAATGGTAGCTTTAACAAAGGGAAGTGTGCTGTATGCTACAGATTTGAACTTAGAAATGTCTGTGTATATGCCCTTATATATGTAGAAATGTCCTATATATAGATGGTTATGATCAATATTGAAATCACTAAGTAAAAATTAATTCCATAAATATATCTTGGTTTTTTTTTACCCCAAATAACACACTGATTGGCATTTCCGTTGCAATGTGGAGAAGTGCCCATGAAAGCTTCATCTCTGACCCATGCAATATGAGTCTATAGTAAAAAGACAGAGGATGAATTACAAGGCATATGGTACACATGAAGTTGAAAACTAGCTCTTAATCCTATGTACTTTCAAAAGGCAAAATGTTAACCTTGGACAGAAATTGTCCCAAGGGATATATAACTTTGATGCAGCCTATGCATGAACCAAAGAACTTTTAGATTTCTCTTAACATCAATTATCACCCTCAATTAATTTTTGTTGAGTATTCACGAAGTCATGGGAATATATGAACATAAGAATAATTGCAGAGACCCATTGGTATTGCAGTGTTGCCTGGTAGAACTTTCACTGGTGATGAAAATATTCTCTGTGCTGTTCCATTTTGAATATAGCCTGAATGATTGAAAAACTGAATTTTTAATTTTATTTCATTTTAATTGTTACATTTAAATAGCTACTTGTGGGCAGTGGGCATTGTATTGAACGGCCCAGGTAATAGGGAAATGGCATTGTTCTCAATGTTGAGACTTAGATTCTAGTCTCGACCTTACCACTGTGTGTATGTGTGTGTGTCTATGTGTGTGTGTCTATGTGTGTGCAAAATATATATACATATATATGGTAAAAAGAACTGTGAAATTAAAATCAGAACAACTGAGCAGTTATTTTACTTATTAGTTATGCAAAATCAGCAGCCATTAGAAGTATTCAAGCTATTCAAGCCTCAGTTTCTGCATTTGTAAAACATGACAATTTATAATATATCATCTATTATATCAATTTCACCTGTTGTGAGTTAATAGCAGCAAAGTACTGAAATACGGAAAGAATACTATTAATATACCAGTGATGAAGTGTGGTCACTTAGTATGTTTAGGTGGTATTTCAACAAAAAGCATCAAGCATTTATTCATATCAAAATTATGACTTCTATTTGCAAAAGGCGATAGGGACAGGAAGAGTTATATTTGATGATTGTTTATGCATATACACTCACAAGTACTGGCTGTTGGAGATTTTGCATTAAGATCAAGTAAATGTATAGCTCAGCCCTTAATTTAATATTTAAATATTAATATCCCATGATCTAGGCATGGGATTATGGAGTGTGAGAAATGGAAGAGAACCGGGAGTCATATGCTTCAGGTTGGGTTCCTCAGGAAACAGACTCTAAGATGGAGATTAGCATGGGTGAGGGTAATTAGGCAGTGTTCTTGGGATTGGCAACTGTACAGGAGAAGAAAAAGAAATAGGATTGGGATTGGACACAGGGAAAAGTCAACCTGTGGTTTGGTCTCAATGAGACACCCTATTCAATACTGTGGCCATTCCGAAAATGGTATGATCTTCAGAGCTGTCCTGAGGTGGAGCAAGAGGCCCAGGATTTTATACTCCCTAAGTCAGTCATTGGATATCAGCTATTCTGGGAAGAGAGTACAAACTTCAGGGAGGAAGCTTTCTTCAGCTGAGACAATTCCTAAAGGGACTGTGTAGCTGAAGGTTTGCTTCCAGCAATACTCTAGTACTGGGGAGAATAAGTTTCTTATTCCAGAAGGGAAAGGATCTGAGCAGCACTTTGTGGCATTTGCCAAATCATCCAATTCACCACTCTTGCCATTAAAATTTAAATATGAAATTGAAGGCTGAGCTATACATTTACTTGCCTATCAACAAACAGAATTCTTGGGTTTGCTATGACCGGAATTTAAGTGTTTATTCTCCCAATAGTTGCTTACCCGTCCACCCGCCCTCACTCTACATTGTACTTAAAAGTTAGCACTAATTCTGATCACCTGCGCTGAGTCCTCAGCGTCAATTGTGCATATAGCACAGTTAATTAATCACAATGTTACATAACTAGGTGGACCCAGATGACAAGACTAGGTTGACTGGGCCTTCTGCCCACTGCTTTCACGTCATCTCCTTGCATGTTATTGACTCTGTGGTTCATTTTCTTTTTTTTTATTTCATCATATAATGGGGGTACAAATATTGTTAGGGTT
>VBSM01003204.1:8507297-8522667 GCA_008086735.1 Cheirogaleus medius | reverse complement strand
AGATGTATATTTATAATTTCGGTGCTTAATGCATGATCAATAAAGCTTAGGCATTATGATTGTACAATAATCCTAATCTTTAATGTATAAATGGGCTTTTCTACCTAAGCTAATCTTTCACAAGCATACAATCAGAGCTTTCATACATAAACTATTCATTTTTTACTGTTAGTAATGCAATTGTTTGTATTACTTTGGCATCTTTAAAGTTTATTTTATATTTATCTTTGAAGAGGGATTCTTGAAAGCTGGGGCTCTTTCACTACTTTTATATGCTAATGAGATAAACCCACAAATATCAATCTTGACCTAATAGTGAATAAATCAATGTTGATTTTTGTCCATAATGCCATTACTACACCTTATCTCTACTCCACCATACCAGGTATACATATTATTCATCAATAATTAAAGTTGTGAGAGGCTCAATATCTGGCAACTCTTTTTCAACAACTCAACTGATGACTTTGAGATTTCAGTTTCTTCATGTTTATAAATGGAGCCAACTATACTTTCTCTAATAGTACAGCAGTTGCAAAATGATTTTAAGAAACAGGATAGTATAGAAAAGTCAGATATTGTTTTTGTTGTTATTAGAGAACATGTATTTATGGTAGAAATTATAATTCATTCAAGTTTAAAGTAATCTCAGTATGTGAAGCCAGAGATGGAAGATCATCAAACAGAATAAAGAGAAGGTAAATTTCAGCTAGTTATACAAAGGAATTTTTAAACAATTAGAACTATCTAAATAGGAATAGGCTTACTGAGATGCAATGAGATCCACACTGCATCAAATGTTCACACCAAAGCTAGGTGACTAATTCTAAGAGTTTCATGCAAACTATGTCAATATTTCAACTTTGAAGCCTATTACAGTTCAGAGAATCAACTATTCTCTTGAGAAGACTAAAGGAAGACAAATAGAGGATTGAAAAATGTAAGTAAATATCAGAGAACTTCTCTTTCTGGCCAAGGTGGAGTATCTGGAACTGAACCTATTGTTCCACTACAAAAACTACTAAACTAGAAAAATATATTAAACAATGGCTTTTCAGGATTAGGTATGAGGCAGAGCAGGAGGCATATGTTCCCCAGGACAAGGAAAGCAAGCTAAGTGAGCCTTATTAGTCTAGCTTTCTATTCGGAAACACTTTATGGACAACAGGTGAGTGAAGCTAGTGGGAAGGGGGTGTCACAAAAGAGTCCAGATAACCCACTTATTGGAGAAGACATACAATATAGTCAGGGAAGACTGAAGTGGCAGGAATTTATAAAGCAGAGTACAGAAGGTGGAGATCTATGTAGAGAGAAAAAAACAAAACAAAGAAACAAACAAAAAAGCAGAAATTGGCATGTGGGCTTCATAGTCTTTTGTTGAAGAGAAAGATATGTGTGCAAAGGGTGAAACTCCAAGAGAAGAAAGAATGGGGTGGGGTCATCTAAGATGAAAAGTTCCTGGAGCTTACAAAAGATGGAAGATATTTAAGCTCTGATTGGTCAGAATGAAGAATACATATTAAACACACAGACTTTTGGTGGATAACCAAGACAGAAAACATATCAGTAGTAGGGCTAAACTAGCTCTAGAATAAAAGGCTATATTATCCTCAAAACCAAAATTCTTAAAAGAAAATGATCCAAAAATATTAATATATTACATAAGTAACTTAACTGCCTGGAAACACGAGTACAACATTCTTGAGAAGAATACTACACATAATTGTCAGAACTTGGAAATGATCAGGATATCCTTCAACAGGTGAATGGACAAATAAACCATGGTACATTCAGACAATACAATATCATTCAGCACTGAATAGAATACATTACCATGCTGTGAAAAGACATGGAGTAAACTTAAATGTGTATTATTAAGTGAAAGAAGCCAATATGAAAAGGTTGCATACTATATTATTCCAATGATATGGCATTCTAGAAAAGATAAACTATAGAGAGAGTAAACAAAAAAATCAGTGGTTGTCATGGGTTATAGGGGAGAGAACATAGAAGATCTTAAAGGCAGTAAGACTATTCTGCATGATACTATAATGGTGGATATATGTCATTATACATTTGTCCAAATCCATGTAATATACAACACCAAGAATGAACCCTAATGTAAAACATGAACTGTGAGTGATAAAGATGTGTCAGTTATTGTAATAAATATACCACTCTAGTGGGGAATTTTGATAATGGTGCAGTTATGCACGTGTGAGGGCAGGGGTATCTGAGAAGTCTCTGTACCTTCCTATCAAATTTTCTGTGAACCTTAAACTACTCTAAAAAATAAATTCTTAAAAGAAAACTACAAGAAGCCAGTATTTTATGATGTAAAGTGAACAGTGTACAGTATCCAAGGAAAGATTACTATCCTGTAAAGAGCAGGATATAAGCTAGAGAACATTCAGTAAATTAAAAAAGCAGTAAGTAAAATAAAATAGACAAAATGATTGAATTAGCCAATCAAGATTTTAAAACAGCTATTATAAATCTGTTCAGTGTTCTCAAGGATTTCAAGGACAATGTGAACACCTACGAGGGAAATAGAAGACATAAAAAATGTTAATCCTAGAAATGAAAAATACAGTATCAAAAAAATAAATTGATGGATAGGATTAAAGCAGATTAAATACCACATGGTTGAAAAATGATCAAAAATCCTGAATGCAAAGACTACAAACTATTTAAACTTAAGCACAGTGTCCTAGTCTGCTCATGCTGCTGTAACAAAGTATCCATGACTGAGTAATTTATAAACAACAGAAATGTATTTCTCATAGTTTGGGAGTCCACGAAGTGCAAGATCAAGGCGCCAGCACGGTTAGTGTCTGGTGAGGGCTGCTCTCTGTTTTAGATGGCACCTTAGATCTGAGTCTTCCAGAAAGGACAAACTCTATGTCCTCACCTGGTGGAAGAAGGAAAAGCAGAAGGGCTCAATAGCTCCTTCAAATAAATGTCTTTTATCAGAATGTTAATTGCAGTCATGAAAGAGAAGCCCTAATGGCCTAATCACCTTTGAAAAGGCCTCACCTCTTAACACCACCACAATGGAGATTAAATTTCAACAGGACTTTTGGGAGGGACACATTCAAATCATAGCACACACAGTGAGAAAAAGAATAAAAGGCTGAAAATACAAAGAATGTTAAAGTGACCTGTTGAACTACATCAAGCAATCATACACACACATCATCAAATGACAGAAGAGAAAGGTACAGAAAAAAAAAAAATATTTGGAGAAATACTGGCTGAAAGTTTTCAGAATCATAGGAAAAATATAAACTGACATATCCAAGATTCTTAACAAAACTTAAGAAAGCTAAACATAAAGAAAGCCACACAAAGGCATATAATAATCAAATTCCTGAAAGCCACAGATAAAGAGAAAAATCTTTAAGTCAGCCAGAGGAGGGAAAAAAGACACATCACATACAGAATAACAAACATAAGAATGTTCACAGACTTCTAGTCTGAAGATTTGCAATCTAGACTATAATGAAACAACTTCTTTGAAGTGCTGAGAAATATATATATATATATATATACTGTGAGAGAGAGAATTCAATTCCTAGTGAAGACATCTTTGAAAATGAAGGTGAAATGATTTTTCAAATAGTGAAATCTGAGAGCATTTTGTCATCAGCTAACTTGATCTAAAAGAAATATTAAAAATGTTTTATAGACAGAAGAAAAATGATATGACAAAACATGGGTTCACATAAAAGAATGATGCTCACCAGAAATATCAAATAAATGGGTAAATATTAAAAACAAAGAAACTTGGGTTCTGTTTGTTCTCTAGTAATGGCAGAGTACCTTATATTAGACTAAATGTCCAGATAATGGCAGTAATAAAAACTGGAAAAGGTTGCAATTTTAGGACACTAGAAAGCAGTCAAAAGCAGACAAAAACTAGATAGGATTTGCCTCTCTATAAAAAAAAAAGAAAGAAAAAGAAAAGAAAAAAATGTTAAAGGCTAAGGAAAAATGATAAATATAAGAGAACAAAAATCATAATGAAAGCTGAAATTTCATCATATAAAAAGGAGGCTAAAAGATAATATAATGACATCTTAAAAATACCAAGATAAAAATAAACAAAAAGCCAAAAAATACTGTGAACCTGGCGTTCCATACATAGTAAAAATATATTTTAAAAATGAAGACAAAATAAAGACATTTTCAGATAAACAAACAAAAAACCTTGTAATAGAAATACTGCTACAGAAAATACTGCTGCAAGAAATACTGAAATCTTGTAGCAGGAATTTGGATTTATAGGGATTAAACAACAGCACTAGAAAGAGTAAACATGTAAGTCAATGTAAAAATGCTTTTTTCTTAATTACTTATAAAGTCAATTGACTAAGTGAAAATAATGTGTGACAATAATAGCAAAGAAATGGAAGAGGTCCTAAGGGGAATTAATCTGCTGTAAGGTTTTTACATTATATGCAAAGTCACAGATATTTAATTCAAGTCACACTGTACTAAATGAAAATGCATATTATAATATCAAAACAAATGAAAGTTATATATACTTAACATTTATATATAATGACTTTTATATATGTGTGTGTGTGTATATATATGAGGACAAAAGAGCAGATAGATGAAATATTTTAAAATATGTAATGATTTCCAGGGGCTGGGAGTGGGTGTAGTGTGTTTTATGGGTACAGAGTTTCAGTTTGGGAAGATGAAAAAAGTTCTGGAGATGAACGTTCATTGTGTTTGCATGACAATGTGAGTATACCTGATACCACACCAACTGTACAATTAAAACTGATACACTATATGTAATATACATACACATTTGAAAATGGAAAATAAAGGATAAAATAGAAAATAAACTGCAAGATGGTAGATTCAAATCAGAGAATAGTAATTTAAGTTTACAGCTCTGTGTTATAAAAGACACATTCTGTGTACGAAGACACAGATGCAATAAAAGAAAATGAATGGAAAATATATTTTTTCAAAAATAAGCATTTGAAAGCTGAGGTGCCTACATTGCTATCAAAATAAAATGTCATTCAAGACAAAAATATTACCAGAGATAAAGTAGATCACTTGGCCATGTTAGGTGTCAATGAATCACAAATTATAAATCCTAAATGTGCAATATACACAGACAAAATTTGACAGAAGCATGGGACAAATACACTAAAACTTAGTCAAAGTTGAAGATTTCAATACTTCTATTACAGTGATAAAAAATGGACAAAAGATTAGTGACGGCAGAGAAGATTTCATTATTATAAACCAATCCAACATGACTGACATCTAAAGAGCACTAATCCAAAATCTGCAGGACCTATGTTTTCCTCAAGTGCCCCTGGAACAGCCACTATGGTTGACTCAACCCTGAGGCATAAAACCAGGATCTATGGATTTCAAAGGATGGAACTCATATAGAGTATGTTTCATGATAACAATAGGATTAAATTATAAATCAAAATCAATAAGATACCTAGAAAATTTACAAATATTTTCAAATTAGGCATCTCATTTCCAAATATTTATATGTCAAAGAAGAAAGCACAAGGAGAATACAAAATATTTTTCACTGAATGGCAATAAAAACACAACATATCAAAAGTTGTGGGAAACAGATAAAGAAGTACTTAAAGCAGTACTTAAATTTACACTTTTAAATACCACTGTTACAAAGGAGAAGGATTTAAATAAATTATCTAATTTTCAATATTAAGAACCTAGAAAAAGAGGAACCGAAATGAAGTGGAAGACAATAAGTATTAAAGATATTAATAAAAGAGGAAGTCAATGATTTCATTGACAACAACAACTACAAGTCCACCAATTCCCTGTTTGAAAAGATTGACAAAATGTAAAACTTCAGCCTGACTACACCAATTAATTTGACAAATCCATCAAGACTTCCAAAACGAACATAAGGGGAATTAAAAATAATTTTGTTTTCTTTACAAAAATACTTTTTTGCCTTTTTTATTAATATAGTTGAAAAATAATTAATAATTAAAATGTATGCCATAAAGAAAGTACCAGGTACAGTTGGGCTCATTAAGCATGTCTGTCAATCATTATATGAGAAATTTTATTAATCTTGCACAAATTCTTTCCTGAAATGGAGAGGCATTGCTTTATTAGGTCACTTTAAACTAAAGAGCAAAACTGGATGTTAAATAAATGAGTAAATAAATTGTAGACCAATATTTATCTTGAATATGGATGTAAAAATACTTATCAAAATATGATCAAACCTAACTGGTAAAATATAAAAACAAAAACATAAAATAGCATGACCAGGTGGGGTTTTTCCAAGGAATGTGTTTCTTTCAATGTTAAAAAAAATCAATCAATATAATTTGTCACATTAAAATAAAAAAGACCAAAAATATGCATGTTTATCTCATTGAAAGCAGGAAAAATCATTTTGCAAAATTTAAACACAAACCAGGATAATGACTTTTACAAAAGTAGAAATAGAAAGCAAATTTTTCATTTTAAGGAAGGATGTACATCGAAAACAAGAGCTAACAACTTACTCATGAAATATGGAACACATACTCCCTAAGATTGAGGACAAATCAAAGATATCTGTTTTCACCATTTCTATTTAAAATTTTACTGGAGATCTTATGCAGTGGCTTGCGTAAGGGATAAAATGAAAGAAAAAGCACAGAATTTAGAAAGAAAACAAACTTTTTTTCTACAGAAGATACGATATTAACATAAAATATCTTAAAGAATTCATGAATAAATTCTTAGAACTAATAAGTGAATTAGGCAATTTTGCTGGATACAAGTTCAACATACAAAAAATGTATTTGAAATAGTAGCAACAAGTAATTGGGGAAGTGAATTTTAAAATATTTTATTTTTCATTAGTATCAAATGTGAAATAATTAGGAAAAATTTAATGAAAACTGTGTAAGACCTGTACATCAAAACCCAAACATACTGTAGACAGAAATTAAGAACAATCTTAAAAATGAAGAGATACACCATGACCATTAATTTAAATATTTCATATTCTTGAGACATCCATTCTCTCTAAACAGGGCTATATAAATTCAATTCCATACCAGTCAAATTTCTAGCAGTTGTTCATTGCAGAAATTGACAAGTTCATTTTGAAATTTATAAAGGTAAAGAATGTAGAATAATCAACACAATCTTAAAGAATAGATATGAGGGACTTATAATGTCTGATTTTAACATTCACTATAAATCTACAGGAATCGAGATGCTCTTCTATTAGAAATAGATAAATAAATTGATGGAACATCGAGGGAAGTCTAGAACAAATCTGCACGTATTTGGTCAATTGATTTTTTCAGAAATTCTAGGCATCAAAGCCACTTAAATAATTCACTGTGAAAATAGTTTATTCCAAAATGGTGTTGGAACGATAGGAAAAAAATGAACCTTGACCCCTACCTCACATCACACACAAAAACTTTTTTTTTTTTTTTGAGACAGAGTCTCACTCTGTTGCCCTGGCTAGAGGGACTATAGGTGCGCACTACCACACCAAGCTAATTTTTATATTTTTTTGTAGAGATAAGGTCTTGCTCTTGCTCAGCCTGGCCTTGAACTCCTGAGCTCAAGCAATCCTCCTGCCTTGGCTTCCCAGAGTGCTAGGATTACAGGCATGAGCCACCACGCCTAGCCACAAAAACTATTTTAAGATAGTTCATAAACCTAAACATAAAAGGCTAAAACTATAAAGCTTCTAGAAGAATACAAGGAGAATATCTTCATGATCTCAGATAAGCAAATATTTTCTGGACATCAAACGCCCCTAATAAAAAAAATACATTAAATTTCATTGAATTAAAAATTATTTGGTCTTAAAAGACATCATTTTAAGAAATGAAATGCAAGCCATTTCCTTGGGAGTAAATATTCACTTTTAAAGACTTATGTCTAGACTATAAAAAGAATTCTTACAGCTCAATAATAAAAATGATAAATAACCCAATAAAATGAGCATGAGAATTTATCATTTTTTTAGTGAAAATATATTTAACCACATCACTGAGATACCACCATATACCCACTAGACTGGCTAAAATGGAAATGACTGGCACTACCAAATGTAGATGGCAATGTGGAATTATTGGACTTCTAATTCAGCATAGGTGGGAGTATAAAATGGTTTCAACCATTTTGGAAACAATATTGCACTTTCTTATAAAGTTAAACATATAGTTACACAGTGATTTCATTCCTTGGCATTTAACCAAGATAGACAAAAATGCACATGTACAAAATTATTTGCATAAGATTATCATAGCAGCTTTATTTGTAAGAGCAAAAAACTCATAACAATCCATATATGTATCAACAAAAATCACAAGTTGTGATATACTCACACAGTAGAATATTATGCAGCAATAAAGCAGAGAAAACTACTCGTACATTAAAAAAAATTGATGAATTTTAGTAACATTATATTGAGCTAAAAATATATGCCAGATAACCAAAGAACACATGCTGCATTATATCACGTGTTATAAAGTTAAAAGACAGGCAAAACTTTTCTATAGTAATATAAATTCACTGATTTTATTGGATGTGGGGTGACTCTAAAGGGGTTTGAGAGAGTTTTCTGGGGTGATGTAAATGGCTTATAGCTTGATTCGGGTGGTAGTAACAAGGGAGTGTATTTTTGTCAAAACTCGTTGAATTTTATACTTGTTTATTTTAGGTAAGCTTTATGTCAATTGTAAAATAGAACAAAAATATATTACTTAGGTTTTTTAAGGAAAAAAATAAGATTGCATTTCCCATAAGCCCCCCTACAACTTCTTTACGGTCAAATAAATTCTATCATATTTAACAGGCTAGGAGAGTTCCATCCTGGATAATCATCCTTGATTCCTAAAGTCCTGGTATTTCAGTAACTGCAAAGATTATGAATTCTAGTAGGCATGCTTCTTGATATATATAGTATTGAGTACTGTTGTGAATACACTAGCCATGCCACTTTTGGGGACAATGATTAAATTTGAATATAGGTGTAGTATTATATGATAATTAGGGGTTTTAAAAAATTTTATTAGGTATGATAATGGTATTCAGATCTTGTAGAAAAATGCTCTTAGTTTTTAAAAATGTGTAATAAAATATTAGGAGTAAAATGTAATAATGTTATTTTATTATACATTAGCACATTTAAGCAAAAATCCAACAAATTAAATATGATGAAACATTACAATTTTCAAATCTAGATGATTATATTAATGTTTATTGTACTATCATATTGAGTTTCATAGGTATGATAAAAACTAAATTTAAAAATTAAAAAAAATGTGTCTCCTCCTTAGCACCCTGTTTTACTAATTATTGTATATCTTTTAGATGCTTAGACAAATGCTTTAGTAATCAATTTCTTTCAAAATCCAATGCTGTGTAAATTATTTTTTCTAAGAAAGAAATTTAAGAAATTCCCATTTGTTTTTACTATATATTAATATAATATTGGGTTTCTCTTTTTTCTGTCACCTTTAGGAAGCTCAAAATTAGACATTATTAATCATTTTTGTATCTTTCCCTTGGCCTGTTGTTTTTCATGGGGACAAATATTGGAAGCACGCAGGAGTTCCTAAACTATATTCTCTTCCAATGATTCCGTCATGCTTCTCAGCAAAGGAATGTTCTTTTTATGACAAGGAAATGTGTCTCTTTAGAAAAATAATCTCCAGTTGACGCTAGCATGTTATCTCCATTTACTCCCTGGCTCCAGGTCAAGAACTTGGCAAGTCTTGTATAAATGTTCTGTATCTGTAGCTTTTATTTACTGGTTCTGATATTTGTTTCCTTTTGAAATCTGGTTTTATTAAAGGTGGGTTCCTATTGCAAGTTGTTCAAATTCTTTTTAGAAATGAGTGGTATAATGAGAAAATACATGAATCAATGGATTAATGATTGAGTGATTAGGCCTATGATTTTTCTCCTGTCTCTTGCTAGGTTTTACAAAAAATGTATCAATCTGATCTATGCAAAATGAAGAATTTTGACCAGCATAGCTAACAGGTTTTTATACCTGAAAAAGTATTCACTGTTCTAAATTATTAATAGCTACATTTTACACCACATATGCCAATTTTGGACATGGAAAATAATTTTGCCCAGACAATTTAATACTTTTGCATCAATTTTATTTTTCATTAGTTTCCATGTGTTTCTGATGAAACATTTTCCTGATTTCTGCGGCAATAAGACCTGTTTTCCTCAATTCGGTTTCTGGGCTCATCTGAAGGGGGCATCAGATTCTTCACTTTCCCTGAGGGTGAATAATGGCAGTCAGAATGTGCTGGCCAGCTGATACTAGGAACAATTTCATTTTTGTTAATACTTTACTTTTATTTTAGAATATTATGCGGGTACAAATGTTTTGGTCTCATAAATTGCCTTTGCACTGCCCAAATCAAAGCAACAAATATGCCCATCCCCCAGACAGCACACACTGCACTCATTAGGTGTGAATTTGCCCATCCCCGCCTCCTCCCTCTCACCTGCCTGATTCCTGATCAATGTTACTTCCATATGTGCACATAAGTGTTGATCAATTAGTACCAATTTAATGGTAAGTACACGTGGTGCTTGTTTTTCCATTTTTGTGATATTTCACTTAGAAGAAAGGGATCCAGCGCCATCCAGGGTAATACAAGAAGTATTAGTTCATTTTTTTATAGCTGAGTAGTATTACATGGTATATGTATACAACATTTTATTGATCCGCTCATGTATTGATGGACACTTGAGTTGTTTCCACATCTTTGCAATTGTGAATTGTGCTGCTATAAACATTCTAGTGCACATGTCTTTTTTATAAAATGTCATTTTTTTCCTTTGGGTAGATAACCAGTAGCGGGACTGCTGGATCAAATGGTAGTTCTATTTTTAATTCTTTGAGGTATCTCCATACTACTTTCCACAGAGGTTATACTATTTTGCAATCCCACCAGCAATGTGTGAGTGTTTCTATCTCTCCACATCCATGCCAATATTTGTTGTTTTGGGATTTTTTGATAAAAGCCATTCTCACTGGAATTAAGTGATATCTCATTGTGGTTTTGATTTGCATTTTCCTAATCATTAGAGATGTTGAGCATTTTTTTCATATGTTTGTTGGCCTTTAGTCTATAACTAAATGAAATCAATAACAAAAGAACTATACACAAGATTAATGAAACAAAAAGTTGGTTCTTTGGAAAGATAAACAAATTTGATGGGCCTCTCACCAGGTTAACCAGAAGCAGAAAAGAAAGGACTCTAATAAGCTCAATCAGGAATGAAAAAAGAGAAATTACAACTGATAGCATGGAAATATAAAATAACATCTCTGAATACTATAAAATATCTCTAAGCATATACACTTGAAAATGTAGAGGAAATGGACAAATTCCTAGAAACACACAGCCTCTCTAGGATCAATCAGGAAGAAATAGAATTCCTGATCAGACTAATATCAGGCACTGAAATTAAAGCAGCAATAAAAGATCTCCCAAAAAACCCCAAAAATCCTGGACCAGATGGTTTCATACCCGAATTTTACCAGACCCACAAAGAAGAACTGGTACCTATCCTGCAGACATTATTTCATAACATCGAGAACACTTTCATTT
Source organism: Cheirogaleus medius (assembly GCA_008086735.1). Lineage (NCBI taxonomy): Eukaryota > Metazoa > Chordata > Mammalia > Primates > Cheirogaleidae > Cheirogaleus > Cheirogaleus medius. Next base: position 8,511,040 of record VBSM01003204.1, on the reverse strand, counting down.
GTAATCAATGTTGCAACCAGGAAGCTGTAGGCTGATCACTGCCATGTTGCCAACATATTCTGTTACATTGACCATACTCTTCAAATCAGGAACAGTGACAGTTTTCTGGAACCAAGGTATCCATGAGTTGTTTTATTTCTGGGTGCTTCCAAAATTGTACCAGAGATGGGAGTATTAGAAGATGAGTAAGAATTTCAGGCCGGGAACAATGGCTCACTCCTGTAATCCTAGCATTCTGGGAGGTCGAGGCAGGGGGATTGCTTGAGGTCAGGATTTCGAGAACAGCCTAAGCAAGACTTCGTCTCTACTAAAAGTAGAGAAAAGAAAAAAATTAGACAGACATCATGATGGCGCATGCCTATAGTCTCAGCTACTCAGAATTGGGAGGCTGAGGCAGGAGGATCACTTGAGCTGAGGAGTTCAAGGTTGCCGTAAGTTATGATGACACCACTGCACTCTACCCTGGGTGACAGAGTAAGACTGTGTCTCAGAAAAAATAAAATAAAAAGAATTTCAATCTATTGAGAACTGCTTTGTAGCAAGAGGGATACATTATACATTTGCGTTTTGTGTTTCTTCCCCAACAATAAACCTTCAGACAGGGCATGTGGCAGATGGTGACAATCCGAGACTTACCTTGCTGAGTGCAAAGAGCATGCATAATTTGGGGGTGTCACAAGGCAGACACCACTCCATGTGGTGTGGAAAACCACATCTTGATACAACTGCATGATAGATAAATTTGGACCATGATTATTCAATTATATTAAAATGGTCCAAGATTCTACCCAGATCCTCCCAAAGGAGGCAGTAAAGGGTGGAGGTTGAGAGCACTAGTTTTAGAGTCAGACAGAATTGGATCAAAATTCTGATTCTGTAATTAGTGACTTTGTCAAAGTAGCTTTACTGCTTTAAGTATTTGGCTCCTCATGTTTTAAAAGGGGATAATCATGCCTCCCTGAGATAATGCATGAAAAATGATTAGCATAGTGTCCAATATTTCAGTGTTTATAAGGAGTTAATGAATACTAATAGTAGCAATGGTAATAATATTTATAGTAATAATACATTAATTGAGTTCTATTTTGGTCATTTTGAAGATGCAAAGATGAATTATACACTGACTTTGTCTTCATAGAGCTGCAGTCTAACTGGAGAAACAAAAGCATGTGACATCTGCCTCCTAAGGCAGTTACGGATTAAATGAGATAATGTATGTGAAAACTCAGCACAGTGCCTGATATTCTTATGATATGTGACAATGACACATTTTTAAAAATGCTAATATTAAGAAGATATTCAAATATTGTACCTTGGGAAATCATGGGGTAGAAAATAACTTCCCACTCAGAGGATTAAGGGGGTGAATTGAATAGGACAGGCTCAGTGAAGGAAGACATGCAGAGATAGATTTTATATTTAGAGATGCAGATTGAATGAAGCTAGTGTTACAGCAATAAGCCCAGGAGTGTGCAGGAGGAGTTTTCATGGCAAAGATTAGTGGTTTCAGGGACAGAGCACCCTAGGCTTAATGGCATCATTCTTCTATACATGCACAGGCATTTAAAAGTTCACAAAGATCTTTCACATGTATTTTCTTCTCAAATAAATACTCACAAGTCAAACAAGTGATACCTATATTCAGATGGAGAAACTAAGGGCTGCTAGGGTTTTGCCCAAGTTCATCAGACTCAAAAATGACTGAGCCATGTTTTTGTCTTCAAGTATACTCTACTGCCTTCCTCAGGCATGATAACTAAAACTGACAGCCAGCATCAATATTAATCCTGCAGCGATGGCAGGGTACCAGCACATGATGGTACCTCCAAAATGAAATATTAGCTAAGCCATGGGTTTTCTGTTTGAGGGTTGCCTGGAATCACAAGCAGTACAGAGAATGAAAACAGCACATTGAAAACAAATTCCATGGCTCTTACTATGAGTTTGCAAAAGTCTACACATGGAGAGTGAGTAATACATTTTTTACTGTCTGTTAGCAATGGTGAACCCAAGCATTGAGAGGCAGGCACTTCATTTTTAAATCGAGTTTAATTTGTATTTAGAGCCAATTTTTTTATCTTTCATATTTAGAGTTCCTGTGGGCTAACATCTATGAGGACTTGTTAGGGCTGACTGGCCCTCTAGTCTTGGAGTCCTGGTCTTTATGGAGACCTCAGTTTCTCTCTAACAATAAGACTAGATTACATGTTCTTTAAAGACTCTTCCTCTGTAGTGAATGCTGCATTTTAAGATTTTTATCATTAGAATAGAATTACCTTTTCTAACCCAGGATACCATTTTTTAAAGACTCAGTTGAAATTTCTTTCTCTTTTGAAAAATTAGTTCAAAACACCATGCTATATACCATGAAAGTTGAAAGCCCTTTCCAGGCTTCCTGCAAATTCCTTTTTTTCTTCTTTTTTATTTCAGCATATTATGGGGGTACAAATGTTTAGTTTACATATATTGCCCTTGCCCCACCCAAGTCAGAGCTTCAAGTGTGTTCATCTCCCCAATGGGAGAGAATTCATTATGTATGTATAAACCTATCCCCCGCTGCCCCTTCCCATCTGCTTGACACCTGATTAAGGCTATTGCTATACGTACACTTAAGTGTTGATCAGTTAAAACCAATTTGATGGTGAGTACATGTGGGAGAAAATATTCACGTTACACATCTGATAAAGGGCTGATAACTAGAATCTATATAGAACTCAGGAAAATCAGCAAAAAAAATATCAAACAAATGCTCAACATCTCTAATCACCAGAGAAACACGAATCTGCAAATTCTTAATGAGGTTAGATTATGAGATAGGAGAGACTTATGTTCTCATGGTCATTAGGATATTCTGGTTAAGTTTATGACTTGCCTTGTCATCCTGCATTCGTGGACTCTGGTCTTTCCTACATTGCCTCAGACCAAAAATAATGCAGCCACTTGTTCAAACTCCACCCCAAGAGCCACTGACCCAAAGTATTTGTTTTTCTCAAGATTTCTATTTATTTCTACTGCAAAGAAGTTTAGTGACGTTGTCTGTTAACCTTGTTTCATGATGATGCATGTCCTCAGGGTCTCACTTTCGCCACACGAAATTCACCAGGCATATTTTATATAAAATGAGAGTCCCCTTCCTTGGGGAAATTCTGCAACAAATTGTTAATAATATTAACATTTCCCTTCACTACAAAACCATTTGATATTTAACAAGACACATGAACCCTGACAGCTGCTTGCTGAACAGATAAAAACTTTTTCTAAACATTTTCCATGTCATTAAGTGTTCCTTCACAACATCATTTTTAATGGCCACAGAGCATTTAAACATATGCATGCCCTATGATTTATTTAACTGATCCTCTATTGTGGGACAGTTGTGTGGATTTTCAAAACCCATGAAGTTTTGAGATTTTACCATTCTTTAAAACATTTGCCAATTTGGTAGGAGAAGAAAATGACATTTCAATGTTGTTTTATTTATACATATTTCTTTCTGTTTACCGGTAAATGTAAATACTTTTCTAATTAATTTATCATCAAAGTGTATTCCTCCATCCCCTTAGACATTGGCTCTGATTTTAAAATATGTACAAAATCCCTTTACTTTTCTTCCTAAACATAACTTCTACTACCCCCTAATCTGAGCCACTATTTCACACAAGCTGCTGCAATCACCTTCTAGTTGGGCTCCCTGAATATACTCTTGTCTTCCTGAAAGAGATGCTCTTCTTAAAAGGCAAAAA
>VBSM01003204.1:8470297-8507197 GCA_008086735.1 Cheirogaleus medius | reverse complement strand
AACCCTAACAATATCTGTACCCCCATAATATAATGAAATAAAAAGAAAAAAAAAGGCAAATCTGATAATGCCCGTCTGCTTAATACATTTGAATGACTTCCCATCCCATTCATAACACAATCCAAGTTCCTTACTGTAGGCACCAAGGTTCTATGTGACATGGCCCCTGCCCAACTCTCTCATCTCTGCCATTATCGAATGTAGCCACACCAGCTGTCTTTCTGTTAAAAGAAAAATCAAGCTCACCCCTTTATACTTGCTTTGCCCACATCCTGTATTACGCTCTCCACCCTCACTTCCAGAACTTCACGTGGGAGACACTGTCTTATCCTTTGGTTCTCTGCTCAACTATTGCCTCCTCACAGAGCAATTTCTCTGACATCCTACCTTAATAAGCCTTATGCACATCTTCAGAGTTGCAGCAGCACAGGCCAAGATGTTAAGACATACCACTGTAGTTTCTTTGTGGTTTCTTAATTTTGTAAGTAAAGGAGGAGTAATGAGAGACTGGACTGGACAACAAGTCAGAAGGCAGAAAATAGAGAGACTTATATGTCAGCGAAATATTTTGTATTTCATTCTATAGGAACCTACATAGGGTTTTCAGACCTCTGGGGAGTTTCCTTCAACCATCATTTATTCATTCATCAATCTTTAAGCAAAGGCCCTCTATATACCAGACGCTGAGTGATACTAGTGATGCAAAGATGACTAAGATTATTTTTGCCTTTAAGGGTCTTACAGTTATTAGTTTGAATGTCAAATATTTAATATCATCAACTCAGGCCCCCAAAGTACATATGAGAATCCCGAGCCGTGTGTTTTGCTGACCCTCAGTAGACTGTGATCCATTAAGGAGACATCTCCCAAGTGAAACAGTTAGGATTTATCAGGTTCCTGCGCCTGCAAGTCTTCTAACTTAGGGACTTGCACTTCCTTCACATGATAATAACTCCACTAGCCATCTTTTAGCTGTAGGCTGTACATCGAACATGCTAAAGTCTTTGGCTAAAGACCTCAATAAAAATCCTACCTCAAAATCCCATACATACACATTTCAAGTGTTTCTCACCCAAAAGTTTCTTCGACCTGTGGAAAGAGATGAGGTAAAAAGAGGTGAGGGATTAGTGAGAAGGGACCTGTCAGGTTTCATCTTTCTTCCTCTGATAGGGGAAGAGGACTTGCACATCAATAAACATGCCGTCTTATTGACTGTGTTTCTACTCTGGGTGTCCCGGAGATGGGAGGTGTCAGTTCCCATCTCTTTGATCCATCACTGCAGCATATTTGAGAGGGGATAGAGGGCTTCTTCATGTTTCTTTCCCATCTCTTTTAATTATAGTCAACAGAGAGAGACAAGTCGTATCTTCCCATAAGCAAGATGCTCTCACATTATGAAATTATTTGCTCACTCTTTTGGTTTGGGGGCAAAGCTCAGTTCTGTCATTTTTGACCCATCAAGGTCAAGTTAACTTTTTTCTTTTGTTTCCTTTTTCTGTCTCTAACAGACAGTGGGTAATATAATTTGGAAAATCTACACATAATGGCTCAGTCACTGACTGTCAGCTACCTTGGAGATACCCTCTAGAATTAGAAAAATTAGGAGCACTTTTCCTGTTTTACTGAATACACAATTTACTTACGCATGTACTTAAGAGAAGATGTTCTTAAAATTTTTAAATCTTTTCTTTAGTTGTAGCTTGTTTTTAACTGATACATAATAAGGGTACACATTTATGAGGTACAGTATGCTGTTTCAATATATGTATATACTGTGTAATGAGCAAATTTGGGTAATTACCATTTCCATCACCTCAAACATTTATAATTTTTTTTGTGGTGACAACATTCAAAATCTTTTCTTCTAGCTATTTTGAAATATACATTACATTATTGTTAACTATGTCATGAACATCTTTGACACTCTAGTGAAGCCTATGGACTCCTTCTGTGACAAATTAAACATAGCCAACATTTTTTGACACTTCTCCCCACAAGAGGAGGAAAACATTTTGCCTTCCCTTGGATTTGGGCCGGACTGAGTGATTCATTTGTAACCAAGAGAAAAGAGTAGAAATGACAATGCATGGCATGTGAAATTAGGTCAGAGAAGTTGTGATGCTCCTGCCTTAATCTCTGGACACACTTTCATTCTGAATGTTATCTCTTGAAGTGCTCCTTCTCAGAACTCAACCATCATAATGTAAGAAGTCCTTGTTACGAGGTGAGGTAGGTATTCTGGCTGACAGCCCCATCTGAACTCACAGTCATCTTACATGTCCAGCCCAGTCAAGACTTCTGATGACTGAAACCACAACCAACAATGAACTGCAACCCCGTGAGACATCACATATGAAAATTGCTTAGCTGGATCCTTCTCAAATTCCTGACCCACAAAATCATGACAAAATAAAACTGTTATTATAATTTGCTAAACTTTGGTTAGCTATTGCTAATGTATTAACCAGCAATAGCTAACCAGAACACTTTCTCATAATAATGTTTTTTAAATGCATGGAATAAAATGTATAAAATTGCAAATGAAACAAAATACAAAAAATATTTTTAAACAAATTTAAGTGTAACTCATTTATTTTAAACTCATTCAACAAGAACTATCAGCAGGTCTATAACCACCATGATTTTGATATAATGATGAGCAAAGAAATGATAGTGCAAAAAAATCTCTTACAATGCTAAGGAAATATAAAACCATCAATTTCTATTGGTAGAAATATACATTTCTATGTTATTTGCAGGTATAACTAACTGTACCATTGTCTGTTGTAAAATCGGAGGATTTACTAAATTTCCTATAGATGTAGGTGACAGTAAAGTATTTTTTTTCATACAAATTCACTGACTCCTTGGGCTATCCTTGGATTCCCAATTAAGAAATCTACCTTTAGATTTTTCACCTTCAGGTACTAGTTTAATGCTTTTCTTTTCCCCTAGAATAAATTTTCTCTTCCGAATGTTCAAAATCAACCTATCATTCAAGAATCCAACTTAAATATTACCTCCTCAATCAAGCCTTTGCTATCTTCACACCATCTCCAGTTCCAAAAATCCCTCTGAACTCTTGAATGATTTTTGATCATTTATGGCTATTTATGTGCAAGTATATGTTCCCTAATAAAGTCAAAATGTCTAAAGGAAAGGAGAAATGTCATATGACTCTGTGTCTCAGTAACTAGCAAATTCTCTCTTTCAGAAACTAGCAAAAAATATTCTACTTAGTAGGTCACAATAAATTTACAGTGGATTAGCCAGTGACTCCTAAAACCAGCTGTTTATAAGCACCGTGTAGGAGACTTTTAATAAATACAGATTCCCATGTTCCAGACCAATCTACTGAATTATAATAATTAATAATAGGTCCAGAAATCAGGATTTTTGCAAACATACTCCCTTCCTGCCCACCTCCCACCCAGCAATTCTTCCATAGGCTTCCTGACACTGGCCTGGAATTTCAAAACGACTGGACAAAAAAAAAAAAACAATACATAGATCAAATAAGAGCCCCTGATATTAGCATTAAAAGGCCTCCAAAATTTAGACTCAACTCACCTGCTCTACATTTCCCTACGAGCTACCTAAACACATCCTTGGCAAAATTCTGGCCATCTCTTCCATGTTTAATGCAGGTCATGAGGATGAAGTCACAGCTCACAGTGATGTTTTTCCCCATCCGTGAGAATCTCAGGTCTCAGCTGCCATGCCTGTGTTAGGAAACCCTAAGGCTCTGGCCCCAGAGAACTAGTTTAGGGAGATACCTGAGCTTAGCAGGCCAGTCAGAAGCATTTCCCAGCAGAATGTGACCTGGAAATAAAGGAAGAGAACCAGCCCTTTTTCTGGTGGGGAGAGAAGGAACATTAGACTCAGGGGCAGCTGCAGGCCGTGTTGCCTACTAGTTATAGGAAGAGGATTTGCAAAAGAGAGTGTAAAGCAGGTACACAGAGAGGACAGAACAAACAATCTGAGGGTGACTCAGTCCCTAGTTCTATGTGTCCCCAAGGTCACACGCACCCTATCTTTCCCATAGTCATATGGCATATCCTCTAACATTCCAATAAATTCCCCTTTTTGACTAAGCTGGTGTAGTTGAGTTCTGTCTCAGGGGACCGGGAATATCCTGATATATAGAATCTTCCCTTTCCCCACACCTCAATTCAAAGCAATAGCCCCTTAAAATATCCCTCCCTGTTCTCCTCCCTTGCTGAGAAGCCCAGTCTGTTCTAACAGCTTGAGCCCACACTGATACCCAGCCTTCCTGATCTTCCGCAGCATTGATCATCTGCACCACACAAATTGGCAGACTTATTATCCTGTTCTGTATCTTGCACTGACTCATTATTGTCTCAAATTCAACTAACGATATTCTTTAGGCTTTATTTAACTGTACCATTTTATACCTGGAAAGAACATTAGTAATTTCTAATTCAACCCCCTCATTTGTACAGAAGGAAAAAATAACACTTAGAGAGAAGTGACTTTCCTGAAGTCATATAACATTTCTCAAAGTAAGTTCTGCTTGGGCACAACAACATCAACAAATGGAAAGGTGCTCATTGTGAAATCAGTTTGCAAAAAGATGCATATTCTACATCTTGTAACAATTAATGTTGCATGATTAATATTGCAGAGTAAAGCTTTTGAGAAATGTTGCAGAAAAAAAAGCTTTTTAAACTGTTTTAATTTCATTTTGGGGGGGTAAATTTAGGTATAGAAATATTTTTTCATTGAACACCTATTGAGTTGTTGTTGAACTGGTGTTCTTTGGAATATATGTTGTTAAACTTCAGTCTACTGACTACTGACTTGGTCTCCTTGTCCCAAATATGACAACACTTTAAACTCTGAGGAGAAGTTTTATCATTCTCTTCTACCACAGTTGGATGAGTAAGACTACAACCCTTCTCACTTTTCCCCTTAACTTAGAAGCTTTTAATTATTTCTCCTTTAAGTCTTTAACTTTCTAGTCTATAAAAAAGCTATTGTTATTCAATCTGTATTTAAAATATAGATGTTCCAATTTCATGATCAAATTCTGATAAAATGTGTCTTTCTTTTTTTGTTATCACAATGGGAAGGTGCCACGCCTTGACTTCTGGATTAGAGATTTAGGCAAAGGTCAATGAGAGTATAAACCATGTACAGAATCCTAAAACTGAAAGGGACCTTAGAAAAAGCATAGGTAAGCATTTTAATCTTACAGAAGTGGAGGTTGAGGTTCAAGATAGAGAGGTGACTTTCCCAATGTCACACAGAGATTTTTGCTTAGTTACAAGACTCAAAGCTGGACCTTCACGTTCCCACTCTTATTTCCTTTCAAAAAATTCTATCACATTCACCATCTGTTCAAAGTCTGGTGATTGATTACTTGGGCTCTTCCTCTTACCTTTGCTCTCCCCCTTTCTCTTTGTCCACATCTCTTTTCCTCTCTTTCCTTCCTTCTCCTTCTTTTGCTTCTCTTCTTCTTGTTTGTCTTTCTCCTCCTCCTCCTTCTCATCCCTCTACTTCTCATTCCCCTTCTTCTGTTGCTTTTATGTGACAAAAATCCCCATTAAGTGTTGAACAAGTTTAAAATGTTTTTGGCAGTAAGAAAATTTGCATGCCGTTGTGAAGTAATGGAGTATTTGGTTCTTAAATATATTTTGCTGCCCCTAACTCACTGAGATCCCATGAATACAATTGACCTTCTAGCCAGGAAGAGGGCTTATATGCATAAACCAATGGTGCTACGCACACACTTTTAGGTGTTCATTTAAAGCACCATAAATCTCACCTATGCAGTATACACCAAAACCTTCAGATTCTTTTATACATACTACCTGAGAATCTTTTTAAAATGAAGATATTATAATTGAGTAGGTCTGAGGTGTGGCTTAACCACTTCGGTACCAGCGCCGACTATAGCTGATAGCCACAAAGAACGCGCACAGCGACTTTAGCCGACAGCTGTGATATGAAGGTGCACAGCCGAGCGTCGACTTTAGCCGACAGTCGTGATATGACTTCTCTAATTTTTCATTCATTAAAATAAAATTGTGAACATTTAAAAATAACGTAAAGAAAACACATATGTATATGTTACCTATTCTGATTTACATTACAAGTAAAGCTGCCTGTAAAGTAAAACAAGCTTTCAGTGCTTTAAAGCTTTCCTCGTCACACAAAAACAAAACGGATTCCTCGCCAATGCACAGCACAAACTATCATGCAAACTGTGAGTGCCAGCTGTGGGCAAGGTTTCCCACCGGTGAGCACGGTACCGAAGTGGTTAAAGGTCTATATCACTAATAAACCCCATACAATGCCAATATCCACAGGCTGCACTTTGATTAGTAAGAGTATAGGCCAAATCACCATTTTCCTTTGTTTTGGCCATGTGATTTGCACAAAATCTTCATGTACATTCTATTCTCTCTCAAAAAACGTTAAGAATTAATAATATCTATAGCAAACTTGTAAGAGGATTAAATAAATTCACCCACCCACCCTCTCTCCATCTACAAAGGAATGTGAAGGTAATACTGGTCAAAGTAATTCTCTGAAATGGTAAATCTGGTAGGTGGTAGAGCTAGATCACCAGACTCCCAGTTCACATATTTTCAATTATACTACAGAGTTTGGAAGTCTCTGTCTCAAACACACACACAGACACACACACACACACACACCACACAGATATATATATATATATATATGTAATTTTTCTTGCTGCATATATGTATATGCAGCAAGATAGAAGTTATCCTCAAACCATTGCTAAAAGCTCTGCAATGATAAAGAAATAAAAAGATTAATTTCTTTCACTTTGTTTTTTATTAATTTCTTGTTTTCACTTATTGAAGTTGAAACTCTGGAGTTGTAGGAACTTGGTTCTGCTGTAGATTTGGCTTATTTTCTTTGATAAGTTACTTAACATTATAGATTCTATTTTTGTTAAATAATTGAGTTTTATTTATTGAAATAGAAAATCTCAAGTTTTTTATTCTTTGAAATAGAAAATTTCAAGTTTTTTTTTTCTTTTCCAGAATGCATGTGCATCTTGGAATCATGGACTGCATGAGAACAAGTAAGAAACAGTATCACCCTCATTATGGTTCAATCCTCAGTGATGCCCTCTCCTTCATCCTTTCCTTCTGTATTTGCTGTCATCAGCCTTGTAAGCAGATGGGATCTGAGCCCCCTCAATGTGCTTGCTCTTCCTGTGGAACCGGAAAGTCACATCCCGTAAAGAAAATAAACAGTCCAGAAACACAAGAGGATCTGATTCAAGGTCTCTGGAACCATAGGCATTCTCATTCTCTCCCACACTCAAGTTCATGTACCGGCTGGGTTGGGAAAACATCATTCCAAACTTTCAAAAGGACACTTTTGCTATCTCCAGGACCTTTTTCAATTTGGTAAGATTTAATAAAGAGTGCTCACAGACCTTATCCATTTTGGTTCTGTACATGACAAGTATATCTAGAGAGGTTTGGTCTTCCTTGATGTGTAAATCACTAAGGTGAATAAAATCACAATAACGAAAAAATTGCCTTACTCGTATTAGAGCTTATATTCCTATTGAAGTATGATTCTTAAGGATAATAATAGTAACCAGCATATATTGACAACTCTGGTTAAGGCACCATGCTGAAAAACAAAAGGGCCTTAGCTCATGCAATGCTCCATGGTAGCCCCATAGGATAGGTACTAGTGTGGTTACCATCTTTATACTAGAAAACTGAGTGTTAGAATACATAAGAATTAGTGAGTAGCAAAGTAAGAAAACAAATTCAAGCTGTAGGACTATAAATACTGTGCATGTCAGCTTGCCTCAATGGGACTTAATCATATACTTCACATTAGAGTGCATATATAAATTATATTCAAGTATTTTATAATTCAGTTGATGCATTAATTTGGCTCAGCCTGACTTTCTGTTTGTGCCATATACAGATGTTTAGCCAGAATGATCTTTATCAGCACTTAAGAGTCAAGAAATTCAATCCAGGTGTAGTAGATTGTTTGCAAAAAGACAGCAATCACGTCTCTCCCCACCCCTTTGCCAGGTGATTTTGTAGTAATTTCCATCAAGAGATAGAGTCTATTTGCATTCCTCTTGAATGGAAGCTGTCTTTGTGACATGCTGTGGGCAATAAATGTAGGAGAATTGTCATGAATAGACCTTGCACATTTCCACTCTCTCCTAGTCCTCTGCCGCTGCCCTGTGAACAACCTGGACTAACCTGCAGGATAAGACCTGTGTGGCCCAGTCACTCTATTGTATCAGCCAACAGCCAGGCACTTCCAAGCATGTGTTCGAGGGCTGATATCAACCACTTCTTACCAAGTTGCCTGCTGACCACACACAAATGAGAAAATCCGCTTGTGCTCAATGAAGCTGACCCAGAACAAGAGAACAACCCAATTAATGCGTAGATTCGTGACCAATATTAAATGGTGATTCATTGTTTTAAACCATTAATTTTCTTAGAGTGGCTCAGCATGCAACAATAAATAAGTGATACACCAAGGAAACAACAACAAAAACACATATTTTATTCCATGTTGCCCATTTAGTTTCTTGCATCATTCATTCATTCAGTAGTTGTCTGATAAATGCCTACTCTGAGTCTGTATTTGAAATAAATTGAGCAAGAGGCAATAATTTCGGGCTCTAAATATTGCTTATCATAATGAAGGATCTGTTTATTTTAGAATCAACTAGAGAGACAGAGAGACAGAGAGAGAGAAGGACAAAGTGGTATTGTTTTTAAACAAAGCACCTTTATCAGCTGGCATTAAAAAAAATGCTTGCTGACTTTATCAACTATTGTTGGCTGCTCTGAGCAAAACACTTCTCACCAATTCAGTACCTTGGTCTCTTCACCTTTTTGTCCAGTTGTAATTTGGTTCATTTTCCTGCTTCCCTTGCACATTTTCCAGTGCCTATTTCTGTCCTCTTAGACTTAGATCAATACAGCTAACTTTTTCTTACCTCTCTTCCATTTGACCTACTTTATTTCTGCCTAATTTCTTAACTCAGAATCTCCCCGTGACCCATTTTATCACTATTCCAATGCCTCAGTTTACCCTTAGACAAAGTTCTAACATGATGAATGGCACCCACCCCTCAGCACCTGCCAGAATACTTTCCTTGTAGCAGCTTTGAGGCATAAAACACTAAAAATGATGATGGGAAAGAACTTGGCAGATATGAAAGAGCTATAAATATACATGCTTGCTCATAAATCAATACCAATAATAAATTGCATTCAAGTGCTATTTAATTCTTTGTGATCATCAATAAAGATATAAAAAGTTCATCCCCAACATCCTCTCTGTGGTTACCCTCTCAAGCACCTCGATGCAGCTGTCTGCACTATTAGTCATCATTCTGTTTACTGTCTCTCTGATGGTCTGCTTTAGTTTGATTCATCTCATTCAAGAAGCATTTTACTACAGAATATCATTTTGGAGGTGGTTTAGAGGAGACATTGCTTTTCTTCCTACACCCAGTTAGAAAACTTGTACGTCAAAAAGTTGTGCTAGTGACGTTGAAACCCAGAGTGTCTTTCTGTTTTCTGATATAATTTTTTCTCTCCCTCACCTGGGAGCTCATGGTTAGTTTTGGTTGGAGTTTAGCAGGAAGCAGCCCACCCACGGAAAGCCACCCTGCTTTCTTCCTTTCCCCTCCCATTCAGTGTCCCTTTTCTCCCCAGTGCCATCTTCTTAGGCTCATAATTAGACTCTGCAACCTCCAGGCCCCTTCCACAAAGTGATGAGCTACTAAAAATACAGCCCTGCAGGAATACATTCAACTTCTATTTCTGTTATTTTTTTTTTAACATCAGTTTCAGATGAACAAAGCAGTTAAACAAAGGGAGAGAGAAAGTGCTGTGATTGCGAAGACGGAACATCGGAACATCGTCACATACTTTGTTCATTTTAATTAACCAAAGTCATCGTTTAGCAAGAGCCCAAGGATACTGCAAAGAAAAGTCTTTCATAGACCTTCCTTCTTTTGATATTTCCTATTTAAAACCTCTTCCAATGACCCTGAGCATAAATACCTTCATTGTAACCCTGAAAACCCGTACATCTCTTTACAGCCCATGAAACAGGCGCTGCTGCTTTTAAGGTGTAGGGGAGGCTGAACATAATTGTACTGTTCTGCTAATGAGACCTACTTCCATCACTCTGCTGACTGTCTCGTGGCATTTCAGATGGGCTTCTAAAAACTGGGTTACGGAAATGAGGGTTGGGCAGGAGAAGGGGTGTGCTGAGGGGCCCCACATATCCTGAGAGTTCTCAGCCTTTGGAAGTAGATATGCAAAGCCAGAACACATAGGTGAGGAGAAAAAACAAAAGTCTTGCTTGTGTGAAAATCTACAATCTGAATTTTTCTACTCCTCACCCACATGCTTGATATTTAGCAACTACTGTTTTAAAATCTGTCTCGTGACAATGCTCCATTTCTTTGATAACATTGGGTACTATTTATTTAATATGTATTATTTATCAGGTGTGCTGCTAAAATATTTTAATAGCATATTAATTTGCATAACATAATTACAAGGGGTGCTTTTTTCCCCTGCTTTATAGATAAAAATACTTGGCTTACATTTGTTTAAGAGCATAGTAAGAGTCATACAAGAAGTACATGAGCCAGGATTTGAACCTAGGATACCTTAGTGGAAAACCTGAGTTTTTAGCCACATGATGCTCACTTGCAGAACTCAATATGTGGCATCAGTGTCAGTCTCTCATAATCCCAAGTCATGCATCCATTCATTTAATGAGTATTTATATAACTCCGAATACATGTAAGGCCCAATGCCAGGCAATGAGGATGCTTAGCAGGTGAGGTGGGCACTATCTTGTCTTTTCAGTTACTGACAGTGTGCAGTTGGGAACATATATTTTTACAAAATATCTGGTGTATGGTAAAATATGCTAACAATCATTATGTTTATGATGCATAAAAGAGGGAGTTACAAGAGTAGAGAGATGGAAGTGATGTGGTCAGCAGAAATCAAAGATGATTCTATAATATAACAGACTGTGTCATTCTACTTTACCACTATATCCCTCGTAATTGCCATGGTGCATGGTACATAGTTGGTGTTTAATAAAAATTGCTTTCATAAATAAAGGGACAAGTGAGAGTGTGAGTATGTAAATGATTTAATGAATTAGTGAAATATATATTTTTCAAGTATATACCTTAAAGAAGCTTAGGTATTTTCCCAGCTTACAAGAGCCAGATGAAGCTTCCAAAATTCAGAAAGTGAGAAACAATATGACTGGTTTGGAAATAGTAAGTAATCAAAGAATCTAAATGTCCTGCAAGGAAAATTTAATTACTAAACTGTAGAAAAATAATGGAAACCATTGAGTATATTTACTCAGTGAAGATAAAGGATCAAAGAGGCATTTTGGAAAGACCACTGTGGCATTACTGCATGAATTAAAAGAAGGGTCAAGAGATGGCAGCAAGGAAACAAATCTATATACACAAAATTTTAGTTCAATTGCATTTCACTAAAATGGATCGATAAGAAACGAATGATAGAAAAACACTATTTTGAAGGACATGTGTTCTAATATCCAACCTGTTCTTTTCTAACACTGAAATGTGTTTAGCATGGAACACCTAGAGTAATCAAAGTAGCTTGTAGTGTAGGTCAGTATTTCCATAAATGTAGCTCTGTGACCTTGGCCATATCAGTTAGCCTCATTTTTTTCTAATTTGTAAAATTGATATATCAATTTCAACATGGCCTAGTCCTGAGCATTGAAGTGAAGTAACATTTATAAGATTTCATAAACCATGAAGTGATATTCTAGTTATTATCATTATAATTACTATAATTAGTGCAAATGCCAGTGTGGGTAATAAAAGTCAGGGCACTACTAACATTACTGTTACCCCAGGTTTCTGTGCTTGCAGTCTGCTCTGAAGTGGTAGTCACAGTGGCACAATCCTCAAGTCCGAAAGAAATGAACTAACATTTTCTTATTGAGTATTCTTGATACTAAAAAGTGTGTAGCACATAGTAAGTGCTAAATAAATTATCTTTACTGAGGATGTTAATATCTGAAACCACTTCTCTTTTATTCTTCAAGAATTCCTCAATCAACCATTTTTCCCTCACTTTGCCCTACTCCTAATTTCTACCTTGCCATTTTCCTACACAAATGACCAAAGATACAGGAACTCTTTTAAACATTTTTTTCATGTTGGATAAATGCCAAATTAGGGGCCCAATTTAAAAGCATGTAAAATGTATATTTTTAAATTGTGTGTGTGTATCCATATACACACAATCACACATACAACAAAGGATAAGCTAACAGAAATTTAGTGCTAAAAATTGTTAGCTGAGTCTTTCGTCATATTTCATATATCTCTGATAATTTCTCCATCTGGAATGAAAGAATTTATTTCTGTCCACTCTCTGGCACAGCTTACTGAATTCTGCCTTGCATCCATTCACAAATTGATTAGGTTATATCAAACCACTGCAATTTATTTCTGTGGGCCTTTTTTATTTATTTTTTACCTCTTAGTCCCTTGTGACACATAAAGATATATCAGCCCTCTCGTATCCTTGCTGGCACTTGCTGTTTTCCTAGCTCTCTTACAGTTGAAAGAATGATTGTATCTGTTCATAAGTCCATAAAACACATATTTGATTTGATTTAGGTGGAGACTCACTGAGCTAATTTCATTATGATTAACTATTTACAATGAGTTTTGTACTTTTTGTGGTTCTGAACCACTAATGCAATCCAATTTAGCAGCGAACAAAGTCTCTGGCTACATCAGCAGGTCTTTTTGGTAGGAAAGAAGGTAAAGTTTCCTCTGGGCAGAGATAGGTTCATTGACACATTTGTGTGCCTGCTCTACATACCACAGTGCTAGGCACTTGGGGTAGAAAATGAGAAAGTAGTGGCTTTTTTCATCAAAGAGCTCTCCACCCTAAAGGGAAGACAGATGATTCCAATGGAAGGTAACCTATATTAATACAATAATAAAAGTCTTAATAAGGTTTTACAGAGAAGAAATCAATTCTTTAATTTTCCAAATATTTCCTGAGTGGCAAGTATATGTTAGAAAAGAAAAAAAAAGATTAGTGTTGCCCAAGGGTAGAAACAGTCTAGAAAGGTTTTGAAGACACAGTCACACCTGGTTGACATGTTGAAGGGTAAAGAGAACTTTACTAGTTGGACCTAATGGAAGATAATTGGCAAATAGGGCTGCAATTATTCCTTTCCCTCTATCCAGGCCTCTGTGATATTAGACTCCATGTATCTTCTCATGAAGAGGCAAAGTCCACTTCTTCCCTACCTATTCTCTCCCTCCATGGATCTGGGATGGCTGCTTGTGATTTGGTTTGGCCAAGAGGACTCGACAGTAGCAATGTTGTGCCAGTCCTAAATTTCAACCTCAAAAATAACTGCATGCTTCAATTCTTCCTTTGGAATCCAGTGACCACCATATGAACAAGTGTAGCAGCTAGCTTGCAGGATGATAGAAGCTATGTGGCTCAGTCACTGATGTCACTCCAGACAAGAGCCAGCCAAGTCCAGAAGCAGAGAGCCTCGCTTAAGGGTTGTATCAGTGATCCCAGCCATGGCCAGAAGAGCCATCCAGGTTAGCTCATTCCAAATTTCTAACCTACAGAGTCATGATGTAAAGAAATGAGTATTGTTTCAAGCCACTAAATTTTGGAGTGGATTGTCATCCTGCCAAAACGCATCACCTTTCAGAGAGTAGGACTAGTATATGCAAGAACACTGACACAGAAATCATCAAGGAAACTTAAAGGATCTATAAGAGGTTTGATGTTCTCATTAGCACTGTTCTAGCTACAAGTCATGGAAAGCCCATTCAAACTGCCTTGAGCCAAGAAAGGAAATTATTGGTTCTTATAGCAGAGAATTGCAAGGAGGTAGATCCAGCTTCAGACTTAATTGGATCTGGGTGTTCAAATGAGGAAATAAAGGCCCTACTCTTCTACACTGAGTGCTGTTTTCATCTTGTTGGCTTAATTATTACACAGGTTCTCATCTTGTAGTACAAAGAGAATCACAGGCGAGGTCCAGGCATCCATTATCTCTTCAGTTAGTGATACCCGGAATGACAAACTCACCTTCAGTGCATGTATTGAACTTTGATAAGAGGCTCTGATCTGCTCTAGTTGTAGAAGAGTTGGGACCAAATTCACAGGGCCACAGGGAAAAAATAGTTTTCAAAATGAAAATTGGTATTCTATTACCAGAAGTAAAAAAAAAAACAAAAAAAAAACGGTTGGAAGAAAGGTTGTAGGGAATTAAAAACAACAGCCTTCCTCTACCAGTTATAGAATGCCCATTTCCAACTGCCTTATGTAATATATGAATCATAGACAAAAGTCTGTTTCACATGTAATATAATAAATGAGATGCAGTTTTGACTTCAGGAAGAGTTTGATTCAGAGTTTCATGATGCTATTAGGGCTTTTGCACCATTTCTCTACATAGCACTGAAGTTTTTTCTTCCTCTTTTGTCTTCAACCTGGCTTCTCGCATAATATCAAAGCTGACCATAACATATCCAGCCTCATTTTGGCATATTACAGAGAAAAAAGAGAAATAAACTGTTTTGTCTACCAGTGTTGCAAGCAAAAATCATTAAGATTTACTCTGCTATGGCAGGCTTAAGTCACATGCCTAACTGGAAAGAAAACACTGTAACCTGGAGAAATCACTGGGAACCACAAATGGAAATTAGGACTACTGCAGAACAGAGAAATGGAAGCTGAAGGCACCTACAATGCTTCTTATTTCCATTACAGTCAGAATTAATGGGAAATAAAACACTGGAGAATGATGATGGGAGGTGAAACTCTGAGTAGACATGAAGGGTTTTGAAGTGCATGCTTATAAGTCTCTGGGTCAGTCTATATCTTTCTAGAACTGCTCTGGAACACCAGCACCAGATGATCCTCTGTCAGCATTCATTCATTTCTCTACCCATTCATCCATTCACCCACTCATCCATCATCCATGCAGCACATCTGTGGTGGGCACCTGCTGTAAGCAATAGACTCTGACAAATACTGATGGTACACATGTATAAGGGGCTGCCATCCCCTAAGCAGCTCACAGTCTAGTAGGGAGAAAAGCACTTAAGAAAATATTTGCAACATATTAACGAAAATGTCTCAGTAAAACTTGTTTTATTCGGTAGGTGTTTATATTCCTGGAAGGATGCAAGTCAACAGAATTGTGTAACATAAATCCTACAGCAGATGTACGAAAAAAGTCCAAAATGACATCTATGATTTATTAGTGGAGTCAAGATTTACTCTTGGACTGATTTGTATCATTTTATTGAATTTTCAAGACACTCCATGAGGTTGACATTATTATCAACGTAACTGGTGAGAAAACTGAAGCCCAGAAAGGTAAAGTAACATGCCCAAACACTTAAACAGAAATATGAAATAAACTTGATTCTGACTAAATCTAAACCTGTGTTTCTAGTCACTGCCTTATGCAACACATTATATTGTGATTTCAGATATTCTCAGATGTTCCAATTGTGCGTAGTCACTTTGAGCTTTAAAAACAAAGCATAAATAATTCAAATATTCTTGCCAGAGATTGCAGTGATCCTAATGGCTTCTCCAATATTTCCTGTGAATTTCCCAGAGTCGTCTTTTTTCAAAACCCTTTTGTCAGTCAGCTTCTGCTTTCACTGAAATAATTTAGAGAATATTTTCTCCTCCTGTTCTGTGATACTTTCTGTTCTATACTAGATCAACTTAGATGTTGTAGCTATTTTTTTTCCTTTTTTGATTTCCAAAAAGAGGAAAGAAACGAACCCCCAAAAATTCAAGACAGGCTTTTATATGGGTAGATGATTTTACTGAAGAATCAGATGATAAACAGGAATTTCTATTGCAGCCACATGCACATGCACACATACACAACAAAATAAATATTAAATTCTTCTGTTTCTGAAAGTACACTAGTTATTTCGCTTGTCAGTGTTTATCCTGCTAGCACACTCGTCAGTCTTCCTTCTTCCCATTTCCTCTCTGTCCTCTCTATCCTCTCTTCTCTATTTTTCCTTTTATCCCATAATTTCTGTCCAGAGGAGTTTAGCTATTGCTTTGTTTTTCTAGACTCCTTTAAAGCTCCATCTTCAGGATAATATCAACCACCCCAGGAAGCTTTTCGAGACATTTTCCTAAACAAAGACCATTTCCTCTCTAAAAGGATTTTTGAAGCTACTTTTTAAAAACATCATTGCATCTTGGTTATTATCTCCCTAAGGTACAGATTAAGTAGCATAGCACCTGACATATGGAGGCAGGATGGGAAGTGGTACCCTGATATATTGAGATAGATTTTAAGGCTAGAATACAGATAAACAGTCGAATGGGTCATGTCCTGTGAGCCCTGTAATGATTTATCCTTCATGCACTTCAATAGATTAGGTCTATCTGATATCTGGTAGTGATCTCTTGGGGCAGGGGGTAGGTGGGTGGGCAAAGTCTTTTTCTAATCAAGTCTGTATCTTTAGCACGTAATGCAGAACTCAGTGCATTTTGTATGCTCAATAACTTTTATCAGACCAAACTGAACTTAAAATCTATAAAATCACATTGTAAGTTAGATGATTTTTGCTGTTGTTCCTTATGTTTTTAGTTTATTTCCTTATGCTCTTCTTCCAAATTAACTAGAGAATTTGTTTTTTGTTCTAGCTTATCTGTGTCATGTAAAAGCAACCAGAAGAAAAGGTTTATGCTGTCCCAGGGTACATAATAACGGTGGTGGTAGTGTCAGACTTAGAGTAAGATTACCATCAACTAAGCCACCCCTCTTTACCTACTGAGTCTTTCTAGTGCTGAAATGATGGCATCGTGCATAGTTCTAATATGGGAGACTTGTTCCTTTAAAGGTGTTTGCATATTAATAATAATAATTATTATAATTAAACCACAATCAGAAACCACCTTACATATTAGGATGGATATTATTTTTAAAAAGCATAAATTTTCAAGTGTTGGCAAGGATGCAGAGAAATTAAAACCCTTCTACCTTTCTGATGGGAATGCAAAATTATATGGAACATGATAAAAAAAAAAGGATAAAAATGGATAGAGGTATCTCTCCTAGGGAAGGAGCAAAATGAAGGAAGTTAAAACTATTGAAACTTTGAAGCTTGGAGGAAGGGTTGCCCAGAGCTGGGATTCAGACCTCTGAGAGGGAACTACCACTAGGTAGAAGCTGGTGTCTCTTAGTAGTATATGAGGTTGCTCCTTAAAGTGTTGGGAAAAGCAAAAACTGGAATCACCTGCTACTACAGAAACATATTGCTTGCTTCCCCAGTGAATAAATGTTGCTGAGTTATACTGACAGAAACAAAAAACACTATGGGATGGTTAGCTTCTTCTCTTGCACCTCTTGATTTGAAGCCTCCCTTTAACACCTCCCCGCCAACCCTGGATGATAAAACAAATATTTTACACAGTAGAGAGAGGTAGGCTTGGCCCTGAGAGATAATTTCTTATTGACTAGTATGGTTAGGCTATTTCTCCTCATTTTACATATAACACCATAGCTTGGACAGACCACACAGTTTGGGGAAGAGCCAGTGTGTGAACTCAGCTCTTCCTCGATAGAAAGTATGTTTTTTCCCCCAATGGACTACCTTGCCTTATTGATTAATTCATTCATTTAGTTATTCAAAAAAATCGACTCTTGAAAGCCTTACCGGTCAGTATCAAGCATTGTGTTTGGTGCTGCTAAGGCAAAGACTAATGAAATATACTGTCAAATAAGGGAAGCAGGGGGTAGCATGATGACCACAGCCAAGTGGCAAGTGCTGTAACACAGATAGACAACATGCTGTGGAGAACACCGGGGCGCTTTAACTAGGAGGGTCAGGGTAGGTGCCCAAGAGCTGGTGACACTGGAGCTGTGGTCCTGGCTGTGTTCTGTGGCAATTGAGGAAAAGTGGGCATTTCTTTAGCAGGGGTGGCAGCGCGATGAAAGCGCTTTAAAAAATCCGTGTCCTGTACTCCTCAAAGATGAAGCCCATTAACTCCGCACAATGTAGGCGCCAATCTATGAAGCTTCTCTGTGAAGCTGAATGTTTCTCCATTTGCCAGGAGCCACAAACCCAAGAGATGCTGACCTTTCTACAGAAATGGACAAAGATTAGAGGTCAGGGATTTTGTTTAAGTAGGCCACCTTTGAAGTCTTTAAGTTTCAGGAGATAAAAAGAGGTCCTCGTAGGCCTTTCTTCCGGGCCCTGCCTTTGATTCCCAGACAAAGATATGAGAAATAAGATCATTGTGTCAGAACACAAATACTCATTTCTAGGAATTTCCAAAGAGCCTAATTTCTCTCCCTGCATTTTAAGGCAAAGCAACAGAACATAAGCTTTTTCTATCTTCTGTTTATTTATAGACTTGATTGCCAGAGACTCACAGAATAATCTTTATCTCTCCCCCCCATGATGTGTCAAAATGATTAATAAGTGCTGTTTACTTAGTACTGACTATGTATGACTCTGGGGCAGAACCTTTGTATATATTAGCTCATTTAATTTTCACAACTCAGTAAGGAAGAAAATAAGACTCAGAAAAGACAATTAACTTCACCAAAGTCACACGGCTAAAAAAGAAAACCCCAGATCTAATACCAGCGTACAGGCCTAATTAGTGGGATAGATTGTCTCTTACAGACACAAGTTCTTTCTCCTACCCAATAATCCTTCTCTCCTTATAATTGGGGAAGTTGGCCAAAGGTACATTGGGGTAGTTCGTCACCAGAATAATGCTATTTTAAAAATGAAAATGTTATTTGGACAAAAATATGTTTCCCATTAGTATTTGCTTATGCTGGAAATTTCCACTACTTCAAGCAAATCAATCAACACATACTTCATGTCTGCTGTGAATGGGGCATTGTTCTTAGCATTCGATGCCAAAAAGTTAAACTCAGTCTGTATTATCACAAAGCTCACCATCTAATTTACCAACTATTTTGATCTTCAGAGCAAACCAGAAGAATAGGTTCATGACTAGAATTCCAGACCTGCTACAGAAAATGATCTTTTCCTTGAACCAAAAGGTAAATAAAGCTTTGGTAAATAAAGCAAGGGGTCTTAAAAATTATCTTGTTTCTATTTGTTGGCTTATTTTTTTCCTCTCCCCAATTTTGGTTATAAAAGGATATTAGATCCGAGTGTAGCTTCCATTAAGAAGGTTTTGGGCAGAGCATTAAGTTGAGACCCACAGAAAAAAGGGCTGATTTGTGTGGTTTATCTGGGGACTTAAGGGAAACGAAAAAGGGTTCTTTGACGTCTCTAAGGCACCCTATCTCACTAGAAAAGGGTGAAATATTTGAGGCAGAAACTTTACTTAATCAACGGTAAAGAATAAGGATCCACTACAGTGTGGATCTCTGTGCCCCACACTAGGTGGAGGCATGTCGATGGGCACCAGTTATGGACAAGACAAGGAAAGCCTCGCCGTCTTTTGGATCTCTATTTTCCATATGAGGAGGCTGAGACCCAGAGAAGTTCAAAGACTATTCAAAGATCACCGTCAGCACAGGATGAAATCCCATGCCTTCCTGCTCCAAAAGCTATGTTCCTTCCGTCACTGCATTGTAACACAAAGGACCATCCCTGCGAACCCCCTTGACACGGAAGGTACCTTTATATAAACATTAAAAAGTGGTATCTGCAGAGTCCACACCAATCCATCTTTTAAATCTTGCTTTTCGTGGCATTGTTATGGGAACACGCTTCGCAAAGAGCTCTCTGTAGATGCTATTACCCTGCACGGCGGCTTTGGAAAGTGGGCTGAGGAAGCTGTGAGTTTGTGCAACAGCACATGTTAACATGAGTTATAATATGTCAGGGGCCCCGTGTTAACGATCAGAGAACCTATTCAGATCCTTTAAGGTTAATCAACTCAGCATTTGTGCCAGGTGTAATGTCTAATTAAAATGATGGACGGGCAGAGAATGCCTCCAGGCAGAGGGAGGAGATGGCACAAAGAGGGAGCACCCGTGCCATATTGGTTTGGAAAATCAATAAGAGGAGCTCATTTTATCCCAGTGTTATCTGTGCATTTGCCATTCAGTGGCTCATTTGAAAAAGTGCCAACTGGCTGATGAGTAGGCTCAGTGGTGCCGTGTTTCTCAGCACTTAGGATGCTTTGGTTGGAGGGAGCTCAGTAGTGGCCTAGGATGTCTCTGGAGGGGACAAGAGAGGGAGATGTGTGGCCAAGGAGATCCAGGAAGCCATCCTGGGTTCCACTTTGAGTCACCAGATCTAAGAGTTGTGAGGAAGCTAGAGAAAAGAGCCAGCAGAGTAGGAATGGGGAAATCTGAATTTGAGCCTCATTTCTGTCACTCAATAGATTCTTAACATTGGAGAAGTATTTTCAGTCCTCAATTTCATCACTTGCAAACGTACAAAGTCATAGCGTTATTTGCACTGCTACCTACATAATGTCATTGTGATGACTGGAAGGATTTTTTTATGTGAAAATATTATGCAATAATATATAAATATAAAATATATATTTAAATACACACCTGTGTCAATTTTTACAACTCTATATTTATATGTATTAATTCATTTAATAAGTATTTCTTGAAAATGTACTACGTGTTCAATGCTATTCTAAGCACTGAAGCAAGAAACGAACAGACAATGTGACTGCTCCAAGGAACCTAAATGTCTAGTGGGAGAGAAAGCATCTCATAGATACTTGATTTTGGCCTGCTGAGAACTTAACCAAATAAAATTTCCTCATTCCACGTTTTCTTAGGAAAACCAACTCCAGGGAAACCAACTGGAAGTCCACTTACATAGAAAATACGTAGAGGATCAAGGAGCTTGCAAGGGAAAATTACTATAAACTGATTCTTTCAAGAAGTAAATGGGTGATCTTATTTAAATCACCATTAATGTATGAGTAAACAGACGTCGGTGGAAATGTGTGCCATGACACCATATATTGATAGTCAATTAACTCCCAGTGAGCTACTTAGATCATCACTGGGCAAATTAAAAATAACTCAAATTTAAAGGTAAATATAATAGCAGTTGAAAACCACGACTAATCTCAAATAGCACCAATGACACAATTGTACCTCTTTCCAAAACTCTGGAGACTCCAGCTTTGGGGAGTACACACAGAGATGGGAGATTTTCACCATTGCCAGCAGACACAAGACACCAGAAACCTTCACAGAGCAATGGAATAGAGTCCTCAGGAAATTTTAGCTAGGTACTAAGTTTTCATTGATTAAGATCTGATGTCGGTGACCATCAGTGTCTTTAATCCATAAATAAACCTTGGAAAAATATGAATATCTTCATCGTTCACCTTGAAGTACTGAACAATGGAAAAGATAGGTGTGATTTTATTTTTTATTTCAGTTCATTACCCACCAAAAGTTATTTTGTGGCCCATCACTGAATTGTACACTATAATTTGAGAATTAATTATAATGGAATTATATGAGCTTTCTGGGCAATGATTCTCTAATCTCAACTTGATCACTTTGTTTTGTAAGACCAGTAAATCATGGGATTGTCCATACCATCACAAAAGAACCATGGGGGCATATAGCTTGCTGAATTTGCTTGTCCACAATTTATATCAATTCATACATTCATGATGAAACCTTTATTAGATACTTACCATTTTCCAATTGTTTGCTATGAACTGTGGAAAAAATAAAAATTATGGGAAATATAAAAATAATTAATTAATTGAAGATGCTCTCAATTAGCACATGGGTTCCCACTGAACAAAACTATTTCAAGTAACATAAGACAAACTGTTAGCTATTTGTCTTATAGTCTGGGATAAATAAAACCTTAACATCATGGCACAGGGGAAATGAATTAGCATGGGGTGTTTGGGGTGCTTCACAGTCAAAAATCTGTGTATAACTTTTGATTCCCCCAAAACATAACTACTAATAACCCACTGTTGACTGGAAGCCATATAAAAACAAACATAGGCAATTAACATATATTTTGTATGTTATAAGCTTTATATACTGTGTTCTTACAATAAAGTAAGCTAGAGCAAAGAAAACGTTATTAAGAAAATTATAAGGAAGAGGAAATATATTTACTATTCATTAAGTGGAAGTGAATCATCGTAAAGGTCTTCATCTTTCTCTTCATGTTGAGCAGGCTGAAGAGGAAGAGGAGGGGTTGGTTTTGCTGTCTCAGAGGTGGAAACGCAGAAGAAAATTCATGTGTAAGTGGACTCGCACAGTTCAAACTTGTGTTGTTCAAGAGTCAACTGTACATACAAGTGAGTGGTCCTAAAAATAAATCACTTATAGAGCCTTAGTCAATTTGGGCTGTTATAACAAAATACCATAACCCGGGTAGCTTGTAAATAGCAGACGTTTATTTCTTACAGTTCTGGTGGCCAGGAAGTCTAAGATCAAGGCACCAGTAGATTCAGCATCTGCTCAGGGCTCACTTACTGGTTCACAGAGAATGCTTTTTTGCTGTGTCCTCACATGGTGGAAGGAGCATGAATTTTCAGGGATTGTGCTATGTTTTGAATGCTTTTGCTCCCCTGCAATTTGTATATTAAAATCCTAAGCCCCACAGCGGTAGTATTAGGATGTGGGACTTTTGGGGAGTGATTAGGTCTTGAGGGTGGAGCTTCATGAATGAGATTAGTAACTTTGTAAAAGAGGGCCTGAAAATTCACGGGACCCAGACTCAAAACACTAGAGTAAGATTCCAATCCTCTTTACCTCAAGTTAAATTTTAACCAGATTCCATGACACTAGGCTCATTCTAAGAAAGCATGTGGTTAATCTTAAATAGAAGGGAATAAAGGAGAAGTCTTGAGAAAATGGTATGAACACAGGTCAGAATTTATATTCTTGGAAAGAATAGATAAAACTACACAACAAGAGATAATAGTTAATTTTCAAAAAGTAAAGAAAATGTGTTTTTGTTGTTGTTGTCATGGGTTTCAATAGGGAACAAAGAGAGACCCAGCATGATTATACATCAGAGGAGTGATCAGTTTGTAACTGAAAGGAGAAAGAAAGGAAGAATGTACAATTCGCTGCCTCCTTCTGTACCTTGCACCTTGCTGAGTTTGAATGTTTGTTTGTTTTTAACAAGTGTGGAAGAACCAGTGCAGATGATTCTAGTAAAAGTGGCAAAATTTAACCAATTCAGTACTAAAATACTAAAGTTCTGGACATATTTCTTGAGCAGTATCTATTATGAAGTGCGAGGTCATAATGTTAATTACTACTGTTGAAAAACTCAGTTAAAAGTTGACTACGAACTTCTTGAACACCTAATTATATGCCTTGCTCTGTCTTTGATGCTACAACCTTTATCCAGGAAAGTATATTTTCTGATTGTGTTTTTTTTAAGAAGTGAAAGATATAAAAATAAACAAAGGAGGGAGAGAAAAGAGAGGAGGTTGAAACAACCACCACCACCATTATTATAACAAATAAAAACACTAAGACTGAGCAATGCCCTTTAACAAGTGCCTGCTGTGTGCCAGGCATCAAACAAATACTTTGCTAATGCTATCCCAAATGATCCTCAACACACCTTTACAATCTGGGTATCCTCCACTTTGCAGATGAGGATTTTCACTGCATGATGTGTCCAGTACATTCTCAATGGCAATGACGACCACAATGTTTGGAACTGTAAGTTGGAAGTTGGAAGGCTGCATGGCAGCCCTAATTTGTTGAGCTCTGAACTTTCTGTGAGAAGTAAATGAATAACTCATTTAAGCTACTATATTTTGAAATGTCTTTGTTTCTGTATTATCTTAAATAATACAGTGTTTGTTAAGATTATGATTCCCAGACCTGATTCTATAATCACTTGAGTGGGCTCCATTTTTCTTAAATGATTCATATTAATTTTACAATAGAATTCTCTTGGGTTTGCAAATAAATACATGCAACCTCTTACTTTAGGAAAAAGGAAGTGCTGCTGACACACATAGATTAAATGTGTCCTATGATGTAACAAAAAGGCCTCTTGAACTTTCTGAGTAATGGATCTGGAAATCACTGGATAAAAGATAAACTGAGACCCAAATCTGTGCTGTTTTTGATACTCATGTTTCTAACTTTACATAAATGGTGTAAAAGAAACAGTTTTGCTTCCTTGGCATCAAATAAACTTAATTGTTATTCTATCATATCACCCATAGACTGTGTGATTGAGAGTCATTATAACACTATGTTGAGACTCCCAGAATTCAATTATTTTTTAACTGGTATGTAATACTTTACATATTTATGGGGTGCATGAGATATTTTGTGATGTGAATAGAATGTGTAATGATCAAGTCAGGGTATTTGAGGTGTCCATCACTTTGAGTATTTATCATTATCATGTGTTGGGAACAATTCAAGTCCTCTTTTCTTGCTACTTTGAAATATAAAATACATTATTGTTAACTATAGTCACTGCTGTCAAATGACATAACTCATATCTTTTATCTAACTGTATTGTAGTTAGATAAAAGATATAGCTTGTACACCTTTTATCTTAATTGTCTGTATCCTTTAACCTACCTGTTTTCATCCCTCCTCACACTCACCCACCTTTCCCAGCCTCTAGTTATCTATCATTCTATGCTCTACCTTTATAAGATCATCTTTTTTTAGCCCCCACATAGGAGTGGGAACATGTGATATTTGTCTTTCTGAATCTGGGTTATTTCACTTAATATAATGACCTTCAGTTCCATCCATGTTGCTGCAAATGGCATGATTTCATTCTTTCTTATGGCTGAATAATATTCCATTGTGTGTATATACCACCTTCTCTTTATCCATTTGCCCACTGATGGACACTTAGTTTGATTCAATATCTTTGATATTGTGAATAGTGCTGCGATAAACATGTAAGTGCAGGGATCTTTTTGATATATTGATTTATTTTCCTTTGGGTAGATACCCAATAGTAAGATTGCTGGATTGTATGGTCTTACTTTTAGTTTTTTGAGAAATCTCCATACTGTTTTCCAGGTGGTTGTACTAACTTACATTCCAACCAACAATGTATAAGCTTTTTCTTTTCTTTACATCTTTGCAAGCATCTGTTATTTTTTGGCTTTTAATATTAATAATAGACATTCTAACTGGGGTAAGATAATATCTCATTGTGTCTTATTTTAAATTAAAATAAATGATAGCTGACCAGGTGCGTCACATAGTATCTGAAAGAATCAAATGAAGCAAAGGTTGTATGAAATGCCTGTTAGCTGGCAAAATTTCTGAGCTTTTGGAGCCTGATTTTGTTCAGGCTGATTTTGTTCTGAGCTTTTTGGAGCCTGATAGTGTCCTGGAAGAGTCCAAGAAAAAAATTAAAGAACGATAAGGTACAGTCACTGTCTTCAATATCTTATCAGACAATATCAAACATTATAACAATAAATTGGAATCTGTATCAACTTGTGAATGTTGAAAGGGAAGAGAAAGTAATGATTAACTCTAACAGGTCTATCTGAGACGGCTTTGGATAAAATACATCATTTTGATTGGCTAAGGCTGAAGACTGAGAAGGAGCCCAATATACATTTGAGTCATCTGTGGCTAGAGGAGGAATAAAAAGCAAGATTTAAAGAGTGTGAACCCTCACAGAATTAACAAAGCCTCCCTTTTGCTTGTGCAGATTTGATTATGATACATGACATGATGATGGTGTCTCTGGAAAAGTGCATGACATTTTACACATTTGAGATTAGATTGAAATGTATGAGGTACCACGTTTTTGCTGTGGGTTCTTTTCCTGAGACCTGGTAATAAGGATATGGTGTTTAGAGGCTGTCATGGTGGAGATAGCTATACTCTTGTCTCTGTGCTTTCAAAATTGGAGACAATGGCATAATTTCTGATTGTGCTGCATTTGAAGCGAGAGTCAGGGGCAATGAATAGAGAAGCAACATTCTTCTTTTTAATTGTATATTTCTTTTTGTTAATGCTTCAAAGCAAATGACATGAAAAACCCTCTGTAATGGTGATGAGAAGGTTTTACCATTTGCACATGATGACCACACGCATCCGTAGCAGGGCCATTCTTTATTTATGCTTAACCGGGTTTCTGCAAATAGAGAAATCGGCTAATTATCTACAAATTTTCATTCTTTATCTCCATAGAATTTTAATGAACAGGAATTGCCATTTACTCATTTATATTTGTGAAGAGGGAACAATCTCTCCCTTTGGGGATTTCTTTCCCTTTGTAGTTCTCAGACCTGCTGGCATTAGAATATATAATATTCGGGCTGGTCATTTTTCTGTTACTCACCAGTCCTGTCTGTGACCTTCCTAACCACAATTTTCTGAATCAAACTTCTTGCCCTGAAGTGTGAGGATGAAGTAGAAATATTTTGAAATTCGTCCTTGTTATGTTGTCTGGATAGACCTGATTCTCTGTGAAGATATGGCTTGGATTTAATTGGGTTGTATTCCACACAAAGCAATCAACTCAAATCAACAAATACCAATTGAGGACAGCTATTACAAGGCAATAAGACTGACAAAATGCCCCTTTACTAATTTCTGGCCTGAAATCTACAGACCCTAGAAGTATTTGGCACAGGGGTGCAACTTCTGTGCTGCTAAATGATCATCATCATTACCAGTAACAAGAGTTTATTATTGCACCAAAATGTCTCTAGAATCTGTCTCCTTCTTCATTCCAACTGTCACTGTGCTGATGCAAACCTTCATTGTGTCTCTCCCAGAAAATATAATTCCTTTTATCTGGTTTTCTTGCCTCCCCAGATCTCCTCCAATCCACCCTCTCTATGGTGGCTGAATATTTGAAAGCATAGATCTTAATTTGCCCTCTTCCCAGTCAAAAATAATTCTGCGGTGTCCTTCATCAACTACAAACTAAAGTAATATATAGCTCCCATTTAAAGAGTAAACAATATTGTTGTGGACCACCCATGAAGGTTTCAATTACTTCCATTATAACAACTCAAGCATAAGTCAAGGCATATACTTCTTAAAATAGTGCTTGCTCATCTCTGCTACCAAATCAAATTTATTGAGACACAAACAACATAGTGAAACCAAAAAGAAAAACAAATGCTTATACTGTAATTGTTTCTTCTGAAAGTACACTATTGACACTTTACTTATAGCAGTAGAAGCATGTGTTTGTGTGATACATTCTACATTCTTTTTTCAGATTTTGATACAACAGATTGAATCATTGTAATTACTGTTATATTTTTGACTCTAATATTATTTTTAATGTCTAATTACTTAGATGGACTAAAATAGAATAGAATCAAAGTAGCAGATATGTAGAATGAAACATGAGAATTATGGGTAATAAAATTGTGCTGTATATGGGGTTCACGATAAACAAGGAGATTTTAGCTGCTCTTGCCACAAAAACAAACCCAAAAAATGGGTAACTATGTGAGATGATGGATATGTTAATTTGCTTCACTATAGTAACCTTTTTACTATCTATATGTATCATATAACATCATGTTTGATGCCTTAATTAGACATGGTCAAATTTATTTAAAAATGAATCACCATAAAATTTTAAAAAATCATGCTTAAGGAAAAATGAATCCTTTATTGCATATTTACCGTCTGCTATGATCTGAATGTTTGTGTCCTCCCCGAATTCGTATGTTTAACTCTATGCCCTAGTGTGATAGGGAGTAGGGCTTTTGGGAGGTGACTATGTTATAAGGGAGAAGCGTCCATGAATGGGATCAATGCCCTTATAAAAAGAGACCCGAGGGGGCTTTGTTGTATCTCCCCCACGTGTGGACACTATAAGCAAACACCATCTAGTTCTCAGGCCTTTTACAGACACTACATGTGCTGGTGCCTTGATCTTGAACTTTCAAGCCTCCATAACTGTGAGAAATAAATTTCTGTTGTTTATAAACAGTCCACTATAGATGCTAAAATAGAGATTCAAAAAGGTTTAGGTGTTGCTGAGAATTATCCAAGGTGTCTCATTAAATGTGGGATTATTTTCTCAATCTAGTGGCTTTCAAACTATTTGAAGACTTGAAACACTCTGTAAAAGTTAAATCTCATTAATGATCAATGCCCCTATCCTACATAGGTCAGCTTCTATTACCACTTGATATCTTTTTTTATAGCACTTACCAAAAATATAATTAAATGATGGCTATTGCATTCATCTGACTCCCTATTACAAAGAAGCTCCAAGAGGAAAGGGCCTAGAATTCTGCTTTGGTCAAAACTCCATCTCTAGTACCCTATACAGTGGCTGCGATACAGTGAACACTCAATAAATATTGCATGAATCCTAAAGCAGGTTTGGTCTGGTTGAGACTGGAATGGGAGACTTCTAGCCAGCCACCCCATTGTTCTTCCTCGGTGGCTCCTGGAGTGGCTTAGCACAATGTCAAATGTTAAACAGAGTATATTTTGGAAAAAAAATAAAAGCCTGTGAAACGTGCAGTTTTCTCGTTCTTCACTGGCAAAGTGGAGATGATAATGAGCAACTGACAAGGTTATTGTAAGGATGAACCAAGATAATGTATGCCAACACAGGTTTTAAGTTTTAAAAACTGTTCATCAGTATTTGCCATATATAGAAATGCAAAGGCTTAAGAACAATTATTCTTAAAAAAATCTTCTCTTCTGTGCTGCTTTTGTTAAATAAATGCTGTAATTAAATGAGAGGCCATATAGCTAGGACTTTATAATCTCTAGCTTCTGTGTTAGACAGACGCAAGTCCAAAATCTACCTTCAATACTTCCTGTGTATATTCTTAAAAAAGTGATGGAACTCCTTTAAACAGTGATTTATTTATATACAAAATGTGAGTATTAGCAGTATCTGCCTCCTGGAGTTGTCAGGAAGATAAAATCATGCAATTCCTAGCCTGTAGTTATAAGAGGTCTGTGTAAAGTTTTGGAGGTGTCACATTGCTGTTACAACCAGGCCCTGGAAGTGCCCAAGCTATGCTTTTTTATTATAATTCCCTCTTTGTATTTGCTAGCCATGATCCAGTGGATATAAACTCCATGAAAACAGGACTTTGTCTGTTTCATTTCTTGCTCTAGCTTCAACAACTTACCTAATGCCTAGAACAGAGTAGGCATTTAATAAATATTCGTAGAATGAATGAATGAATGAATGCTAGAAGAAAAAAACAGAATGGTAATTACCTACCACTTTATTAGTAGCTAGCTGGACAAGTAGCCTAGCATCTCCTTCCCCTACTCCCACCAAATCAGAGTACAAAACCCTTAAGATCTCAGACCGGATCCAGGTTACATAGATTTTTCAATTATGGATCCACTACTTATTGGATATATGGTGTCGGGCAAGTTAAATGATCTCCCTGACCTCTGTTTCCACATGTGTAAGATGAGAACAATACTGATACTTTCATCATAGGATTTTTAGTGAGGGTTATATAAATTATTACATGTAAAGTGCTTAGAGAAGTCCCTAGCACATAGAATGTGCTATATGTATTAAATATTACTATTAATATTTTTATCATTTTGTTTAGTGATATGTAGATTACAAAACACATCTAATATAAGTATTACTAAATTTGTCTGTTTATTGATTACATATATCATGTCATTTGATCCTCACCAGCAATCAAATGTGGAGGTACTTTTCCCATTATATAGTTGGGGGAACTAAAGCTCACAGATGTAATTTACTGCCAAGGTCACATGTAATTAGTAAGTAGCAGAAATGGGGATTAAGCTTGATCTGAGTAACACTAAACTTCACTCCAATGTTCCACCAAAGAGTCAGAAAGATGATCTATAGTTATAAGTCACTCAAGAGGAATTTTTCACACTACATTACTGACTTTCCTCTGTGATGAGACAATAAGAAGCACTTCTTACTGATCCTATATATTTTCCTAATTATTTTCCCTTTATCACAGTTCATGACTCATAGCAAACTATCAAGTGACAGATATATAAAGGAAATACCACTAATGTCAGCCACAGTTTGGATACCTATGACATTCCAGGATCCTACTCAGCACTTTACAATCTTTCTTTTGTCAGTTTCACACAGAGATTCTGCAAGACGGACACAATTATTAACATCTTAACAGGCAAAAATTCATAAGTTAAATATTTTTCCCCAGGTACCCCCTGCTGATATGTAGCAGAACTGGGATTTAAACATGCCTACTGACCTAAAAAGTTGACTTTATATCTTACCCTGAAGAAATGGCCAAGTGATATCATGCTTGCTATTGAAACTATAGCCCACTTCATCAAAGACTCTAGAGAAAATGTAGCACTTAATATAGCAGGTCAATGATCAGATTGAGTTTTCTCTCCTCTCTCTCTCTCTCTCTCTCTCTCTCTCTCTCTCTCTCTCTCTCTCTCTCTCTTTCCTGACTTCAGTTTGCCATGGACAAAATAGAGATAATTAAGTGTCAATAACTTAAGTTTATTCCTGGCAAACAGCTGATGAGTATTTTCAGAGGCTCCTATTTTTTGACCTTTAGGTGCCCTAGACAATGATGGAATCTTGTTGAAAGCTCTTTAAGCTGAAATTAATTTATGCTCGACAGTGATTAAAAGAGAAAGTGAGAAGGGGATGGAAATTAACAAATCCATCTTTATTGCTGAGATCCCATTATGATTATAAGGAGAGGGAAAAATCAACGTGGCGGGTGCCAGCTGCAATCTGGTAAGGAGTTTAAACAGCCCTTCCCGCTTGGGAAACGTCCTTGAATGGACAGATTTATCTGTCACTGAGGCTCACAGAGAGAGGGGTTTGTTTATCAGTGACTGGAATGCTGAGGTCCTTGACTTGCTTTTGGAATGAGAGGCTGGTGGCCAGAGAGCTGGCTGCCAGAGGGACAGGCCAGGGAACTCGATGGATGAAGCCTCTTGAAAAGCAGATTCTGCTGGTGCTTCCAGAAACAGAAATGGCTGAATGGCCATGCCCTGGGTTCTTGCTGGCCACTCTCTTTCTCTTTGGTACATGTCTTTATGTACCAATACACTTGTACCAGCAACTCATCATGTGCTTCTTGGGAAAGCTCTATGGCCAAGGACCTTGGTTCAGACCTTTCTGGGCCCACAATGCTCCTTGTTCTGTACATTGTATATGTAGGAGGCTAAGCAAACATTGAAGAAGAGATGATGACCGTTTCTGCATTAATTCTTCAAAAATAATATTTGCCATGCTCAGTCGCAGGTAATGAAGATAAAGATGTTAAGCAACACAATGCTTTTGTCCTCCTAGAGCCAATCAGAGACAGTGAGGCTCCTTTCCCTGTAAAATTGCAATCAGAATTCTTAAAAAGACAACCCTAGACTTACACTATTTCAAGAGAACGAACATGTGCTGAGAACTTTCTATGTGCCAAAAATTTGACACCTGATAACTCAATACCGGAAACAATGAAAGTCAGTATTCTTTTTTCTGATTTTACAGATAAGTGTATGCAGGTTCAGAGAGGTAAAGTGACCTCCTCCAGGGCACAGAGCTAGAACAGCTGGAGCCAGAGAGCCTACACCCAGACTTTTTACACACCAAGGGCTAGTTCTTCTCCCCTGTCCCCATCACATTACAGACATGAGGGTGAAATGAGAACATGAGTCTAAGAAGGGCCTGCCTATATGGGTTATGACTCCATCTCCTACTGGCTTTGTGACCTTGGGAATGAATATTGTATCTTACGGTGTATTGAATTTCTCATCTTCAGGAAAAGGAATAAGATTCCCTAGTCTTTCTGTTTCACGGATTAATTTGAGACTCAGAGGGGAGAATGTATGCAAAAGCACTTTGCAAATGTTAAGTCATTATCATTATATAGTCCAGCCTCTACTAATTCATGAACCTTCTCCATAATCAGTCTTAATGTGTCTTATAATCGTTTATATTTTAAATGAATGAAACTGACAATGTTATATCACCTCGTGTAAAAATGTAAGTCAGAGGATAGATACAGCCAGCTGTGATTCCTCCAATTTATTGTAATCATCACTGGACATATTGCAAAAGGAAAAATTACTTTATTTCAAAGCAGGCGAAACCATAGTGAGTTAATTATTTGAAAACATTCATGATACAGATAATAGTAATAAAATAATATTTTATTTGATTTTTACTATAATCTCATGGAAATCAGTATTGATAAAAGGAAGAAACTGAGAGCTTGCTTGGTCCCTGAGGAGGAAGTTGCATTACTATGACCATGTACAAAGTTATAATTGTTGCCCTAGGAGGAAACTTTAGAGGACCGGGCTTGGGATGATGGAGTTCACCAACCTATCCAATGTCTTTGGGGAAGTCATTTTACTTCTCTGGATCTCAACTTTCCTTTTTTTTTTTTTTCTTAAAAGGGGTAATAGTAATAGATAAATGTCTCTTTCTTAAGTTTGTAATTACTTGATGAAATATTGATTTTTCAAAGTACTAAATATACATTAAACATTGTTTAATTGATAAGAGTTTATCTTTAAATCTGGGTCTCACTGAGGTGGGGTTTCAGGCATAACTGAAACATGATGATGTCTTATGCAAGGGCCTGGAAGCAAAGAGCCTCCTTTGCCTGCAATAAAACCCTGTCCTGCAAGGTCTGAGGAAGCTATATGCAGGAATAAAGACAGATGGTTAATAATTACTGTAATAATAGTAGTATAAACACTCAATACCTCAAGGTGAAATGGATTTGGAACAGGTAGCAAAAACTTGAAGCATGAGAGGTAGTTTTTACTCACTTGGCCTGTTCACTTTCTTTCAAAAGACAAATCTTGGAATTGGATTTGGGATTCTAGGGAATTCTTAACAAGAATTAGAGAGAGAAAGAGAGAGACAGGAAAGCTTGGTCATTTGGCCCAGAAGCCAAGCTCTTCTAAGGCCATGTTAGTGTAGGAAGCAAGATCTACATGGGAAAAGTCAATTCACGTGGACTTTAAATGCAAAGGGACTATTCATACTAGTGGTCATGGTCCCAACAAGGTTTTGAACTCTGACTCAGATTAGCAACTCTTTCCACCTTAAAGAGAAGTTGGTGACTTAAGATAAAAGTGATCACAGAGTGAAACACGATGGCTTTGAAAGAAAGAACAAAACGTTGCTTCTCTTTGGGGTTATGATTATTTTTGTACCTTGTCAAACACTTTTAGTGAGTCCACATTGACAAGGGCAAGATTTCCCTTGCTGTGTTGCATAAAGCGTGAGTTTCTCAAGATATCACAGATGTTATTAGAGAAGGATTCTATGGGGAAAACGTATTTGAAAAATGCCAAGTTAAACAGCTTACCAGGTTTCTTTATTGCAGGACCTCTCAGAACCTTTGATATACTCTTATGAATTATGAATCTCTAAGGGGGGTGTAATATGCAGAATATTCAGACATATTTAAGGGGAAAAAGCCATTTAGAATGGTGGCGCATTTCTGTGGACAAATGTTGTGGCAAATACACTATGGAAAACTCCAGGCTAGGAGATAAAGTCCCAAGTTAGGTGTACTTTCTTCACTGCTAGCACTGATATCTCAAGGCTGATTTCTCACCCATGAAAGTTCTTGGGTGGTTGACTCTACCAGGCACCTCTTCCACATTCCACTAGCGAGAACTCAGTGACATTATCCCTAACAAAAGGGGTTTGGAAATGAGATCTTTCTCCTTGGCTGTGAGTAAAATGAAACATATTCACTACTGTCTCATATTTACTAGTCACTTGGAAACTTTCTACCCTCTGTGCCCAAAATTACCTGACATAGTCCACTTCAAAACATTTTATATTCTGTCAATCTCATGTTCCTTGCATTTTCTTTTTGTTAATTTTGCACAATTTTTCCTTCTTCCTTAATCCATCTCTCTTTTTATTCTCTGTATGGCTGAGAGAAAACCCCATCCACCCTAAAATGTTCCATTAGAAAGTCTCTTCTACCATAGTATTCTCTCTGCTCATCTTACCATATTTGTTCCCACAAGAAGTCTTCTCTCCTACCTATATGGCATTTTTTTTATCTCTATGATATGACAGATACTGATTGGAGACAACTCTCTTAATATAAAATTTGGGAAGAGTGTAGCATGATATAGAAGAACAGGGTCTTGGGAGCAGGGTCTTGGATCTGAGTTTAAATCCTGGCTTCATCACTTGCTAGTAATACTACCTCGGGCAGGCAACATTACCATTCTGCAGTGCTTCTTCACTTGAAAATGAAGGATTTAAAACCTTTCTGAATCAGGAGGGTTTAAATGACATAATGCACACAGGCTCTAAATACAGGGTGGTTTCCCCAAAGGAAGCCATCTATGAATGTTTGTTGCTATCATTATTTTCACTTTTGTTGTTGTTCTTTGGAGCTAGACAAACATCTTACAATCCTGACCCTGCCATTTATTAGAGTCTGACTCGGGGAAAATTACTGTACACTTCTGAGTCTTAGCTTCTTCATTTGTAAAAATGGGTATAAATTTTCCTTTCTGAGTAAATAGCAAGAAAAATGCCTATCACAACATATCACAATATCTGACACATAGCAGAGGCACAAGTAATTAATGAATTTATCCCAAAACCACTCCTCGTAATATAAGACATAAAAACATCTATCCACTTAATGACTCTATCTAGGAGGGAAAAGAAGACAGCCTCCTCCATATAGTTTGCTTTTGTGCCTGAGGACCTGTAGCCAGGCAGTTCTTCATTAATTTCCCTCTTAGTCTTCAGAACTATAATCTAAACCCAGTTCTCCTTTTCTGGTGTGAACTTGGTCACCTTCCTTCTTATACTGTCTAAGCTCTTAGGCACTTGAAGACTGTTAAATCGACCCCTCATCTTTCTCTTCTCCAGGCTGAATTCCTTTAATCTCTCATCCCAAGTTCCCATTCCCAGACCTTTAATCATTTCCTGTTGCACTGCCCTTCCATTTTTGAACAGTGCAGAGACACAGGAGGACACAAAAAGTCCTACAGTAATATGCGGAAATAGCACAAACTTAAACTGCAGACTCACCAGTAAAGAACAGTGTTCACACACATGATCAGTAAGACATAATCAACTCTAACACATTTCTCTTCACTCCCTACTACCAGACCAGCTCCTACTATTATCTTCAGAGCCAGTAGCAGGTGGCATTTTACAGGTATCTCTTCCTCTGGGTGGGTATATACATACATAATGAGTGAGACGTGCACTATTTGAGGGATGGTCACTCTTGAAGTTCAGACTTGTGGGGGGAGGGGGGACAAGGGCATTATTTGAAATCTTAAAATTTGTACCCCTATAATATGCTGAAATAAAAAAGAAAAAAAATCTATCTATTTATGTCTGGATGTTACACTCATTCAAAGCAACATTAAATACTTACTATATGTCAATTGTTCTACAGATGGAGTATTTTGAATGAAGTCCTGTTCCTGTGAATACAAAAGAAGCAGTAAACAAATAACGTATAACCATATAATGGCTATATATTGGCATTAAAGAAAACAACCATGTATGGGAAAAAACAAACAGCCATTGCTGTCACATAGAACATGGGTCTCCCACTTATTATTAATAGCTGTAGGTATTGCATGAGTGACTCCTTTCTTTAAGCCACCGTTTTTAACATTTGAGGAACTGGATATTGCCAACAACCCTTCAGGGTTTTTCTAGAAATTAAATAAACAAATACACACAAAATATCTAGTTCTGTGTCTGACACTTAGCACTCACAAAAATCACTTTAGTTTTCTGTGTTTGTTTTGCAAGCACAAAGAAGAAACACCAAGCAAAGAAATCCTAGTGGCAGTAAACCTTTCCCAAATAGAGCACTCAAGTTTAAGATTGTTAATAAACACCGATTTGTAACATTTCTTCTTCTTTTATTTTAAGAATGAATTTTTTTTAGTGCAGAGGCACATTGCACAAGCCCCAAACTGTAATCAAACACCCCTCTTTCTCCAAGTCCTCTTCTTTTCTGCCTTTGTTCTATGCAAACCTCCTCTTCCCATTGTTCACAATCACCTTTCTTCCCTCACCTGCCCTCATTCTCTCATTTTCTCTGTCTAAGCTATCTCTACCACCGTGTTGCTTGTTCTTTCATTTCCTTTCTCATCCTAGGAACCAGTTCTTCTCTTTCCATAACCAAGAACTATCTTGACATGGACATGGGTTTTGGAATCAGAGAGCTCCGGGTCTCAATCTCATTTATTAGCTAATGACTTCGGTAAAGTTGCTTAACCATTCTTTAGAAAAAATTGATATGTAACAATTGTACATATTTATGGGGTACATGTGCTATTTTGAAACATGACTACAATGTATAATGATTAAGTCAGGGTAAATGGAATATCCATCACCTTCAACATTTATCATTTCTTTGTGTTGGGAACATTCAAAATCTTCTTTTCTAGCTATTTTGAAATACACTGTAACAATCACTTTGCTATTGAGTACTAGAATCTATCCCTTCTGTCTTTCTGTGTTTTTGTACACATTAACCAATTTCTCTTCTTCCCCCTCTCCGTTCAACTTTTGCTTACCTCTACTGTGGAGGTGGCCACCACACTGTTCTCTATCTCCACCAGATCAAACTTTTTCAGCTCCCACATTTAAGTGAGAACACATGATATTTTTCTTTCTGTGCCTAGCTTATTTCACTTAATGTAATGTCCTTCAGGGACATCTATATTGCTACAAGTGACAAGATTCTATTCTTTTATATGACTGAATAAAATTCCTTTGTGTATATACATCGTATTTTGTTTATTCATTCATCCTTTGATGGACACTTAGGTTGATTCCATATCTTGGCTATTGTGAATAGT
Source organism: Cheirogaleus medius (assembly GCA_008086735.1). Classification (NCBI taxonomy): domain Eukaryota; kingdom Metazoa; phylum Chordata; class Mammalia; order Primates; family Cheirogaleidae; genus Cheirogaleus; species Cheirogaleus medius. The sequence continues at coordinate 8,470,375 of VBSM01003204.1, read as the reverse complement.
GCTGTAATAAATATGGGAGTGAAGATAATTCTTTGACATACTGATTTCTTTTTCTTTTTTTTTTTTTTGATATATACC
>VBSM01003204.1:8402331-8468414 GCA_008086735.1 Cheirogaleus medius | reverse complement strand
GACTCTGCCTCAAAAAAAAAAAACTAAAAAAAATTAAAAAAAAATAAAGTGCATTTATTATTTAATGTATTATATATCCAATTCAGAGATAGTCTGTTAAGTACCAAGTGGTATATTGTGCACCATAGAGACTAGGAAGATAATAAAGCCAGGATCCTTATCCTCAAAGAGTTAACAGCCCATTAGAGAAGCAAGAATGCCTATATACAAACATAACAATTATGAGAACCAAAGAGCATGATTTTCTTTCAAGTGAATGTGATAGAGAAAGGATCACAAATAAGATTTTGTTTTAAAAACTAACTTTAATATATTGGTCTTGGCTGCCAAGGAAGGCATACTAGGAAAATCTGAGGGTAATAACAGAATGAGTAAAATATAAAATGTCATAACTGATTAATAACGTCTGCCATGGAAACAGAGGAGAGACTGTCCATCATGGAGTGTTTTAGGAGGCATATTGGAAGAAAGAACAAAATGCAATTTTTAGTATTTTTATAAGATCTATAAATTACTAATGTTACTTACTCTATGGCATCAATATAGTTATCCTCATTATAACTAAAACTGAAACTCAGAGAGGTTAAGTAATCTGTTCAGCTCACACAGCTAAAAAAGTGCCCTGGCCTAAATCTAAAATCAATATTGATTTTAACACTCATGCTCATCATAGTTCTGCACTCTTTGACAAAAATGGTATAGTAGAGACTGAGTAGATCTTAGTCCCTTTCAATTTTTGTTTAATGTTTATTTTATATTTGCCAAAAGTGAGACTTCATCCAGAATGTTCTCTTCCTATAGAGTAGTTTCTGGCATACAGTAATTACTTAATGTTAAATCAAGTATAACATCTGGACATACACAGATAAACTTTTTTTTTATGCACATAGGAAGAGATACCTGTAAAATACCACCTGCTGTTGGATCTTACCAGTCTCTTTCATTTTTCTGGGTTCCCAGGAAGCCTACATTTTCTAGCTTCTATTCCAGCTGGGTTTGAGCCATGTGGCTAATCTTAGATAAAGGCATACAGGGAATGCATATATGTTATTCTCAGAGTGGCCTAGAGGCCACTGCCTCCCATGGAATTCTTGGCTGATATATTGTTTTCTTTTATCTGGCCTGATCTAGTGGATCCAGTGGAGGATATAGGGAAGGCCTGAAGAGACGATGAAACCGTAAGAGGTAAGGAAATCTGAATCCTGTCATATGTTTTGGGAAGGAGCCATCCCAGAGAAAAGTCTAGTCCATACCAGTCTGTGACATGAGAATAAGCATCTGTTATGCTATGTCACTGACATTTTTGTTGTGTCTTAGAATGGATGATGTTACTTATCTTGAATGATAGATATTATCAAAAAGTATTCTATGAAGAAGTGAGATTTCCGCAGAGCCAGGATGAAATGCATGTGGGCCTTCTAGATAGAGGACTCATTTCTAGGGACGCATATTTTATTAAAAGTGTTCAGGGTACTTGGTTTGGAAGTGCAGACAGTGGGTCAGATTGGAGCTTCAATTTTCTATCCTTGTGGTTTCCAGGTTGGCAGTAAGAAGTTGCCTATTGATACAGTTGTCCATTACTGTATAGCAAACTACCAAAAGCATAGTAGCTTGAAACATCAATGCTTTCATTATATTATATATCTTTGCAGGTCAGGAATTTGGGCGGGACTAAGCTGACTTTTCTCTTCCACATGGCATCAACAAAGGTCACATGGCTGTATTTGGTTGTCAGCTGGGCTGTTATGGAAGACTCAAGATGGCTTTATGTCTATGTTAATTAAAAGTGTGGTCTCAGTTGGGATTGTCAATTTGGAGTGCAGACATAAGGATGTTTCTAAGGTTAGGACTCCAGTAGGCAAGGTAGAAACTGCCAGTCCTCTTAAAAGCCAGTTTTGGAAATGGCAAGCATCACTTCCACTCTCTGTGGGACAAGTAAGTCATTCAGGCTATGAGACTTCACTGTCTTAGTTGTATCAGACTTCACCTCTCAATTTAACAAGTGGTAAAGAATGTGTGCCCATCTTTAATGTACTCTACCTGGGATCTGTGGATTCAGGTCTCCAAAGGCAGGGATCTGGTAATATGCATCTCTGCTTCCCCAATACAAACCACTCAACGTACTGCCTGTGGTTCAATCAGCAAGTTATGACATGCTGGTAGAATCATAATCATACTCTAACCACACATCAAAAGAACAGGAAAAGGGAATTGAACTTTACAGAATACCAATTTCTGCTTCATATATCTAACCTTAATGTATTTTCAAAGTGACTCTCTTTATTGATGTAGGCTTTATTTTATATATGTATTGCTGAAGAGACAACCAAAATTCAGTGAGAAAAACACACACACACACACACACACACACAACAAAATTTTCCTAAGGTCAACCATGGCAAAAGCAGTACCCTTTCCATGACAGTATGCTTTCTTCCACATGTGCAGCTGCAACGTCCCCTGCTCAGAGTGTGGTCTTGGTGGGCAAGTGCTTGAATTTCAGGTTGGCCCTTGTACCCCAACAGAAATTGGATCAAAGCATCTAATTTGCCTGTGACCATTCATCTCATCAAAACCTGAGGAGGTCCCTATCTCTGCCTTCCCCACCACGGACTGTGAGGAATTGCTAATAAAAACGAACCCTAAACTCCTTGCAAATATAAATGCTAAATAATAGCAAGATGAAAAATGAGGGCAATAATATTGCTTTGCAGGATGCTTAAGAGCCAGGGATGAAAGGCATTGTAAGAACTGCTATTATCTCTGCATATTCAAGTCCCCACCCTTGCTCTTCTGTTTTATCCTTTGTTTCTGAAGTGCTTGATTAAGGCTCTTTTACAGTTTATTTTAGTTTGTCTTATTTTTCTTTTCTGCTTTGAGAAATACTTTACTATATCACTGGAGACAATTTACCCTTTTGTTCCATTTGAAGAAAGAAAACGATGCAGGCTTACTTCAAGGAAGAACTGATCAAAATCCAATGGGGATCTGATAATGAAGAAACTCTACTTTGTTTTCAAGCAGGGACACAAAATTATGCTATAAATTGTACAAAGCATGGGGGGTGAGGAGCGAGAGATGAATGCAAGTCAAAAATATTGGTCCCATGGCCAGTGTTTTTGGCTACAACTCAGAAATTCATGGAACCCCATGATTTTTAGAGTATGAGGAAATTTACAGAAGCTTTAATCCAACCTCCTACTACACCCAGACATCCTTTCTGTGATAGCTCTGAAATAATTCCTGAAACCTGTAGCTCACTCCTGAGCATCAGCCCATACTTATTTAGGGCAGCTAAGGTGGAATGTCCCGTCTCACCTTGATCTAAAATCTTATTTTGCTTTTTTCCCCATTTTTAAATCTTCAGTTCCTTGTTCTTCATGAACTTCACAGAGCAAATTCCCCTCCTTTTCTGGAGAAACTGATGATTTGGGGTTGGTTTAGCTATGTGCCAACACCCACCACTCCTTTGACTGTTTCTCAAATGATTTTTGATAAGATTAATTCAGTCTTCTGGGAGCCTATAAAAGGACTACAGAAAGTAATTAGAAAGAAATATAGGTGGAAAGAAATTTGATTTTCTGACCAAAGCTGATAAACAGCTTAGTGGGTGGAGAACAGCTAAGAAGTTGAAGAGTGGTTTCTAAGCAGCAGACCTGACCTCTCCCAGGAGGGAAGAGAAAGGAGGGCAGGCACAGGGACAGAGTGGGAAGGCCCCCTGGAAGATTGTTAACCAGATCATGTAGGCTGAAGGTCACTGTGCCAGAGTACTGAAGGGGTGATTAAGGCTGCTTTGCAGGCGGGAAAAGGAGGTGATTGCCTTAATTATGTGGGCGGAGACAGATTAGTGGAATAATAGAGAGGGAGGGAACAGGTTAGAATTGCAGCTCTTTAAATGCAGATGCAGGGATGAAGGAAAGGAAATAGAAGAAGGTTAAGAGGGAGCATGGGAGAGCAAAAGCAGGAAAGAGCTTTATGTGAAGCTTGGAAATTAAATTCATTATTCAAAAGCATTTTTGTGTATTCTGTGACAGTTTACAGGGAAATCTTCCTTCCACCCTCTGTACTTTATTGGATGTAATTTAACTAGTATGTGGGTTCTTCTTTTTTTTTTTTACCCATACATATTTGTACACCCATTCTGCTTTTCTTTCACAACTACCCAATTTAGCTGCTAGTCCTCTAGTCTGCAAGAAAAGAGTATGCAGGACGCTAAGGAATAGATCCTTCCTTGGGTGTGATGGCCAATGTGTAACACCTGACTCCCAGGCACAGGGGAGGAGGCACTGACTCAAGCATTAGCCAATCTCTGTGGTAGAGATACTCCTACCATGGCTCATGACTTGCTGCCAAGACAACCCTGGGCACAAAAGTCAGAAGAAATACACAATAGCGAGCGATTATGTAGTATTGGCACATAAAGAAAAAAAAATAGACATAAATAATGTCAAGAACATAGATGACAGTAAAATGTAGAATAAAATAATTAGCAAGTAATGAGTCTTGAGGATTTATTAACTTTCTTTTTAATATAATCTATTTAATTGTAAGTTTATATAATTTACTTTTTACTAATGGTTCTGTTTAACAACAGGCTTGCAAAATTCCTGAAAATTTATGAACCTGCTTGTGAGCTGGTACAAGCTGTCTCTAGTATACAGCTGGGCCCTTCCTTCCTCTGTCATCAATGGTGAGGATGTGTGTTGGCTCACTAAGTTGGAGACAAAAATAGGGTTAATATGGTGTGAATAAACTTGCAGGTAGGGGAGACTAAAAGATAAGTGGAGAGTATCCATTTATTTTAACTTAGCAACATTAGTCATAATAATGCTGTTTATATATATGTATAATGTATATTTATATATTGTATACAATATTGTTTATTATATATAATGTACATTGTATATTTATAAATCTAAAATGTGTATTGTAATTAGTATATATTACGTTGTAATATATAATACACATATTACTATATATAGATGAATGTATTATTATATTACTATTAAATATATAATCACAGATATAATATACTTGTATATAAATATATATATATACATATGTAGGTATGAGTATATATACACACACATATATATATAGACTAATTACAAATTGGTCTTAAATACTCATAAAATAGGTCCTCTAAGGCTGAGACTTTAACAACATTTAGCCAAGATAAAACATCTGTTTCTACATTTCAGTGTGTATATCTGTTTAGAGAATCTATATGGCTTATATATAAATGTTTATGTATTTATTTTATACATAACTATATTTTATAGCTATGTTACTGAAAAAATATATATATTCACACACATGTACACCTACACACATCATATATACCCTACATAAAAAATACAATGTTTTATGTTGAGAAAGTACATTCCCCATAGACTAAAAACTTTAGCCAAATGAAACCATATTCTTCATGCCAGGAATTATGGTAATGAGAAAAGACCCCAAATTAGAAGAAACTTGTTCTTCCCTCATGGAGTCTATATTGTATCAGAGAAAATAAAGTTTTTACCACAGAAAATCAGTAAGTACCATATATGATAAGAGCTAATAATGGTTACTGGGTTGGTTACCGGGCCTGTCCTCTACGCCATGTATCAGCTCAGGTGAGTCTTATAAGAAGCCTCAAGATAGGGACTTTTATTATTTCCATGTTAAGATAGGGAAACTGCTTCCAAGAGAATTTCACTAGCTTGCTTAGGATCAAGCAGGTACTATATCACCCAAAAGAATTTCATCAGATGTCTGACTCTAGCACTAAAATAGGATCAATTATTTTTTTTAATAAACTGAGCTATATGATTCAGACTATGAGAGTTTCTGCAGCCCGAATAAGAAAAACACTTCATGAGTTCCACAGAGTATGAGACATTTGGCAGCCGTGAAGCAGATCTGGAGGGATATAGAAAAAGAGAGTTAAAAAGAGAGACTTTGATAACAATAAATACATATGTTGCTTCTGATAATTTGATGTGTTCAGTGGAATGTTGAAACTTAGAGAAAAGTTTAAGCCTAACTATAATTTTGGCCTGTGTCAGAAATAATCACTTGGACAGAGAAAGTCTAATATAAAAAACAAAGGTAAAAAAAAACCTTGAGAAATTAAAATTTTCTAATCAAATTAATTAGCCATGTCAAAAGGATTATATGACTGTTTAGACTACCTAAGAGAACAATAGTCTTGAGAACATGCAGGAAATTTAGATGAGCCCACTTTCATGCTGACAATTTCTAGGCTAATTGCAAATTATTCTTATCTAATCAGTGAAGACTTAATGACCTCTCCTAGGCAACAGTTGGTTAGACTATGTATAGATTATATATAAATTTGATAATAATTAAGAGCTTGGAGAGAATCATTTTAAATGTTCAGTAATTTGGTAATTTTACCACAATTGTAGGGTGATGTGTGTGTTGGTGTATGTGTGTGTCTGAAGGAAAAACAGATTGCGATAAAACACATCTCTATAGAGATAGATAGATAGATAGATTTAGTTCTATAATGTAAATCAGTTTTTATATTTGTAACCTAAATGAACACAATCTCACTTTTCCTTTTTAACACTTTCATGTTAGCCTTGGTGTTGTTTAAATCATGGGCAATCTAGATATCTATGCATGATAGATATGTACATCTATCTGTATTATAGATATCCCTACATCTTTAATGATAGAATTAACATTTATTGTTACTTACTCTGTGCTGATCTCTTCCAAATAATTTACATAAATTATCACATTTATTTCTCACAATTACTCTGGAAAAAAAATGGTATCATTATTATCTCCATTTTCATCTATGTAGAAATTGAGTCACAGAAGTTAAGTGACTTGCCAAGAGTCACACAGCTGTCAGTTGGCAAAACCATGTAATATTTCTCCAATGTTCACATTCTTTACCTGGAAGTAATCTCAACTTTCTCAACTGTGATAGCTTGGTATCCACTGGTAATAGTTGTAACAAAAAATGCTCTAATTTTTGCATGCAAGTTAACAACAACTCTCTTACTTGTTAGAAGTTAGAAAAATGGTCTACACAATTTGAATATGTCTTTCTCATGTCAATTTGGTGCCACTGTCCCTAAGAAACTGCCATGGATACCTGCCTTGGCTTCTTGTTATCTTTCTTATACTCTGAAAGTCTCACTGTCAAATTCTCCCTCTCCAGGCCCTGCTACTCACTTTGAAAATGGCCTCAGACTGAATCCCAACTATATGGCTCTCCCTATTTATACATTCTATTTATTTTTATTCATCTGTTTCAGATTTTAGCATTTTATTTAACTATTGCAAATCTATTCCAGGGATTTAGCATTTTCCAAATCCTTCTGGAAATTCCCATTCCTTAACTTAACTTTACCTGTCTCATTTGAGAATTATATGTCATATTGCATCATAAGCTTTTTATTCATTGGTTAATACATTTTTAACAACATGCATTTAACTCAAACTATGTGCCAGACAGAATGTAGAACACCTGGGATACAGGGATTAAAAATAAAAATAGAACATCCCTAGCCTCAAGGAGTGAGTTTCTAACTTGACTGAACATTAGAATCACTGGAATATTTTTTTTTTAAAAATCCTCATTGCATAGGGTACACTCCATACCAATTAAATCAGAAGCTCTGAGTAAGAGGCCCAGGCCATAGTTTTGTTTTGTTTTGTTTTAACTTCTCAGGTGATTTCAGTGTGCAGACAAGTTGGAGAACTACTATATTAGGGGGCATAAACACATATAGAAATTTTTAATAATAGAAAGGTACACAAAATACAGTGGTTGCAGAAGCAAAATAATGATGTGCTCTCCTTTTGGGAAAGATCTCAGAGGATTTCTTAGGAGGGAAGTTAGTTTTGATTTAATGATGAAGAAAGGGAGAACATTTCAAGAACCCTAAGCATATCCATGTTGCCTGATATACAGTAGTAAACAAAAAGGGCAAGAGAGGAGATTAAAGAGACAGTCAAGGAGACAGGTCATGGAAACCCATTTATCCCTTTTTCAGGAGCTTGTGCTTGTGCTCTGGCCTAATAGCTTAGACTTTAAATAATATCAGAGGGAAGACTCAACCATGCTTACCTAATTTGAGTTGAACTAATTAACTGATGGAAAGAAACTAGCAAAGATGTGGAAGAGCAGTTAGGAGGTGTTGAAGTATTCCAAGGAGAGATGAAGATGGCCTGGATGGATGATGGCAGTGGTAGTGAAGGTGAGAAAAATGAATGGATTCAGGATTCATTTTGGATTGTAAGTTTCTACACTTACATGCAGAATTGATTGATAATGGATTAGTTATAAGTGATGAGAGGGAAATATAAAAATATGGAGTTAGAGATAGAGAGAAAGAGAGAGAATAGAGAATGAGAATCACAGAAGATTCTATTTTTCTGGCTCAAGAATGCAGGTTTATATTGGCCTCATTTCCCAAAAAGAGGATGGTTGAGGAAAAAAATAAATAAATTTCGAGAAAACTAATCCAGATTCCCCTAAAACTTATTCAGCTCAGTTCAATTCTATACACTCTAAACTTGAGATTTCCATGGAAATGGAAGAAGGAGAGTGCATCTAAAAGAGAGAGAGTCACTGGTTGTGTTTAAAGGTACTGAGGACAGTGAGGACAAAATATATCCATCAGTTTTGATAGCATGCAGGTTATTGGTGATTTTCACTATATATATTCTAGCACGATGGTGGCAGAAACCTAAATGGAGTAGAATGAAGAACGAATGAAAGATGAGGAAGTTGACCTGGCGAGTGAATGATGTTAGGAGGGGAGAGGAATGAGACAGTAGATGGAGGGGAATGTGAGGTCAGGAGAGGGTTTCTTTTATCGAATGGAAGATGCTGTATTATGTATGCTGATGAGACTGATTCAGTAGAGAGGGAGAGATGGGTGGTGCAAAAGAGAGGAAAGAAGGAATACATATAGAGCTTGAAAAGATGAGAAGGAATAATATCTAAAGCTCATATAAAGGGACTGACTTTTGATAGGAGAAGACAGGTACAGAGGTAAGTAGATTGTGGATTTATTAATAAGAAACAAAAATGCTCCTTTCAGATGCCATCTATATTCTCAACAAAGGGCTTTCTTGTATGGTAACTCTTTTCCAGTCTCTTTTGTGTTATTTGTAAGCAGTACCTTACTTGCCTCCTTGCAACTTCCAGAAAAGACCTGGGAGAATTCATGATAGACACAAGGGAGAATAATAACAATGTATTTTACCACTAGCACCACCACTTTCATTCCTATTGCTATTATCATCATCAAAATTGTTATTTCAACTATTATTTACTAGATATTCCTATGTGCCAACAACTGCGCTAAGAGCTGAGATTTATTTTACTTAATCCTCACATCATATATATGTGGCATATACCATTTCCCTACTTTTTACAAATGAGGAAAATGAGGCAGATAGAGCTAGAAAGAGAATTTCATTTCTGAAGCTAAGAGAAGGATTTCTGGCTGAGTAGAGTCAACTGGGCCAAACACTGCTATTGAAACGAGAAACATCTTATTTGGCTCATGGTCCTCCACAAGCCCCAGTGCATCCTTTCGTTGAGTAGGTACCATGGATGAATAAGAAAATAAGAAGATAAATGTTACTCAAGGCATGTGTCACATTGCTGATATATCGGTCTCTTTGTTTTTGCTCTCTGGTTACCTGCTGCAAGTGATATCATTCTTGGATGATGACCAAAGAGGCTTTGATTTCTGATGGTGAATGAAGGAAACAGGATGGAAGAGAAACTGGGGATGGGTCTTTTGTCATCTGACAGGACAGGGGCAACTTAAAGTTGTCCACACCTCGTGGTAGCTTCACACCAGAGCATGATGGTGGAGCGTATGCTGGCAACTGGGTAAAGTTCAAATAGAGTAACAAGTGCATTTATTTCCTTCTCATTTTCTACTCATGCATCTTACTAATAAAGAACAGCAGTGAGGTATGTGGGAAAACCAAACCAAACCAAAAAAAAAAAAAAGGAATGAAATATCTATTGATATGTCCATTGTATTTAAGTCTTACAGTGTAAGATTTATGAGGTGTTTTTTGTTTGTTTTTATGTGTGTGCATGTGTTTTTACATTTGAGCCTGGCAAGGTAGGTATTATTTCTCCATTTCTCTAGGGAAAAATAATGTGATGTCAAGTCTTAGAGCTGGCTAGTGGCAGAATAAGGATTAATATACCCAAGACCTCCAGAGTTTACTTTCCACTCTATCTGATTGAAATTTTAGAAATCGGGTTTACACTTCCCCTCTTCCTTTTCACCTTTTGCATAATGATGATATCCCAATACCCAGATCTTAACTCCACAGGCTTTTAGACAAAACTTTTGGCACTGAATACAAACAATGGCTTTCTGGGAATGAATTTAACTTGTTTATCCTCTACATAAGAAGTGTTCTGCCTGCCCTCCTTCCCATCTGAGCTAACCTCTTTCCATATTCCTCATCCAAATGCTTCCATTCCTTATCCCTATGTACCTCTTACTTACACGGCAAAGCATTGCCAGGGCTTTCAGAGAACTCCACTGACCAATCACCATGAGCAGTAATGGCCATATTTTTTCTTCTACATGGTTTTAAGATTAAAATAAGCTTTTCTCCAAAACCCCCACCCATTTTTTCCCAAAGAAATTCTTTATTGGGTGTCCACTCTGGGCCAGAGGCTTGGTTAGATACACAGAAATAAAAGAAAAGAGGTACCAGTCTATCCTCCATGGCTACCATATCTTCAGTTTTATAGATATGTGACCTCTTCACAGCTCTATAAAATTCACATTGCTATCCCCAATAGATAGAGGTAGAGATTGGTTTTTCAGAGAGGCTGAGTAACTTGTTCGAAGTCACACAGCTAATAAATGAGCTAGAGTTTCAACCAGGTCCCAGTAACTCTAAAATATGTGTCCCCTTCACTACCTCACCCTGCCTCCTTTAGGAATCTAAGAAATCAGTTCTACTTTCAAGCATATTAAGGGCTAGTGGTAAAGTGAGTCTCATATTGGAGTAATCATTATTCACTATTATAAAATAATGGTCATAAGTAACCATTCTTGTACAGGTGTAATTGTACAAGTGTTATTGTACAGGTGTTATTGTACAGGTGTTGCGGTCCGAGGCATCAGAGTATTAATCCTGCCTCTGCCACCTTTTGGTGTCATTACCTTAAGCACGTGCTAAATGTCTCCAAGATGCAGAGTCCTCATTTTTAAATGTGAATAAAAATGTATCTAAAAAACTTATTAAGTGAATTAAATTAGAAAGTCATATAAGATGTTTAGAACAATTCTGAAGCATTCAATAAATGGGGGATTTTTGTTAGTATTAACATTAATGGCACAAAAAGGGTGACGAGGAAGGGCTGGAGGGTGGCCTACACCCTAAGGCTTTGAAGGTCTTAAAGAAGTGTTTGAACTTTCTTGTATGGGTCACAGGAAACCTTCAGAAATCTTTAATTGAGGAAATGATGTGGTATCTCTGGTTTTAACATCACTATGAGGACTGCATGATGCACGGTCTGGAAGACTCAGGAGTTTTCTCTTGTTCTTCATTTCCTGTGCATAGCTACACCCCTGGGTCCTGGACATCTCAAGCTGTGGAGTCAGATTCAGCGGGCATGGGGATAGGATGGGAAGAGACAGAGAGAGAAAGTGAAACAACCAGAGGGGGAAAGGCAAGTCTCAAGAGACCCAACGGAGACACTCTCACGTTGTTCTAACATGAAGAAAATGAGAAAAACAAGGAGCACATTACAAACAAGAACATGTGTATGCATTTATTAACATTTCCAACGTGGATTTAATTTTCCGTGCGCATCCCGCCTACACAGAGCCCGGCGTGTTTCATCTAACCTCTCGTTAAGTTTCGTGCAAGCCATCTTTTTAACGTGTCCTCTGGGAAAATCTACAAAAAGATTCTATAATCTTGCTTATAAATGGCCCTGTTTCAAAATGCTGTTTACATTCACTCTTTTACCGGCTCCATGCCCCACTCTAGCCTCCCACCACATCACACACACACACACACACACACACACACACTGCTTTTAATATTTGAACGCCTTATCTTTTAGAACAAGAAATGACTTTCCATTTTGGAAGGTGCCTTGGTAGAGTTGAAACAAAGTTTATGGGCTTCAGGATCAGACAGACCTCGTTTAGTTCCTATGTCTGCTACTAACTAGCTGTGTTATCTAGGACAGGTTATGTCGCCTCTATGAGGCAAGAGGTAAAATCTGGACATTGATCCAAATTGGACATTGATCCAAACTGCCTCATTGTGTTGTTGCAGGTTAAGTGAGATAGTGTCTGCAAAGCTTTTAGCATATCACTGGACACATACTGAACATACAATAAATCATGTGGTTATTCTCAATTCTTTCTTCATCTTATCATTATTTTCATCATCTTCTGGAATGCAGTTCAAACATTGGTTTCACTGTTTATTAACTATGTCCCTTAATATGTCTGAGTTTTAGTTCTGTCATTTATAAATAGTGTAAAAATATAAACATCTAACCCACGATATAACACTAGGTAATATTTATTGAGGCTTTTTTATATGCCCAGCACGAATTTCAAGCAATGTATGTGTTTTTAAATACTCTTAACTATTAATGGTGTGGACATAATTATTGCCCTCATTTTACAGATGGGAAAAGTTAGGTACAGGCAGGTTAAATAATTTGGCAAAACCACACAGCTAATAAGAGGTGTTAACATTCAAACCCAAGCACTGAGTCTCTATTTTAGCCATGCCACTCCACTTGTCCCATGAAATAACATGACTGTAAACATCTGACATGGTTCACTGGGCCTAGTTGATCTGTAATATTAATTTCTTTCTCCCCTCCCTCCCTGATACAGGAAGTAGATGGCAGCCTGATATGAGCAAGAAGAAGATAAAAAGTGAAGTTAGCCTGATAATGCAAGATGTGAATAGAGTGAACATAACTATCATCATTGGAGAACCAATATTGAGCCCCATTGCTGTGCATGGCTTGGGATAAGGGAATAAGAAGTAGGAGAAATAAATGACTTGCCTTTGAAAGCAGTAGGAGAAGTAAATGCTCCCTGCCCTCAAAGAACTTTTTATCTAGTAAAGGAAATGGCATGCATGCCATTCCCAATCATGTTATGCATATTTAGAAGAGGTACTATAGACTTAAGTGAAACTATATTTCTTTTCATTTGTCAGCAAATATATGATGATCTCAGAACACTGTTAAAAGAAGATATGAGATAGTCTATGGTCTACCAGAAAATAAAGTAAGATATGTTATGTAACATTCCTCATTCCTAGCCCAGTCCTCACTTGAAAATGAATAAGTATTGGGAAAAGAGAGTTAGAATAAATCTGAGTATTTATGCTTTACATAGGTAAAAGAAAATCCTTGCAACTCATCCCAGGAGATTATGCAAAAGTGTGTCAGTTTGCATAATGCATTTATTAGACTACATAATGCATTTACATAGATGATGAAAAATAAAATGAAAGTTGGACCAACTACTCAATCAGCCTGAGTACTGTCTCTTAAATCAGTTCATGAAAAAAACATCTGCCCAAAGGGATAATTGGCCAAATGTAGAATGATAAGTCTGATATGTTACATCATACCACATTTGTCATGAGGCTCAAGTAAGATAAGTGATGGTATGGTCACCCGGATAATATAAACCCAGCAATGGCATATATTAAAGGCATGGTTATTACCTCTGCTACTATCAACTGTACTCAATCCAAAGATTCAAGATTCCTTACCTCTAGTAATGGTCAAGAGCCAGGACATAAGCACAACAGATCCAAAAGAATTATTGATATCATAAGCAGCAGTTTGCTTTTATATAGATCTAGCGGCCCATCCCTGGGCACTCAGGTCCTTGATGACTAAAGCAAGAGGAAGCACACAACAAAGTCAAGCTGCAGATTTGGGGCAAAAATGGGGATGCTGCCTTGGAACAGTATTTCTTAATCTTCCTGCAACCCGTGTTCCCCTTTGGGTAAACATAAAAGTCTTATAATCTTGGTTAATATCACTTCAAACATCAAAGTAAATACTTCACAGTCAGAAAAGAATTAAAGGAACAAAAAAAAATAACAAAGAGACTATGAATAAATCATATAAATACCAACTTTGTATATTGTTTTTCAAACTACACACAGAGAATCATATCTCTCTCTCTCTCTCTCTCTCTCCCTCTTTCTCTCTCTCTCCATCTCCATCTCTTCCTCTCCCTCCTTCTCCTTGTCCTCTGGGAAATGTCTTCTTTCCCTCCTGGTCCTGAGAGATGAGAAGTGACTGTGGAGAGTTTGTCAATTAGCATGGAAATGAAAGTGAACAATGCAAAATAGACAAAGGAACTTAGAAAACAGATAAGTTTAGGCCAATGCAGGGATAAATACCTTTCTACAAATTGGTAAATTCTGAGGTTTACACCGCATTGCAGCAAGAGCAATTATCAATGTTCATAACCATGGCCTGGAGTGTCAACACAATGTACAATGATGTCCAAAGGGCTCTGGTCAAAAAAGTATGGGTAGTCACTCCAAAAGGCGGGACCCCTCTCCCTCTGCACATGGAGCAGTAACAATCCCCAAAAAGTAGAATAGGCAGGTTGCAAAACTATCTGTTTGAGGCTGAGGGAAAATGTTCTGTCTAGAAACAATTCAGGCAGAGAGCCATGAGACAGGCATCTTCACAGCTCTCAGTGATATTGTGATCTGGAGATAGACAACAGTGTCTGACTGAACTGAGAGTTATGAGCCCTGGGGCAGGGACATGATAGGGAAGTGGATTGCATTCCCGCCAGACTGAGGTATGGAGCTGGTACAGACTCTCACCCCTTCAGAGACCTTGGCATATTTCTACAGAGGCTCCCTCCCTCACCCCTGTCAGGGCTGAAGCCTATGTTCCTCACTGGGGTATACATGGGCTAGCTTGGTGATCCAGTCCCACCCAGCTTTGTCCCCTACCACAGGGATGAGCAGGGAACTTGGAACACTGGGCATTCCACGGACCAGTTCATTACCTAAGACAACTGAAAGTCCTTCCTGGAAAACAAAGATCAAACACATACCCATGGCCTCTGCTGCAGCCCGCTCTTACCTGTAAGTGCCATCTGCTGGCCGGGAGGTTGAACTGCACAACTGAATATAAAACTGACGGAAAGGCACAGTGTAGGAGAATGAGATAAGCTTCCTGAGACCTCAATTCCAGTCTCCCAGAAGGTGGTGAGCATGCTCCTATATCCAGTACATCTCTACTCTAATCAGCATTTGAGAAAGCCACTGCCCAGAGGCTATCTATAAGCAAGGAACTGATATATAGTCTTGACCCCCTGAAAGCACCCAAAATTGAACCCAAACAACTAAACACAACATACGTTATAGCCAAACACCCTCTATATTCATAAGTAATAATAGTCTGTAGTTTTCTTATTTTGTTGCATCCTTTCCTGGTTTTGGTATCCGGGAGATGTTGGCTTCATAAAACATGTTGGGGAGGATTCCTTACTTCTTGATGTTGTGGAATAATTTCTGCAGGATAGGCACCAGTTCTTCTTTGTAGGGCTGGTAAAATTCGGGTGTGAAACCCTCTGGTCTGGAACTTTTCTTTTTAGGAAAGTTTTTTATTGCTGCTTCAATTTCATTACTTGATATTGGTCTGTTTGGGAATTCTATTTCTTCCTGATTGAGCCTAGGGAGGCTGTGTGTTTCTACAAATTTGTCCATTTCCTCCACATTTTCAAGTTTATGTGCATACCAGTCTTTATAGTATTCATAGATGATATTTTGTATTTCCATGGTATCAGGTGTAATTTCTCCTTTTTCATTCCTGATTGAGTTTATTAGAGTCCCTTTTTTTCTGTTTCTCATTAATATAGCAAGAGGCATGTCAATTTTGTTTATTTTTTCAAAGAACCAACCTTTTATTTTATTAATCTTCTGTATAGTATTATTTATTATCAGTTTCATTTAGTTCTGCTATGTTCTTTATTATTTCTTTTCTTCTGCTGTGTTTTGCGTTGGTTTGCTCATCCTTTTCCATTTCCTTGAGGCAGTTCATTAGATTGTTGATTTGTGATCTTTCTGTCATTTGATGTAGGCATTTATGGATATAACTTTTCCTCTTAAGAATGCTTTAGCTGTGTCCCACAGATTTTGATAAATTGTGTCTCTTTTATCATTTAGTTCAAAGAACCTTTTGATTTTCATCTTTGCTTGTCTGAAAAGGTCTTTATTTCTCCTTCATAAAAGAAACTTAGTTTTGCAGGGTGCAAGATTCTAGATTGGGCATTATTCTGTTTGAGAAGAACTGAGAATGGGGCCCCAGTCTCTTCTAGTTAATAAGGTCTCAGTTGAGAAGTCTACAGTTAGTCTGATGGATTTTCATTTGTAGGTTACCTGCTTCTTTTGTCTTACAAGAAGGACCTCTTTTGTGTTTATTTTGGCCAGTGTGATGACTAGGTGTCATGGTTTCTTCCTGTTTGCAATGAATCTCCCAGGACTCCTTTGAGCTTCTTATACCTGGATATCTAGATTTCTAGCAAGGCCAGGGAAATTTTCCTCCATTATATCCTCAAATAGTTTATCCAACCCTCGTGTATTTTCTTCACCCTCATGGATGCTTATGATTCTTATGTTAGGCCTATTTACATAATACCACATTTCTTGTAGGATTTGCTCTTTTCTCTTATTTCTCTGCTCTATCTCTGTGACCAACTTGTTTAATTGAAAGATGTTGTCTTCAAGCCCCAAGATTCTTTCTTCTGTTTTATCTGCCCTATTCTTGAGGCTTTTCACTGTATTTTGTAATTCCTTAAATAAATTTTTCATTTCCAGAAGTTCTGTTTGATTTTTCATCAAAAATTCAATTTCTTTATTGAATTTTTCTTCCAAGTCCTGGATTTTGTGTGTGTGTGTTTGTGTGTGTGGTTTATTTGGTTTGGGTATCCATTTTCTCTTGCATATTATTGAGTTTTCTTACAATCCATGTTCAAAATTCTTCTTCTGTCATTTTAGTGTTCTGAATTTGGTTGATATCAATAGAGAGCTGGCATTCCTCTTTGGAGGTGTCCTTTCCATTTGATTCTTCATACTTTTAGAATTCTTTCACTGATTCCTTCCCATCTGGAGTTGCTGTTGTTTCTTAACTTTTGGATTTTCATTTAGATATGACAAGCCCAGTTTAGTCTCTGAGACAATAGGTGGTGTTTGTGGGTGAGATTCGACCACACTCTGTATGATGAGTCAGTAAATGTAGTAAAAAGACATGTAAATTGTCCTCCCTGTCAGTAAGTGGTGCTTGCTGGGAGGAGCAAGCTATAGTGGTTTTTTGGGTCCTGTGACCAGCTCTCATTCCTCTGGACAGGCACTCTAGTGCCTCAGGTGGTGAGTGGGGCTATGGGTCTTTCAGGCATGTCCTTATTCTCCATCTCAACAGGGGCAGGTGAGGAGTGAGGCTGAGTAGGGCTGGGTTGAGTAAGCCTGCCCTCAAGCTCTACAAATGCTATGAGCAGGGGTCAAAGGTCTGTTCTCTGAATCTGGGAAAAGCTGTCAGAGACACTCTGGCTGGAGTTATTTCTCATCTGCCATCTTGCTTCCCCCCTCAGAGAAGAAAAAATTAAAAATCAAAAAGTCCCATCCAAATGAAATTAAATTAAAAAATAAGAAGTAACAGCTTATCCAGATAAGAAGGAATCAGTATAAGAACCTTGATAGTCTGAGAAAACAGCATGTTTTGACAGCCTCAAAGGATTGCACTAGATCTCTAGTAATGGATCCCAACCAAAATGAAAATTCTGAACTGACAGATAAATAATTAAAAATTTGAATTATAAGGAAGATCAATGATATCCAAGAAAAAGTTAGAAACCAATACAAAGAAACCAGAAAAATAAATTCATGATATGAATGATATATTTACTAAAGAGATAGATATTTAAAAATATAGATAGATGGATAGATAGATAGATAGATAGATAGATAGATATTTTAAAAAAAAATCTTCTGGAAATGAAAGACTCATTGAAGAAATTACAAAGTGCCATTGAAAACGCAAACTATGGAATTGACCGAGCACAGAAAGAATTTTAGATCTTGAAGACAGGTGTTTTAATTAACCCAGTCTGAAAAAAAATTATGAAAATAATTAAGAAATATGTGATTATGTAAAGTAATCAAACCTATGAGTGACAGGTATTCCTGAGAGAGGAAAAGAAAAGTAAAAAGTGTGGAAAATCTGTTTGAGGGGAATAATCAAGGACAATTTCCCTGGTCTTGCAAGAGATTTAGACATCCAAATACCACATGCTTAGCAAACACCAGAGAAATAGATTGCAAGAAGGTCTTCACCAAGGTATATATATAGTCATCAGAGTATCTAAAGTCAACATGAAGGAAACATTTTTAAAAGCAGCAAGACAAAAATATCTAATTACTTAGAAAGCAAGGCCTATCAGACTAACAGCAGACTTCTCAGCAGAAACCTTACAAGCAAGGAGAGATTAGAGTACTATTTTTTATATTCTCAAAGGGAAAAACTGTCAGCCACAAATTTTGTATCCTGCTGAACTAAGGCTTCATAAATGAAGAAGAAATAAAGTCTTTCCCAGGCAAAGAAATACTAAGGGAATTCACTGTACTAGACACCCCCTGCAAGAAATGCTCAAAGGAATTCTAAACATGAAATCAAAAGGTCAACAGTAATCATAATAAGAACAAATAAAACCATAAATATCACAAGTCTTATAAAACAATTACACAATTGAAAATACAAAGCAATTAGGTAACAAAACATTATGTCAGGAACAGAACCTTACATACCAACATTAACTTCGAATGTGAGCAGAATAAATACCTCACATAAACTATGTGGACTGCATTAAAAAAACAGAACTCCAACATATACTGCCTACAAAAGACTCACTTAGCTCATAAAGACTTTTATAGACTCAAGATAAAGGGGTGCAAAAAGATATTCTATGGAAATGGAAACCAAAAGCAAGCAAGAGAAGCTATACTTAAGTGATATAAACCAGATTTTAATTCTAAAACAGTGAAAAAAGAAAAAAAATCATAATATAATAATCAAGGGATCAATTCATTGAAAAGATATAACAACCCTCAATATATATATGCACCCAACACCCAAGCACCCAGATTCATGAAACAAATATCACTAAACCTAAGAAAAGAAGTAGATAATAGCACACTAATAATGGGGGGCTTCAACACCCCACTGCCAGCATTATACATATCACTGGTGCAGAAAATCAACAAAGAAGCACTGGATTTAAGATGGACTCTAGAATAAATGGACCTAACAGACATTAGCAAAACATTCTACCCAGCAACTGCAAAACATACATTCTTCCCATCAGTACATGGAACATTTTCTAAGATAGATCATATATTATTAGGTCACAGAAAGAGTATCAATAAACTTTAAAAATTGAAATCATGTCAAGTATCTTCTCAGACCACAGTGAAATTAAACTAGATATTGATTCTAAGAGAAAGTCTCACAAATACATGGAAATTAAACAACCTTGTCTGAATGATATTTGGGTCAATGGTGAAATTAATACAAAAATTAAAATATTTAATGAAACAAATGAAATCAGTGACACAACATATCAAAACTTCTGGCATATAGCAAAAGCAGTGCAAAGAGGGAAATTTATAGCATTAAATGTCTACATCAAAAAGACAGAAAGATCACAAATCACCTACCTAACATTGAAACTCAAGGGACTAGAAAAACAAGAATCAACCAAATCCAAATATAGCAGAAGAAAATAAATAAGAAATACAAGAGCAAAAGTAAAACAAAACTGAGACCAAAAATAAATAAATAAAATAATGCAGAGGATCAATGAAATAAATAGTTGATTCTTTAAAAAGATAAAATTGACAGACTACTAGCTAGGTTAACCAAGAAAAGAGGAGAGAAGATTCAAATAAGCTTAATCAGAAATGAAAAAGTAGACTTTATAACTAATACCAGAGAAATACAAAAGATCATCTAAGACTAATATTAACATCTCTATGTCCGTAAGAAAATCTAGAGGAAATAGATAAATTCCAGAAAAGCTACAAACTCATAAGCTTGAATCAGGAAGGAACAGAAATTCTAAACAGAACAATAATGAGTGGTAAGGTCAAATCAGTAACAAAAAAATCTCCCAACAACAACAACAACAACAAAAGCCCAGGACCAGATAGATTCCCAGCCTGATTCTATCAAGTGTCTAATGAAGAACTGGTACCAATTCTACTGAAAGTTTTCCAAAAGATCAAGGAGAGAATTGTCCCTAATTCATTCTACAAAGTCAGTATCACCCTCATATCAGAGCCATGAAAAACCTCACCAAAAAAAAGAAAACTACACACCAACTCACAATATCAAAGATATGGAATCAATCTAAAAGTCCATTGACTGATATGTGGACAAAGAAAATGCGACATATAGATATACCATGAAATACTATTCAGCTATAAAAAATAGTGAAATAATGCCTTTGCAACACCTTGGATGGAATTGGAGGCCATTATCCTAAGTGACATAACTCAGGAATGGAAAAACTAATACTGCAGGTTCTCACTTATAAGCAGGAGCTAAGCTATGGGTGTGCATCGTCATCTGTGAGTGGAAAATAGACATTGGAGATTCAAAAAATAGGAGGTTGGGTAGGTAGGGGAGGAATGAAAAATTGCCTATTGCATATACTGTATAATATTTAGGTGATGTGTACCTTAAAAGACCAGATTTCATCACTATACAACATATCCATGTAACAAAACTCCACTTGTATACCTTAAGTCTATTGAATTTGTTTTTTTTAAGCATAGTAATAGTGACAGTGACAGAGGATTGTTAGACTTCAGATTCTAGAGTCCCAGGTGTTTCAGATAATCTCTTGGCTATCTGAAAAAATGAATTATTATTCAGTTACTCATCTTGGGTTCTAATTTTCTAATTTATATTTTTTGTGGCACATATTCCCCCAGCTCTGTGTGTGTGTGTGTGTGTCCCCTCAAATCAAAGCCATGATTTTGGTGTTTGGATCCTGAGTCTACTGCTTGTTGGGGGGTAAATTTTTGTTTAAGTTGTTTAACTGCTCAGGACATAACTTTTTCATTTGTAAAAGGAGATGCTTGTAATAAAATGTACAGTCAAGGACTACAGTGTTAAATAAAAGAATTTTATCTTGCCTAGAAAAGTATTCTAACAGATAGGATCACCAATGGAGCATAGTGGTTAGAAGCAGAGGACTAGAGTCTCACAGCTGGAGATTCTGCCATTTAGAAGGTATGTGACTTTGCACAAATGTACCCTGTTTCTGTGTCATTGTTCTCACCTGAGATCTAAGAATGATAACACTGTTAGGCAGAGACCAAATCTGCTGCTGGCAGATATGGGTCAGGAGGGCAGTTCCTAGGGGTTCAGAGGTGGGGTGGGGGAGGAACCAATCCAGGGAAGGGATGGCAGGAAATGGCAGAACACCTGTCAATCATGTATATCGATCATCTGGTAGTATCCCACACCTCCCGTAAGCTCTCCCCTGGCCAGGCCAACAAAAGGGAATCACCTGGGAGTCCTTAACATTTTTCTCCACTTAAGGAGACCGACCCTTTCCTCCCTAGAACATACTCTTACTTTGTACAGGTCCCTTCTTTTCTGCAATGAAAGCTGTTTGTGCGGAATTGCTTCCTGTCTGTGGTCACTCCATCACACTGGCCCTGCTTGTGAATTTTCCAAGCAAGGAGCCAAAGAACCAGGACAACAGTCTGCCAAGAGGCTGGCCCTGACATTATCCACTTCATGGACTTACTTTCAGGATTCAATTGAAGAATATATGGGTAACCTGTTTCCTTAATAAATATATGTTATCATTGACAATGAATTATTAATTAAATGCAAACAATAATACTAATAATAATGAGTCACTTCTTTTGCCTATAAACTTACTTTTGGCAGGGACTAAATCTTGTTATCCATCAAATGATATACAAACAAAATGAAATAAAATTAGTTTATAATGTGAAGTAGATTTAAAAAAAAAGACATATTTGGTGGAGGTGGCATGTATAATTTGACCCCAATCTCATTTCAGCGAAGGGGAAGAAACTGGGCAGCTTCCCTGCTTCCTGCTGGCCCAAGGCAATGTCTCAAGGCTTAAACCAAAAGATCTCTTCAGGCCGAGTGACTCAGGAGAAGCTTTGAGAACTCAGAAGCTTGGCAGAAACTTCTAAGAGACAGAGAGAGTGGGATGGCGGGGGGGGGGGGGGGGGGGGGGGGGGGGGGGGGGGGGGGGGGGGGGGGGGGGGGGGTCGCAGGAAGAAAGGATCTTCCCAACTCCTTCTTTGCTCCAGGACTCTGTCAGGCTAAAAGTAACACAAGCAATTGGACCATTAGGCCAAGCTACCCTATCAACAGTCAAATAGCCAAATAGGGTAGGAAACCAAAATTCTGCCAAGCAGGAAATTATACACCAGGACAAAGGTCGTTTTCATAGGAACCAGGGCCTCTGGTGAAATATGGTCCATATGTCTGAAAGGGCATTTGGTGGAACTGTCCAGTGGGGGCTGGCCCTACAAGAAAGGATGGATGGATGGAAAGAATGTGAGCAGGGTGAATGAAGGGACAGGCAAAAACGCCTGCCCAAAGCTGCTTGTTTGCTGTGTGCAAGGGTCAGCTGAAAACAGCTGACCTATATGTCAGTTGTTAAAGAAATTAGCAAATGGCCCTGACCATTTACACATGTCCTTGGAAATAAATACGGGGAGGAACTTAGCTGAGGAGGCCATTTTCTCCTTCAGACCTTGGCCTCTCCCCGTCTCTTTAAACAGTATGTGTTTCGAGTAATTATTCCTTCATTACCCTGCTCCAGACCGAAAACCTGCCGCTACACTGACCAACATTCACAACTTAAATTTCCAAAGGAATTTGTGACCCAAAATCTAAAATGGTCTGTCTGTAAAAAGAGTCAGTTCGCTATGCACAGCAGCGGAGTATTAAGGTACCAGGAATGTCTTTTTTTTCGGCAGGAAGCATGATCCAGAAATAAGCTATGTAATGTACTCTTTATGAGTTGATTGTGACTGTATGTTTTGTTCTTCGAAGAGACTGTGTTGTTTTCTCAAGAAACATGACAAGTGTTAGTGAGAGATGTGTCACCTCGTGAATGGATTTTTACATTACAGGTAAGGGCAGAAAGTGTTGGACAGGAAATCACAGGGCCTGAATACTACTCCTGACCCAACCTCTGCAACTAAATAGACCCAGATACTGATCCTCTCAACCTTGGCAAATCATATGGTGCTGAAAAACATGATAAAGGGCTAGTGCGGTAGGCTATTTGTAAAAGGAGTAGGGAGTGTGGCCAAGGCTACTCCATTCTCTCTCTCTCTCTCTCTCTCTCTCTCTCTCTCTCTCTCTCTCTCTCTCTCTCTCTCTCTCTCTGTCTCAGCAACAGAACTAGAGACTGGACCATGGCTTACTTCAAACTTGCCTGCTAAACTCGACCTGTTTTTGCATTTTCCTTAGAAAGCAAGTGGAGGAGGAATGGTAATTATACTAGGGCTCTTGGCTCAAAGACACTTTTTCCACGGGAGTGAAGTATGTTGTTACAAGAGAAATGGGGATAAATGAACACACCACTTGATTATATCGTAAAAGTCAACCTTTACCAACCCCTTCCCAGGGCCATCCAGCGCACTGTGTCTTTGACTTTGGGCATGTCATTCAGTCCTCACAAAACACCTCTAAGGCATGTATTTTTTAACCTCCCTTTTGCAGAGGAGGAAACCGAGATGTGCAGGGTTCAAACAAAATCTAGTTTAACGTCACAATGCTAGCAAATGGCGGAGTCAAGATTCAAACCCAGCCTGTCAGATTCCTGAGTCTACCTTCACAAACTAGTGTTTACTGGCTTCAAATTTTACATTTTTAACACTGTTTAAAGAAATAAATTGTAAAAGTATTATGCACTCATTTAAAAAAATTCAGAAAACTATGACTCACTCATATATTAATAAGATATTAACAGAACATGGTTCCCATTAATGAGAGTAAGACCAAATATAATTAGCATAGATGTTTACATTTTCATGGTTACTTTATATACTAAGCATTTGATTTGTGTACAAATCATAGCTTTCGTGCTGTGCATCAGGCATGCTGTTGTGTCCATCCTCAGGAATTTTGCGATGGCCAATGCCTCGGCTTTGAATGCCTCTCTTCTGGTTTGTCACATGACACATTCCCTCACTTTCTTTTTCTCTCTGCTCAAATATTCCTTTGTCAGAGGCTCTCTCAGACTATAAGCTCTGTGAGTACCTTTGATTTGCATCAAATTTCTAGAACCTTGTAGTATAGCATCGGGCACATAGTAGGTGCTCAATAATATTTGCTGAATTAACACACTGTTGGATAAGAAATTATCGTTCCCATTCAGAAGTCAACAAAAGTAAAATAAGTGAGGTGAGAGGCACTGCTTATGGCTAGAAAATAGCAGAATAAGGCATTGTGCCAATTCTCCTAATTTCTAACCACATGCTTTCTCCTACTCAACTTGGTTCTGCCTCTAATGTAATTGGCTCTGTGCACAGGGCCAGAACAGCTTTGCATAGAGCTGTATCAGTGCAACATGTTCAGTAAATGGATCTGAATTCTGGTACTTAGGGGAAAAAAATGCAGTGTTGAATAATCAACTTCCTATTTATCTTTTTGAGGGATGCATTTTGAGAAATGCTAACAGGAAGAAAACGAATTACTCCAATGCAACCACAGGAGCTATAAACCCTTTCTTTATTCCCAAGGGTGGTCTCTGTTCCATTTGTCCTATAGAAGCACATGTTGATGTCATAGTCTCAGCCCTGTTCCATGACCTTGGGCCAGTTGCATCCTCTCCAGAACTCAGTTGTGTACATTTGTAATATGTTTGAGTTGGTCCAGATGATCTCTAAGCTCCGTTTTGCTTTAATACTTCAAACTCTGAGCATACTTGGTGCCCTCCTCCCCACTAAGAAGACATGTCTCTGGGGCTGGGGAGGGGGCACATTGGGTCCCACGAGTGTCAGACGGGCAGTAAACCTAGGATCCCAATTTGGCTGTTGGATAGGCAGAAGAGAAAGCATGCAAAAATAAAACCCTGTTGCTAAGTTAAAAAAAAAAAAAAGAATAAACCATTTTAAAGAACAAAATCTGTTACCTTTCTCTCATAAAAGCAACACCGGGCCTGGAGATAATGTGAACAAAAATAAATATGTGGGAAAGTTCTTTCGCTGCAGCTTCAGGCAGTTTTCTGATCCCTTTCTCTCACTTTGCACTGACTGTCAAATGGTCTATCAAGAGGTTAGTTTGTAATTAAACTTAGCTCTAATTGCTGGAACAAGTTACTAATTGTGTTCTTAAATCCTTTTATTCTATACCCTAGAAACCAGTGCATTCTAGCCTTTAAATGCTAGTGGTTTGGGAGAATCACATAAGTACAGCTTTTAGCAGAAATTTTGTTCATTTGAAGCTTTTACCCAGAACATCAATCAAGAAAACTTAAAAACATGAAACCAATTGGTGAAGGGAATAATCCTCCCTCCACAACAATAACAGACAGTAAATTGGAAAGAACGTTCTGCCTTCTCTCTTTCTAAATTATAGACAGAGCCATGTTTAGTGGTTGGTTTATATACTAAGACCCACATTCGGGCATCCGCCCCTATTAAATGGAGGTTCATATCTTTAAAGGGTCAGTATTTTTGCTGGGTGCATCTTTAAAGGGTGCTTTTGAGGTGTGGAAAATCTTTTGAAACCGTTTAAATCCATTTATGGAGTCATCACATTTTGAAAAAGCCAAGTAAGTAATGCAAGTGTCAGTTTAATTTGAATTTGAGTTATGCAGAGTAAACAAAGTAATGAATCTGAAAGAGTGGAACTTGGAAGAGAAGCAAAGAATATACAGTAGTTCAGACACAGTAAATATTTGGCCTCTGTAATGCTGGTGGAGCCTGGTGGCTCAAAAAATTCTAAATGTCTTTCTATATTTGGACAGTGTGGAGGGTAGTATTGGTTTAGTATCATTAGCTTGCAGCTCCCCATTTCCCCTCCCTAAGAAATCCTTGAGTTTGATGGCAATGACCCCACCCTCAGGCTTCATTGCATCAAACCATTAGAGTAACTGTGCCCACCCCTTGCTGCTGGCCAGAGTAATGTGGTTTGGGGGCTAGAGATGAGGCCATGAACTCCCAATTCTAGCCAATGAAGGCAAGTGAGACCCAGTTCCAGACCTTCATTTGTTAGCTAGGCTTTCTCTCCTGCTGAATTTAAATGTGGATATGTGAAGTTCCTGGAAGAAAATATTTATCATATTTGTTTCTACCTAGAATCATATGAAGCCCTTTCTAATTTTGGGATATTTATTTTAATGTTAGCCACTTTTGCTTATACATGCAAGTCCTGACTGATAAAATCTGGGGTGATTGGAACCATTTGGTTTCCACTACAAAAGCCAGACATAGGACAAAACTGACACCATTATCCATGGGAGGGAGGTAAAGAGAAAGGGAGAGAAAGAAAATGAGAGAGAGAGAGAGAGAGAGAGAGAGAGAAAGAGAAAGAGAGAGAAGGGAAAAGGGGGTGAGATAAAGAGAGAATAGATCTAGGTGACCACCACCAACTTGGAGTCTTAAACAACAGAAATTTACTGTCTTACCATTCTGGATGATAGAAGTCTGATATCAATTATGTTGGTTCCTAACTAGGTGTGTGAGGGAGAATTTATTCCACACCTATCTCCTGGATTCTGGTGTTTTGCTGGTAATTGTTGGCAATTTGTGGCTTGTAGATTGATCATAACTTCTGCTTTCCTCTTCATGTGGCGTATCCTCTTTGTCTTCACATGGTCTTCCTTCTGTGTGTCTCTGTCTCTATGTCCAAATATCCCCATTTTGTAAGGACAACAGTCCTATTGAATCAAGGTCCACTCTAATAACCTCATTTTAACTTAACTTGTTACATCAAAAACACATTATCTCCAAATAAGGTCATTTTCTGAGGCCCTGGGCATTCAAACTTCAACATATTTTAGGGGAAGTGAGAAAGAAACAAAACTATTAAAAAATTCATAACATAATAAGAATAGGTAACTATTAAGTATACCTTAGTGTGGGTGATCACAAAATGTCTTTCTGAGAACATAACATTTACTCTGGGAATTAAAAGATAAGATGGAACTAAAAGACTAGAGCTGATTATTTAGTGAGGAAAAAACATTTCGAAGGAGAAAGTTAATGCCTAGTTCTTAACTATGCACATGTTTCTTGGTACATAACATGAAACAACAACAAAAATAGTCAAAAAAGCAACAATAAAAAGGCCTTTATTGCGTAAGTCCATTTGAATTGCATTTTATGTAATTTGAAAGTTAAAGAGTTAAATAAGTAGAATCCATTTTAATAATTCTTATTAAAATTTTACTTGTGTAATTTACTTTAAAATTCTACAATTGTTATTTTCTTTATTGTACAACAAGGTGACTTTTTACTTCTTGCTTTGATATTTGTTTGATATTGTGATCTTTGATTTTCTTTCGTGTCAAATTTTACTAATCTGTGCATTTCTTAAATTGAGGGCCATCTTAGTATCATTTTTCTCTCTGGTATCAACCATATGCCTGTCAAATAGTAGGGCCTTTGTAAAAAACTCAGTGAATGAAAGGATCTCCATTATTGTTTAGAAGCAGTGGTATGTCAATAAACTTTTAACAAGTGCCTCTTTTTCCCAAATCCAATTTTTAGCATGTGCCAACTTCTATGGTGTAAATATTTCCACCATGGCTAATTTCAAGCTACCACTATGACATTCCTAAACTGAGGATGCATACAATCAGATCTTACAAGCCAGTGCCAGCTGGCTCTAACACTCCACTGATATTTCAAGAATCTACCTGGGGAAAGGGTACATGCATTGGTATCACACTAACTTGCTTGTACTTGCTAGCCCTTAAAGCCAGGCTATTGTCTGGCTTTAAGAATTTTATTTATTTCAATGAATGTCAATGTCCTCATCTGCAAAGTAGGACTAAAACTTGTTACAGTGGATTCTTATGAAAATTAAAATAAATTATCACTCATAAAGCAACAGAATAGGGAATATAAGAAACAGCTAACATATGTTAGCTTTAGTTTTAGCTTTGTTTTTAATTTTGTTGGTATCAATAGAAAAGGTTTCTTGTCTCGTGAATTCTGACACAAAGATGAAAACAAATATACAAGCTGCAATAGGACGTGGACTTTATCTGACTGGAGACCAACTCTTCCTATTGACTATAAATCTAGAAGCATTGCGAAAATGCAGGTTTTTGAGTGGACGTCAATAACTGGAAGTTGGTATTGTGCTTATGATGCTTAATCTATAACTGGTTTCCGGCCATAGAGAAGATATAATAATATCAACTTTTGAAAAAAGTGGTGATTTTAAATGAAGAGGTGGCTCAAATGACTGATGTATAAGAGAAAAATAGAAAAATCTTGGGGAGGACGTGGAGACCTATCACTCTCTTGAAAACTACATCATATATATATATATATATATATATATATATAGAGAGAGAGAGAGAGAGAGAGAGAGACATTAATCTCCAAGAGGAGGATAGGAATCAAGACTTCATCTTACTGCAGAAGGTTGCAAACCCAAGTGCTAAGTGTCAGGCAAGTGAAAAGAAATAGGTGAAATGGACTTTGTGTGTGTGTGTGTGTGCGAGAGAGAGAGAGAGAGAGAGAGAGAGAAGGAAGGAAGGAAGGAAGGAGTAAATTCAATTGAAGAGAACATTCAAAGGCATTCAAATTTTAAAATACTTAATGACTACACAGACCCAAGTAAGACATATACCCATGGAATGGATTCTGGCCCACAGGTCTCAGTTTGAGACCCTGCACTACATTGAGAAATGTGTCAAGCCTGCTCCAAGAAGTGAATCAATAAATCAGTTCAATTTTTAATGGAGATAAATACAAGCAATTTAACTTGACTTCTTTCTACTAGAGTGGTTGATTAATACCAGTTTTTATTTTTAGACTTTCCCTTTTGTCCACAATGACTATATGCTCATTGTAAATAATTTAAACAAAATAGAAAAGCATATGGCATAGAGTGCCATCAAAATCTTCTACTTGGAGGAGGTCAATTGAACATTCTAGTGAAGGTTCTTCCATGCACATGCACACACATATATGCACACACCGTGAACACTCTGTGTGATTTTGCAAACTGGGCTCATGCTATATATATGCTTCTCTTTAACAGATAACTTATGAAGAGTGTTTATTCACTGACTCTTACCTTAGACTCCTGGTTCTATAATTCAGTAAATTTTGGCTCAAAATATGGCATAAAGTAATTGTAGTTCAGGTATCAAGATCTCATATCTAGTCAGTTTCTACCTTGAAATAAAACATTTCTTCTTTAGACTCATTTCTAACAGGGGAGAAAGGGGCAAACTTGTTTCAGAAATCAGGCAAAACTATTGTTCAGAATTTATCAACCTTTACTTATCTCTGGATTTTTTTTTCTGTCTCCTCACTGTGTTTTATCTCCCCTCCACTGATCTTTTTTTGCAGATGACCTTTCATCTTATTTCTCATCTGCTGGTCCCATCAACCCTAACTTTGTATCTGCTAAAACTCAGGTAATTGCTTTTAGATGGGTATAATTAAGAAGCCATTAGTGTAAAGTTTCATTTCAGTTTACGCCTTGGTCTGCATTTGAGCAGAGAAATATGAAATTAAGGTATTAGCTCCTTTCAAGAGTATGAGTCACGAGCTAATAAGTTTCAAGAGCAGTTTCTCAACTGTAATGATTGTGCTTTTCTCTTTGAAAATCTTCTCTCTGGAATTCTCATAGAGGGAATATTTTAAAATAAACGGGAACAAATCTATGGGGACAGACCTGGATTGGGTACATGATTCCTGAAATGTGAATGTCCATGTTGCCCTATGGGGGGGAACCACATGAAATCTTTAAAAAGTAGCTATCGTATAAGAATCCCCCGTATGTGAGTGCAGCAGTGAGAGACATTGTAGAGGGAGTTCATGCCCTCATAAAGGAGACGTAGAAGTCAAAATGCTTAATGTGATTCAGGGTGAGCCACTTACAACAGTATTTCTCAAACTTGGCTGCATATTAGAATCACCTGATTTATTAGTTTCCTATGGCTGCCATAACCAATTACCACTTACTGGATATCTTAAAACAACAGAAATTTATTCTTTTACACTTCTGAAGGCTAGGCATTTGAATTCAAATTGTTGGCAGGGCTATGCTCTCTCTTGAAGACTCAGGAAAAAAATCCTAACTTGCCTCTTCCTAGATTCTGTTGATTCCTGAAAATCCTTGGTTGTTTTTGACTTGTAGCTACCTGACCCCCATATCTGCCTCCACTGTTCCATGGCCTTATTTCCTGTGTATGTATCCACTTGTCCTCTCTTCTTCTTATAAAGATACCAGTTATTACATTTAGGACCCATCCTAATCCAGCTAACATAATCTCAGCATTAACATGTATAAAGCCATTAAAGCCACTTTCTGGGGTTCCAGGAGTATGTGAATTTCGGAAGGACACTATTGAACCTACTACATGGGGGAATATTTTTAAAATTCCAATGCCTATGCTGTATTCCAGATTAATTACATTAGAAATTTAGGAATGTATATATTGGAATTACTTAGGGAGCTTTAAAAGGAGCTGAAGCTTGGGTCTTATCCCCAGAGATTCTAATCTACAAAATAGGTATTCTAACAGGTACAGCATTGGATTGCTAGGAAAAATCAATAAGATGATATGAAATGCCCAGCAAGAGTCTGACATATAGCATGTGTTCAATTAATATTAATATTTTCTGTTTGATTATCTTGATTGATTTAGAAAAATGTGGATATAATTTCACATATGTAAAAATGTAATATTCAAAAACATTGATCTCCTTCCTATGCCTTTATCTAGACACATCTGATTATCTTCTTTATGTTTCTACAGTCAATGTTTCACCTAGTAGGTGGTTTTCTCTTACCATAACCCTTACACACCCTGCTTTCCTGATAAACAAATACCTATTATATCTTCCATAGTTAAGTCCAATTGCCATCATACTCCCATGTCCCATCCTTTCTCTGTAAATCAGGTCCAGTTATAAAACCTTATCTCCTCCAGCCTGTCAGGATAACTAACCATCCCAGTTTTCCCAGGATTGAAAGATTTCCCAAAATGTAGGACTTTCAGTGCTAATACTTAGACAGTCCCAGGAATGTCACTCTAAGTTTGCCCCAGTCAGCCATAGATTAAAAAAATACCTACTGTTACCCCAAGAATATTAAGTATATTAGAAATGCAAATGTCTTTTAGAACAAATACAAACATATTTAAAGTACAGTAATCATTTTCAAGTCTATATAAAAACTTTCAAAGAGCAAAATAGCAAATAATAATGATGACAATGATGATATGAATATTAATTGATCATTTGCATTAATACAGTTTCTGTTCTAAAGAGTTTATAGGTATTATTCATTTAATCCTCATAGCAACCATATATGGCAAATGGCATTATTATCTTCATTTTCTAAATGAAGAAATTGGAGTTCGAACAGGTTATAGTACTTCTGCAAGGTCTCACAGTGTCTTAGTTCATTTGGGCTGCTATAAAAATACCTAAGCCTAGGTAATTTACAAACAATAGAAATTTACTGTTAGTTCAGGAAGCTGGGAAATCCAAGATCAAGGTGCAGGCAGATTTAGTGTCAAATGAGGACTGTCTGATTCATAGATGGTGCCTTCTATGTGTCCTCACATAATGGAAGGAACAAATGAGCTCCTTAAGGCCTATTTTGTAAGGGTACTAATAGCGTTTATGGGGGCACATCCCTCATGACCTAATCAGTTCCCAAAGGTACCACCTCTTAATACTATTCCATTAGAGATTAAGTTTCAACATATGAATTTTGGAGGGACACAAATGTTCAGCTCATAAAAAAAAGCCAGAATGTATTTTGGTCCAATGTAAACCCAGGCAATGTGGCTTCAACACTGGTGGTATTAACTCCTATGCCATATTGAAAGAATGCATGAGGGATGCATGCAAGAGAAGGAGACAGGAATACTGTCTTCACTTGGTATGATGCGGGAAGCCATCACAGGGAAGGGGTAACTGAATCGGCATGCCTATAATAATGAATCATGACTTCCCTTAAGTGATTCATTTAAAATGATAATTAAGCACTTAATACATATAGTGCACATACAGAAATATTGAAGTAATAGTAGACAGAACTTTTAAGAGTGTTACTGTTTCCCTGCTATCATGTTAAGCTCTTTATACAGTATCACCTCATGGCATGGCCTCCTGGTATCCATCTAATAAGCAGGAACTATAAGTATTCCTGTCACAGAAAAGAGAATTTGGGATCAAAGGTATCCATTTCCTTGGCCCAGAATTTCACAGCTAGTTTGTGATAGACACATGATTCAAATCTATGTCTTTTTGTGTGTCTGTTTGTTTATCATGGGAGTCTGTATTCATAGCCAACATGCTGCCTTGCCCTTCAAAGTGAGGAAGGAAGCAGAATATTTTGTTGAGTCTTAAGCAAAAAACATGTATAAAATGCATATAGTGGATGCTTCGAATAGGATTAGTTAATTCACCTTTTCAAGATGGGAGTAAGGGTATGAAACTACAGCAGGAGAAGGATAGTGAAGGGGACATAGAAGAGAACTTTCCAGTAAGGAGAGCTGGCAGCATAGGCACTTCCTCTCTGGGACACAGCCAGGCCTAATTTTCATGAAGAAAGGCAGCAACCAAGGCTGTGGAAATCATTCTTATGACAAAATTGGAAGTACAATTAATCAGGGCTTAATTGAACAGTTCAATCTCTAAGCAAGGAGTGGGTGGGGAAAGCTAATGGAGGATGGGGTGGGAAAGAAAAAAAAACACATATAGACCCTCTGTTTAAGATAGTGAAATGTGTCTTCTCATCCATAATGCAGCACCATAATGTTCTTGTATGAATTGAAAATGCCAGGCAATCAAAGGCCATATGTCTTCAGCTTAGATCTACAGAGTGTCCATGTATTTTTAATCAGGGCTGCATCTCTGAAGTATGTTTATGCTTTCCTGGCATAAAAGATGCTCCACCAGATTAGCTCTGTGCCCAGCTCCAGGCTGTTGTTACCTTTGGTCATGCCAGGAGAAAGGAAGTTGGCAAATCCCTCATAATGTATTACTGTAAAGCTAATACAAGCCGTACTTGAAGGAGAGTGAACACTGAGCAATCCATTAAGGCTGAGGGTAGGTGCTTATGGGTCACTGAAGGCTTTGCTCCCTAGAAGATTTCTCTGCTTCTATTCTCTCCCCACACCCTAAAATTAATCCTCTATGCAATACTCAGAGTGATCTGTTAAAAATGTAAATTCCATCTCCTCATTCTCCCACTCAAAACCCTCTCATAGAGGCTGGGAACATTTAAAATAAAAACAAGACTCTTTGAGACAGTCTACACAGTTCTGCAGGATTTTTTTTTACCATCTTTATTTCATATCATACCTTGCTTCCCTATGCTCACAATGTTTCAGTCACATTGCTCATCTTCCTGTTCCTGAACACTTTCTATTCCTAATTGCTTATTATTCCAATTTGTACATTAACTCAAAACCTATTTGGCACCATGTTTGTGCTACCAACCCTCTTAGGTACCAGTGAATACAACAGGGGAGGGGAGAGAGAGAAACAACAAAGGAGATGAAAATGAATAGACATTTTAACAATGTTGATTCTGCTGACCCATGAGCATGTTATGATTTTCCACCTGTTTATGTCCTCTGCTATTTCCTTCCTCAGTGTTTTGTAGTTCTCCCTGTAGAGGTCTTTTACCTCTTTAGTTAAATATATTCCTAGATATTTTATCTTCTTTGTTGTTATTGTGAAGAGTATTGAGTCTGATTTGGTCCTCAGTTTGTTGTTGTTGGCATATAGGAATGCTACTGGTTTCTGAACATTAATTTTGTAACTTGGAACTTTGCTGAATTTGTTTATCAATTCCAGTAGTCTCATGGCAGGGTCTTTGGAATTTTCTAGACATAAGATCATATTGTCAGCAAAGAGCAATAGTTCGACCTCTTCTTCTCCCATTTGGATGCCCTTGATTTCCTTCTCTTGTCTGATGGCTCTGGCTAGGAGTTCCAGCACTAAGTTAAATAGAGGCAGTGATAGAGGGCAACCTTTTGTGGTTCCAGTTCTAAGTGGGAATGCTTTCAATGTTTCTCCATTCCGTATGACATTAGCTGTGGGTTTGTCATATATGGCTTATATCATTTTTAGGTAAGTCCCGTCTATGCCTATTTTGTGAAGTGTTCTTACATAGAGTTGGAGCACATTCTACTAAGCGAAGTATCACAAAAATGGGAAAACAAGCATCACATGTACTCATCATCAAATTGGTATTAACTGATCAACACTTAAGTGCACATATAGCAATAACTTTCATCGTGTGTCGGGCAGATGGGAGGGGGTAGGAGTGGATGGGTATATACAAACCTAATGGATGTAGTGTGCACTGTCTGGGGGATGGATATGCTTGAAGCTCTGACTTGGGTGGGGCAAAGGCAATATACATAACCTAAACATTTGTACCCCAGTAATATACTGAAATAAAAAAAATTTAAAAAAAGAAAATGTAAAGTAGATAGCATGCTAGAAAGTGAAAATCCCTTTATAAAATGGAAAGAGTAAAAGTAGGGTCTTGTAGATGGGGTTAGGATTGAGTGGAAAAGAGAGGTAGGTTGTAAAATTGAATAGGGTGATCTGGGAGATGTCTTACTTTAAGAGCTTACTCTTGCTGATCCCTTTCCTATGACACCTTTCATCCAGATATTTGCAAGAGTCTCTCAGAACT
This sequence comes from Cheirogaleus medius, assembly GCA_008086735.1. Lineage (NCBI taxonomy): Eukaryota > Metazoa > Chordata > Mammalia > Primates > Cheirogaleidae > Cheirogaleus > Cheirogaleus medius. The sequence continues at coordinate 8,433,454 of VBSM01003204.1, read as the reverse complement.
CAGTTCAGACATCAACTCTCTGGGGGATCCCCTAATATGAAGTAGCTACTTCTAATCATTCTCTGTCTTACTACTCTGTGTCATAACTACTAAAACTATCTGATATCATATTTTAATTCATTCATTAATATTTTATTAATATTTACTTTGCTTTTATCTTCAATACTAATGGACAGTAAGCCTCATGAGAACAATTCCTTTGTCATTTCACTGTTAGGTCTCCTAGATCTAGATTAGTGCCTGGCACATAGTAGGTACTCAATAAATGTATGTTTGAATAAAGGAATGGCTAAAGATATCAGCACTTTTATTAGACTATTATTAGAAAAAAGAGGTATATAATATTTGACATTGAGAAATCTATCATATTCCCCCTGAATAGTATCCTGGCACTTGTTTTAAGCAACACAATCCAGAAGAGATGGGGAAAATATGACCAAGACAATAATTAAAATGACTAAATCTCACACAGAATATACTTCTTTGTATATCTAAAGTCTATTTGTCTCCATCTCCATGGCCACCACTCTGGTCCATGTATCATTATCTCCTATCTCACCTCTTCCACTCTTGCTACTATCAAATAACTTTCCAAAGATTAGTAATGGTAAGCTTTTAAAAATGCATATTTGATTATGTCTTCCATTGTTTAAACCCTTCAATGACTCCCAATTGACTATAGGATAGAGTCCCAAATCTTAAAGTTGCTCCCAGAAACTAGACACTGGCCACTTCTCTAGTTTCATCTCTCAGTACTTCTCACTGGCTCATGAGCTATCAGGCTGACTTCCTCTTAGTTTCCTAAATACCCAAAGGTATCATTTCCATTTAGACCACTAGGAGATGATTTCTCTGTTTGAGAGTATTTTCTCTGCTTTCTATGTCTGGCTAAGTCATGCGTATCTTTTAAGTCTCTAGTTTGATGTCATATCCTCTGGCAAGGACACTCTCATTCCTAAGTCTGGGCAAGGTGACTCTTCCCTGCGGTGTCATACCATCTTGCACTCATCGAGCACATTACTTCCCTGCGCAATGAATTGCAATTGTTTGATTTCTTGCCTCTCTATCCCACTAGAATTAAGCAACAACAGAGCAAATATATATATATATATATATATATATATATATATATATATAATGTTTATCTCCTCTTTTCTTATAGTTCAGGCATCTTGCATAGGTCCTGGATCAGGTATATTTGTTGAATGAATGTTTTGAAGAAAAGTGCAATTGATTAAAATAAACTTTAGCTTGAAGCAGAACTTTGGGTAATATGTCTCAGGCCAAAGCTTTTATCATGGATCTTCCTATTCTATGGCAGCGTGGCTGAAAACCAAGAAGAGACATGGTAGAAAGTTGAGGGCATACAGTTCATCTCTTGATACTGATATCAAAGAGTAAAGCTGGGTCCTTCTGTTCAATAATTGGTGGTAGTTGTAGGGACCAAGGAGCTGATCTGATAATTCTGACTCATGCTAATAATAGAAGTATTGAGCATAGGGCCTCCTGCAAAGTAGGGAATTCTGGTGTCTTGTTTAACACCTTAGAAAAGACCCCAAGATGTGTGGCCTTACCTGTGTCTGAAGACAAACTGAAGTGTCTATACAAACAGAAGATATAAAATCTGAATGGAGCTTTTGGCAGTGTATCTTTCAAGAATCCCATTTCACTGATGAAGACAACAAGAACTCCAAAATTGGTTTAAATAACATCTTCTTTCTTCTTGGGATAAACACTTAATTTTCCTCAAATTCTATGGGTTTTACTTTCTTTTCATTGGTTTAATTTTATTAAACATTTTGAGAGTTTTATTTTTTAACCATATGCTAGACTTTGAGAATATGCCCCCTTGCACCCTGCCCATACACATTAGTTCTTCCCTGGGAACTCTAGCTCCATAACTACCAGTGTTGTTTTATCATTGCATGTTTCATGGAAATGCTGTTTTATCTTGCATCACAATGGTACTAAAATCTGACCATCTTTGAAATCATTTGATTAATTAACTTGTACCAGAGCTTTGGTGAACAATGACACATATTTTACTAAAAATGCCATAGGAAAAATGAACAGGGAGATTACATCACACATCTCTAAGCAAACAACTTAAAAATACCTCTATGTAAAAATATAACTTCTCTGAAGTTCCTTCCCACTCTTGTTGTCATTGGAGTTTCCTTTTTTTCTCTTTATAATGCAAGAAAAGACCATTCTAATGGTCTTAGAGCTCTTCTGTCAAGTACTTTTCTCTATGCATTTCAAATTATTCTTTCCTTTATTAGACACAATAATCCAACTCTAAACTAGCCCCTATTTCCAACAATGCTTATCCAAAGTCATCACAGTTGTTCAGCTAAACAAAGATCCTCTAATTAGCAGAACTTACCATTCTTAGAAAATGATGTGGTGCATATCGCATTGCTATGATTGGCCAACAGCTCCTAGAGAGTCAAATCATCATTAACCTAAGGTTCAAGTGTCTGAATCATCATTTATAAGATGGTCAAAAAGATACTGACCTCGTGAAGTTGTTGTGAGGATCACGTGGAATAAGTGTGGAAAGAACCTGACATGTAATCCAAAACTGAGTAGCCTGGTAGAAGTTCAATGTGTTCTGATTAAGTTCTCATTAATTGACCATACATGGTGATATGTTTGTCCCATAACTTCTTACTGTGTTAGTGTTTAGGGGCATATCAGTCTCTTAAATGTTGTCAGTCTCCCAGACATTTGCTCAGAAATAGTCCAGAAAAAATGCAAACTATAAAAGCACATGTTATTGTCAGCACATGTTTAGTCAGACATGACTATCCTGACAAAAATCCAGAAAATGTGTGCATGTGTATGTGTATTTCCAGCGAATTTACAAGTGCTGAAACTCCTCTATCAAAGGCTGTGTTATGTTCTAAAAGGCTGTTATAACATTCTTTTATTCATAGCCCTATTTGACACTACGTAGGCTAACACTTTCACTGTTAATGGTGGACGGAGGCGTTCTGTAATTTAACTCTGATACAAAACTTTGTCCCTATCTAGAAATGTCAAGGTTTGAAAGTCCCTAAGCAGAGAAGCTTCTCTATTTTTAATCTAATTCATATTCCTAGCAGATCTTTGGAACAATCATGCTCTTTGCAGCAGCTCTCTGGGCATGGCTGAGCAATGCCAGTGACCAGAACCACTTGATAGCATCTAAATATAAGAGATGAGCAACCTCTTAAACCTGCTGGTTCCAGCAATTCCAGAGAGGCAGGTTCTCCTGGGCTTGTGTTAATGGAGCCAATGACAAAAGCACCCATGGGAATGAAAAAAAAATACATTCATCTACACGAGAGATATAACAGCATATATTAAAAGAAACCTCCAGACTATAGATCTTAGGCTTTAATTTGGGATTATTGAGTTATTTTTTCAGTCCTTCATATCCCAATACTCTATAAGTAACATATACTCTTTAAAGAGCTTTAGAAATGACAGAGATGAGTAACAATTGACAAAACATTTATATCACAAATATCATGTCAGTTAATCTACACAGCAATTTCACAAGATTGATATAACTATTGTTATTTTACAAAAGGCAAAATCAAGGCTGAGAAAGATTAGAAAACTTACTTAAGATTAGCAAGTCAGTGCTAAAGTTATGTTCCAAAAACAGATCAGTAATAAATAATTTGGTAAATGCTTTATACACATTTCCCCCTTCAATTGGCACAGAAAACTCTGTTTTATCTCCATTTCAGAGATGAGTGCATTGAGGTTCAGGGAAATTTTGCCCATGTTCAGAGAGATCATGTGCATGTTCTGTGAGAAGGACACATAAAATACACTTGGTTTCTGGTGACCGTTAAGGGTAGGGAGTTAGGTTTATTAAGATGCACTAAATCTTCCATAAGGCTTGAAAAGGGATAAAGTTGAAGGAGAGAAAGGGTAACAACAACAACAAAATACTTACATTAACATGGACACTAATTCTGCTTCTATTTTAGATGGCAATCTATTTTTTCTGTTGAGTTATGTAAGAGAAGGCATTGTGTTTGTGTTCAAAGGGCAAGTTTGAGGAAAAGCTCAGGATTATTGCCTGCATTCTAAATGGCCCAAGTGATGGAGGGAATGGGCCCTGTTCCAAATTGATTAGTTCAGCTACCTTCTCATTATTGTTCCGCCTGAAGTTTGGCACCCAAGCAAGGTCATTCTATGCATGGGTCTGCGTGACTTAACTGATTCTGCTACAAACTTCCTCCTCTTCCACACGCCCACCCCCAACACAGCATGCCACCTGCACTAGAGAAAATTAAAAACCAACCCATACATTTTACATGAGTTCCCAAGACCAGTGATAAATTAATATTATGTTGTCTTTTGATAAAGATACAGCTGTTTGTAAAGATGCTCATCCAATTCAGTAATAGGAAGCCTTGTTTAAATTCCTCCATGGAGCCCTATCCCTCAAGATGGGATAAAGAAATGCATACAGACCCAGAAGAATATGTTTGATCAAGTTCTCATTTTGCAGTTCACCTTACAAAGAAATTTCAGGGTTACATATTAGGTTGTTGCTCTTCCCAAAGTCTTAGGTGCCTCATTACTTTTCTATTTCCATGTTTCTTTTTAGGTTATTCCCTTAGCCTGGAATTATGTCTTCTCATATTCTCATGTTCAAATACTTCCAGTTGTTCAAGGTTGAACTCAAATGTCTCATTTTCCACAAAGCCACCTCATTCTCTCAAAGTAAGATAGGATTGATCTCTTGTCAGATCTTCAGTAACTCCTAGAAAAGTTCTAAATTCCCGATTCTCAGGTTCCCCACCAATAATTTAAGAATAATTACAGGTATATTTCAGGGTTGATTTAAAAATTAGAGATAATGTGTAAGAAACCTAACAGAGTCCTTGACAAATAATGTTCAATGAATAGTATTTGTTTTGTTACTATTCCTACTAACAAGGAAATACAATGTCTTAAATTCTTTGCATGGAATTCAAAACCCTTCTTAGTCAAGTCCCAGCCTTAGTTCCCAGTCCTGTGCCCTGCCACTTTCTCTGGGGTACCTCTATCTCCACCCTTCCAAAACTCTGTATTCTATTAAACTAAACCTCTTAGGAGCTCCATGGTGGTTTCATTTTTCTCTTTGTTTCCTTCCACGCTAACACATGCCCAAGTTCTAATGCTCTGTAAGATGTATAGACAATAAGAAACAGTATCAGAATTTAGATTAGTTTCTCATATCCATAAAACTCCAGCCAGGCTTCTAAAAGATGTCACATAATTTTTAAGAAGTGAATTGTTTGGTTATGAGCATAAGTTTGAATTTAAGACAAATTTGGTTTTGAATGTTAGCTGAATGGCTGCACAATTACAAGAAAGATCCTTCAGCTGCCTCAGTTAGCTTCAGCAGTGGCATTTGTAAAACAATAACAATATATTCCTCTTTAAGTTATTATTGCATCTGATGATTATATATATTCATGATATGGCCTATATATGATGGATATATAACATATATACACATATGCACACATATATCTATGATTCCCTGTAATTACTTTAAGGTTTGTGTGTGTATATGTGTGTATACGAATTTGCACATATTTGTGTATATATGTATATAGAATATATAGTATATAAATTATCATATATTATATATAGTATATAACATATCTATATCTATAAATCTATATTTATATAAATATGGATTTTGAGAAGATCTGTCTTAAATCTGACAAAAGTTATAAATAGAACTAGTAGTTGGTTGGTTTGAAATCAAACTACTTTTAAAATTGTTGAATAATGCAGTTTAGTTTAGTGTGAGGCTAAATGGACTTGTTAAGCCCATTGTTATATTCCCTATGCCTTGGAATAGCATCAAAAGGGCAAATAAAGGCTTCAGGCAGAGTAGAAAGTGATCCACAACCAATTCCTGAAACACTGAGGGAGAGGTAAGAAAGAGAGTAAATTCCTGTTATTTATTAACTTTTAATAAACTATCTATATATAATTGAGAAACATAGACTGATGTCTGTCACCCAACAGTCGATGACTCACTTTTTCTCTGTGAGAGAGCCTTAGAATATAGGTTGCTGTGAGGAGCCAGAAGTGTCACTGGAGTAGAGATTCCTCCGCAATGGGAAACAGGCGAGTTCAGGGATAAGGCTGTATTTTAAAACTTAGAATGATACCTGAGGCATTCTAAGCAACTGATTAAGTGGCACCTATTATTACGAGGTAATAGTTGCTATTGACCAGTTTTGACTCACCAACACTGAAATATTATTACTGATACTAAGTATATCTAAATTATATATATATATGTATATATATATATTTCTTTGTACATAAAGGCAGAAATAAAAAACTTTCAATAAAGCGCATCTACTGAAGTCTTTTGTTTAGCAGTACAATTTCCCCACTGCTGTGAAAGGCCTGGCATCTCCATATTTTGCTGACCTGGCTTCAATAAATTTTAATTCAACAAAAAGCCTGGTTGAGCAGATGCATTCACAAGTCCCAAGCCATGTAACACTCAATCTGTTTAACCGAAATGTTTCTCTGGTTCCGTATCTGTGCTTTCTGGTGGAACTGGATTTGTGTCTTTCTGTCTCAGTGGAGCCTGAATGTAAGGGACATCAGAAAGGGAGGCAAGCCTGGAAGGCACGAGAGGTGAAGTGGCGGCTAGGAGATCATAGGGCCTTGATGTGTTGGACAGATACACAGAGAGATGACTCAGATTATTTCTTCAAGTAAAAAAAAAAATATACAATATCCCCTTTGTTTACTATCACAGCAGGTTTTCACTTAAACACAATGTGAATCTAGCAGACTATTTTGATGGCCCACTGAGATAGTTAGAATATTGCCTGTATTTTCCCTGTGCATGTGTACTACACATTGTGACCAAGAGAGAAATATTAGGGAGAGATTTAAAAAAAAAAAAGAAAGAAACTTCAATTTAAAAAACTGAGTACTGGGTGATTCAAGGAGTTAACTCTTGTTCTAAAACCTAAGGATACAGTGATGGTTGAGTAAAGACCTTGTTTTCACAGATCTTACAGTCAAATAACAAAATCACAAGTGAAAGCATATGATTATGCATACTGAGGTTAGTGTCAATATAACACTACAGCCAGTGGACATTAACATGGGTCACATGAGCTAAATCTAGGAAGACTTTGTGATGCAAGTGAGCAAAGTGGATATTGGAGAGATAACATTTCAGCAGAGCCGTAAGGATCTCTGTACCTCAGATTGGCCTTCTGAACTCCAGACATCAATGTAAATATATTCACATTTACTAATTCAACTTACAAGTCTGGATACTGACTAAGATTGTTTACTGAAGTCTATGGTTAATTCTGATAAACAAGTGATATAATATTAAGCAAAGACAGCTCTTCTCTGTCTCTCACAGTTAGGTGTGGCAATATGACTGGCCTTGGTAAACGAAATGTTGTATCCCTTGCAGGTGCAAATGTTAATACCTGGGATCTGAGACATTTTCTCCCTTTCACTGGCTTAGTGGTCAGGGACATCTGCGTTCTGATGGAGGGACCTCAGTCTAGGTCCCTCTGTGGATACAGAGAGCAGAGCCCCCTTCATCCACAAAGAACTTGTGGGTAAACATAACACACGCCTTTATTGGTGAAAGCCACTGAGACTCCTGGGGCTTACCTGACTGACATCAGTCCTACTCTAGGATCTGAATATCGATTGTGAATTAAGTAAGAAACCTGTTCTCATAGAGGGAGGGAGGCTGCTGAATGAACACTTATTAGATTTCTCCATATGGACATTTTAGGCATTCCCCAAATTCAACTTGTCTAAAACTGCATTTATTCCACATCATACTTCCACCTCCCACCTCAACCTGATCACCATCTCAATAAGTAGTTGCTTAAGTAAAAACAAGAAAACATAGTCATCTTGAATCCTATTAATATATCCTTTCTTACCACATTCAGTCTTATCAGTCTGCTTTGTAAATATCACTAAAATCGCTATGATTTTCCATATCCACTCTCACTACTGGACATCAGATTGGACACCTTCTTTAACACATTTCTAGTTGATTTCCCTGCCTCCAGGCTTTCTCTCTTTGTAGACTCTCTCTAACCAGTTTAAGTTGCTGCCAAAATTGCAATCAGCATGTCATTCATTTCTCTAAAACTTAGTGTCTTCTCATTATCCCTAACATAGATTATAAGGATCTCTACAGAGGTGTGCTATCTCTCTCTCTCTCTCTCTCTTTCTCCCCCCCCTCTCTGTCTCTCTCTCTCTTTCTAGCTTTTTGTGTTCTCTTTCTCTCAGGCCTTCAAAAATGTGGTTCTCTCTAACGAAAATTCTATTCCCTGTCTTCTCTGTCTGAGGAATGCCTACTCATGACAGATTTTTCTTAAAATGTACTTCTTCAAGAACATTTTTCAGACTTCTTAATTAAGAATTGGTTCCCATCCCATGCTGTACAATGTTGTTTAATGTCCTGTTTGCAGGCTCTAAAGCCAAATTCCCTGAGTTCAAATCTTTACTGCTTACTAGTTATGTGACCTTGTCCAATTAATCCACATCTCTGTGCCTCAGTTGCCCCATCTGTAAAACAGAAATAATGCTAACATATAGGCCCTGGGCTAGATATGAGGTATTTGAGAATCAAATGAGATAATTTATTTAACTAGCTTAAAGCAGGGGCTGGCGTTGAATGCGTATTAATATTATTCTTTTCAAGCTGCTTGTTGTCAAGCTTAAAATAAGAGGGAAAAAGACTGTGAAAAACTAACTCTCAAAACTAAAAGATTGTTTTTCTTATCTGGTAATAAGTGGAGAGCTATGGAAGGTTTTAAAGAGAGAACAGACAGTGTCAGAATTAAATTTCAGAAAGAAATAAAACCAAGAAATACAGAATGAGAGGCAAGTACAAGAAGAACTCTTTAAAATATTCTCAGTGTAACCAAGTAATTTAATTTTAAGCAATCATATTTAATCACCATTCCCAAAAACTAAGAGCCCATTTAATTCCACAAACATTTATGAAATGTTCAGGAAGTGTAACATGCTGCAGGGGGCTGAGAATTCAAAGAGGCAGTAAAGTATGCTGTGGAATAATGTAGCCTGGTGGTTAAGAGAATTGAATTTACAACCAACTTCACCATCAAGCACCATGCCTTCTCATCTAAACAAAATTCTTAAACTATCTAAGCTTCAATTTCTTCAGGAGTAAAATAAGGTTAACCAAGATAATGTATATAAATCACCTTAAAAATGCTTAGGGTGTGATATGTGTTCAATGGATGCTAATTATCTTTATTAGCAGTATTATTTTATAACAGTGCTGAATGACACCTTTCTCCAATGCCAAGTTGTTCACAGTCTAAATATAGAAAGCAGATATGTAGGCACATTAAGTATATTCTATTTGATGTGCTATCTTATTAAAAGTAGTTAATAATTATTAAATGTATGCCATCTGTCAGCTATTGTTCTAAGTATTTTACATGTAAAATAGTATTTAATTCTTCCAACAACCCTATGAGGCAGGTAATGTGATGCTAGATGGTACAGATGAGGAAATGCAGAAGGAGAGATTCAGCAATGTGTCCAAGGTCTTACAGCTGGTGACTGCCAGGGTAGTCATGTGAGATTAGGTAGTCTGACATAGCTGCAATGCTCCAAATCACTAGTTTACTACATTACTTATCTGATAAATAAGGTTGTGAAAATTTTAAAATCATGGAAAGTTTTGAATCAGAAGCAACATCTGTGCTAGGATCTGGGGGTTGATGATTTACTCAATTTGTTTCCAGGAAAGCTTCAACTTAAACCATTGTTGGTAGGTGGCTATAACCAACTTTATCCAGAGCTAGGATAAGTCCTCCAAGAATCTCTTCTATGTTATAATGACCACTCATCCTTTTCAGGAAATCCTTCTATGTACTAAATATTTATGATAGAATTTGGACCAAAAGAAATGAATATCACCAGCTACTAGTAGTGTAAAGGTAAATCCTAGCATTCTGTGCAAGCAAAGGCATCCCCCCAAGATTGCTGATCCTACATATAGTTTCTAAGGATTTTTAAATGGAGGTTGTGGAATAATTTGAGGGATGATGTTAATTTCTCCTTCCATCTACCCATAAGAATTTCCCTTGTGGATCTGCAAGGCCAACAGAAAACAATATTAGTATTGCTATTGAAATTGATGATAATTTTTAATATATGTATAGTAATTGACACAATTAGTGTCTCATAAATATCTTCACAAAGACTCTATGAGGTATATGTAATTGATGGTGCCACCTTAAAGATGGAGACACGGAATCATGGAGTGATTTAATAGTGTACTCAAGGTCACATAACTACCAATGTCACAGCCACCGCCATGGCCAAGAAGCATTATTCAGGTCACAGCCATAGTTATAGATAGATCTGTCTCAGCATCCTCATTTTAGATTGTGCCTTGTGACAGGATGCACAATTTAGCACTTTTACTTACCAAATCTCATTGTCCACAGATCCCAAAGTTTGGGGTGGGAGTAGAGAGAAGACTACTAGCTAGTGGTCAAAGCCCACACAGTCTCCTGAACAAAAGGAGAACTAGTACATTCCAACAGAGCGGACAATATGTAAAAAATGTTTCTCATCAGTCACTACGTCCCCAAAGATGCTGGGTCACCTTCCCTCAGTCTGTAAAAGAATAACTCCCATGGGCAGGTCTCAGCCTTCGCAGCAGTTCAGCCTCACAAAAGCGTTCCGGAGTGTCAGGCTGCCCCAGGGGCAAGGCAGTGTGCACCTCTCATCTTACGACGCTAACTCAGCGTAGCTGTGTTTCTTTTTAGTTACCACCAGCGGTATATGGCTCGTTCACTCTCCACTTCACCTAAACAACCAAACGGTTGCTCAATATTTAACCAAACACTTACATATTATCATAACATACTATTTTATGTTTATAGGCATAAAGATATTTACTTATTTAGTGAAGTGTCTGATGACTCTCTAAATTGAATGTCTTTGCCTGGTATATTGAGGCAAAAAAAAAAAAAAAGAAAAAGAAAAAGGAACCAAGAAAAGAAGGAGAGGAATATTTTAGAATATCCTCCAGCTGCCTAGGGTGTTGTGGTTATTAGGGCTGGTCACTAAATATTTCTGGTACACCTTCTGGGACCCACATCTTAATGTTGCGCTTCCTCATATATGTGAATTTGCACATCATCATGGGATGTGTTAACGGAATGGGAACAGAAGCGTTCTGTATTTTCCCTGGCTTGAAGCTGTTACAAGACAGTACATCCTTTGTTAGGGTCTTCTCCCATTTCTGCAGTGACTGTGGAAGCCTAGGTCCAGGTGGTGCCTCTGTTGACCAACATCGGACTTGTGTTAAAACAATGAAATTTAAGGTCTGCTGTTATTATTATTGTCATTACCATTATTCTTATGTGGTTTGGTACATATAGATGTTTTTGGCAACGCTTGGCAATATACTACAAGAAAAGGATGAGTTTAGAAAAGAACTGACTGGAAGTAGAAGGAAATAAAGAGTCAAGAAGTTCAGTAATTTATAGGACTGAAGGAGGAAACTGTTTTTCAAACCCAACCTATAAAAAGATATCATTGAGAATATCATTGCATTTAACAAAAACCAAAGAAAACCTAGACTTGCAGCAAGGATCAAATGAAAGGAATGGCCATCACAACCACTGTTAAAATTTCTGAGTCAATTAGGTGTTTCAGAGAAAAGGTATAATTAAGAGCTTGGTATCCAATAAATGCATTCAATTGCACAAAATGGCTCAGGGAATAAAGGACTGAAATCTTGGCTTGCCCATGGAAGCCTTATAAATTGAAGCTGCTGTAATTTAGGTTGCAAGGGGTCTGGGGGGAGGTGGAAAGCAAACAAAAATCTAGCAAAAATAAGAAATATATCTAGAAAAGAACAGTGAGGGTGGTATTCGCACACTGAGATGACTAGATTCAAAGAGCTATGAAGCCTACTAACATTTTAAGTTAGTGGCACTACAAATAAATCATGAACAGTTTGTGACTATTTGAGATTTAAAATAACACTAAGGCTCTCAAACTCCTCAGCAGGGAAGGGACTGAAAAGAATATTCAGCTACTGACTAGGGCATATTCTCTGATGCCAACTTTTGATGTGATCAAGATATTAATGGAAGTCAAAGCACTCCGGAGGACAGGACTATGAGCTACAGAAAACAAAAAATTCAGAACCACACCCAACAAAACAGAATGGGACACTAATATATGAACATTTCCACTCCTGGAGGGACCTTGTTATATCTCTCCATAAGATTTCAGAATTACTATAAACCAAAAATTGTGTCTCCTCTGTTTACAGTTGGCAGCATTTATCGTGGTAATCTTGTGCAACTTCTTCTATCATATACTGGTTTATAGGATGTCTTTTCAGTTCGGTTTTTTAGCTCAGGTTTCTGAACCCAAAGGAACTACCTCCGGTTATGATGAGGTAGCAACAGGAAGCCACTCCGGGATCTGGACTTCAAGCTGGTCACACTGACTGGATGAGCTGTCTCTTGAGTTAAGCTTTTAAGTTACCACTCCTGGTGTGAGAACGAATTTGTTTTACAAGTAGGAAAAGAAATAAAGAAATGTTTGCCAACAGAAAAGCATACTGCCATAGCTATCAAGGCTGTTCAAAAATAGTCCATATTTTATTTTTTCTTGATACATGAAAAAAAGTAGTCATACCTTTCAATCTTTTTTTAAGGTAGGCATCATCATGTGACTGGATTTGACCAAAAAATATGAACAGACATGCTGTGTGTCATTTTTAGGAAGCAGCATTAGATTGTCAGGGTGAAACACTCCCGTGCTGTGGTAATCCTGGAAGCATATGTAGGGGTGTGTCCTCCACCAGCCAGGGGCCCTCATTAACCATAATGAGCAGGGCACCCCACTGACCTGCAATGGACATGTGGTTTGGGAAAGAGATTAACTTCTGTTGTTTTCAGCCTCTTAAGTTTGAGGATTATCACTCAGCATAACCTGCCTATTCTGGCTCGATCATGGGCATGAATTCATGTTAGCTAACTCCAGATATGCTTCTCCTATAATGATAAAATGGCCTTCACTTTACGGTGTAAGGTAGGGCTCTTCTGGTTGATCAAAATGATCCATCACCTGAACCTGAACCCTGGGCTGGCAGCCATTCATTGAGATGAGGGCCATTTCCATCATGAAGATAGGATGAAAGCAACAATTACCTCCTTCCTGGTTGCTATAGACAACTGGAAGTGTCCTTCTTCTTAAGTGATTTGCAAGTAATAATAATTAAAAAATTTTGGGGGACCAGAAATTCAGCAGAATGCATCTTATCTGGCTCCTCCATAACCCATTTCTTTGATTAAGTGTGTGGAAATATACATCATTACTCCTTTGTTTTCGCATCTCTTCAGTGGGACAAGGACAGAAGACTTGCCCATCTCATGCTGCTGCTCCAAGCACCAGACACAGCTAGATATGAACATAGTCATAAAACCTCTTGTTTCCTAGGTCTTTTGGATGAGGGATCATACATTCTCATGCTTGTTGATATGTATCCAAATCTTCTTTGCTACCCTAAAATTTCATAAAAGGAAAAGTTAGCTCCTTTTCACAAAAAGGTTCTGTGTGAATACACTCAACAATAATCATTAAAACAAGCTAAGATCCTTTTAGGGTTTAGCCTTAATATAAAACTTCTTCAACAGTGTGTCTTATTTCCTGTCTCTCATTTAGTCAAGTAAAAAAGGTACACATTAAGGGTGGTACATTTAATAATGGGCATTTAGTACTTCAGCCCTTTGCTATTGAGGACCCACTATGTGCTTGTTGTTGTGCTATGAATACACAGGGGAGGCCTATTCAGGAAAATGAAGTGAGGAGGTTAGCCACGTGGGGGCAAAGAGCCTTCCAGCAGGGAGCGCAGCCTGACAAAGCTCTCATGTGCCACACTCAACTCATTTAGGAACTTGAAATGAGGCCAGTGGGCATCATGCAGCAGAAGCTAGTATGAGAGTGATTGGGGTGAAGACATAGACAGAAGCCAGTTTATGTTAGATCTGTGAATGTTGCCAAATTTTAAAAACTGCATTTGAAAGACAACACAGAGAGCCATTGGGTAAACTTATAGTGCCAAAGTTCCATTCTTTTGAAAATTATGGGATCTTAGAAATCCAAAACTTCATGCCCATGCCCCCCATCCTTTCCATCATACAAGGATCTTTTCTATAGCAGATTGGAATTCCCATAAATTGGTTTGGTCTCCAGATGTTTATTGAGAGTCTTCTACATGTGAATCACTCTGCAAAAGAGCTGGAGGGTATACACATGCCTCTTAAGTGGCAATGGTCATGTGGTAAACAATGAACATAAGAATGTTTTTAAAAAGTCCTTCTATTTGTGTATACCCCTCAAACAATAATTTTGCTTTCTCCGAGTGGGAAAAAGCAAAATTGTGAGTTTTAAAATTCACAAGTTAGAAATGTGTTTAATAAATAATCTATGAGAGTCAAACAGATAAATACATTAAGCCCCTTAGAGAACGATAGAAACAGAATAGATGACTAAATATAAGGAATGGCCCTCATGATTCTAGTGACAAAATTCTCTTAAAAAGCCACTGAACACAAAGTAGAATGAAAGAGGAAAGCCAAAAGCATCCTGCAGTTGCAGAATGTTAAGAGATTTATTTAACATTCTCTGGGCATAGTTCTAAAATATTCATGCATGTTAGACATAATTATGTCATTTTATTGTCCACTGTGTGTCAATGAAATGCCAATTTTTTGCTGTAGTTTATATCATTTCTTTGGAAATTGGGAAATGCAAATAATTATAAACAGAGGAGTCTTAAGTGGTAGAGAATTTGTTTCATGAATCTTATAGTGAAACTTTTAAATATGAATGCTGTACTCAGGGAATGATTGAAAAGTAAATGGGCACGTTTCTCTATGCAAAACACAGAATGTTCCCTTTATAGCCTTCACATTTAAAGGAACATTGAACTAATGATTAGAGGGGTCAAGGAATCTCCTAGTGAAAACCGAATAGCTACTAAATTGCTATTTTCAATCTAGAAATGACCATTGCTGGGTGTTGTTTTAGAAGACTCCATTAGTACCAATGAGTGGAAGTTGCAAAGAGTGTGAATCTGTTCCAGCCCAAGGGGAAACATTCTGTGGAATTCAGCCTTTCATGACAAACCGTTAGTGCTGGTGTTAGTGGTGTCAGCAGAGGGATGCTGGGGAAGAGCTTCATCCATTGTGTGGGAGAGAAGACTAGAGACACGTAGGAGACACATCTGCATTATGGAGACTGTCTGAGCTTTGCTGCCAAAGAGATTAGGATTCAAGTTCAAATTACTGGCTAGCTGACTATTGGAGTTCACTTAATTTTTCTGAGTTTTATCTTTCAAACCTGAAAATGGTAATAGCCTACTTAGAGTTGTAACTAAGATTAAATGAGATGATTTACTTATTTTTCAAAGGTGAATAATATTCCTTGTGTGTGTGTGTGTGTGTGTGTGTACCTCTATGGACACTTACCTTATTTTTGTATCTTGACTACTGTGAATAATGCTGGAATCAATGAGCATGAGAATGCACATAACTCTTCAACATACAGATTTCATTCACTTTGGATATATACACAGCAGTGGGACTGCTAGATCATATGGTATTTCTATTTTTAATTTTTTGAGGAAACTTTATACTCCTTTCCATAATGGCTGTGCCAATTTACATTCCCATCAACACTATACAAGGGTTCCCTTTTCTCCACATCCTCGCCAACACTGGTTATTGTTTGACCTTTTAATAATAGCCTACAGGTTTGAGGTGATACCTTGTTTTGGTTTCTATTACATTTTCCTGATAATCAGAGATGTTTAGCACCCTTTAATATACCTATTGACCATTTGCATGTCTTCTTTGGAAAAATGTCTATTCAGTTTCTTTGCCTGTTTCTTTTTTTGGGGAGGGGGGCAAAATTTGTTTCGTTCCTGTTGAGTTGTATGAGTCCCTGTATATTTTGGATATTAACCTTTACCGGATACATAGTTTGAAAATATTTTCTCTTATTTCATAGGTTGTCTTTTAATGTTGTTTGTTATTTCCTTTGGTGTGAACAAACTTTTAATTTGATGTATTCACGTTTGTGTTTCCTTTTTAACCGTGCTTTAGCTGTCACCTTTAAAACGTTATTACCAAGATCAGTGTCATGGAGATGTTCCCCTGTCTTCTTCTTAGGAGTTTTACAGTTTTAAGTCTTCCATTTAAGTCTTTAATCCACTTGGTTTTATTTTTGTGTGTGTTATAAGGGTCCAATTTTATTTATTTATTTATTTTTGTATGTGGATGTTGAGTCCTCCAAACACCATTTTTTTTTTTTTTTTTTTTTTTTTTTTTTGAGACCGGGTCTTGCTCTTGGTCAGGCTGGTTTCGAACTCCTGACCTTGAGCTATCCACCTGCCTCGGCCTCCCAGAGTGCTAGGATTACAGGCGTGAGCCACCGCGCCCGGCCTCAAACACCATTTTTTGAAGAGACTACCATTTCTCCTTGATGTATTCTTGGTGTCTTTGTTGAAGATTAATTGACCATATATACATGGGTTTATTTCTGGGCATTCTGTTCTGTTCTATTGGTTCTGGGCATTCTGTTCTGTTCTATTGGTTTTGGGCTTTCTGTTCTGTTCTATTGGTTTATGTGTCTGTTTTTATACCAGTACCACTCTGTCTTAATAACTATAGGTTTGTTATCTTATCAGCAAGTATGAAGCTTCCAGCTTTTTTGCTGTTTCTCAAGATTACTTTAACTATTTGGGGTCTTTTGTGGTTTCCTAAAGTTTTAGGATTGATTTTTTTTCTATTTCTATACAAATTTTGATTCAAATTTTAATAGAAATTAATTTGGAGGACATTATGATAAGTGAAATAAGCCAGACACAAAGAGACATATACCAGCCGGGCGCAGTGGCTCACGCCTGTAATCCTAGCACTCTGGGAGGCCAAGGTGGGAGGGTCACTAGAGGTCAGGAGTTCGAGAGCAGCCTGTGCAAGAGTGAGACCCCGTCTCTACTAAAAATAGAAAGAAATTAGCTGACAACTAAAAATATATAGAAAAAATTAGCCAGGCTGGTCGCACATGCCTGTAGTTTCAGCTACTTGGGAGGCTGTGGCAGAAGGTTTGCTTAAGCCCAGGAGTTTGAGGTTGCTGTGAACTAGGCTGATGCCATGGCACTCTAGCCTGAGCAACAGAGTGAGATTCTGTCTGAAAAAAAAAAAAGAAAGGACATATACCACATGATAGCACTTATATGTGGGATCTAAAAGTTCAAACTCATAGAAGGGTGGTTACTAGGGGTAAGGAAGCAAGAGAAATAAAATGTTGATCAAAAGGCACAAAATTGCAGTTATAAGATAAGTCAGTTCTAGAGACCTAATGTACACTTGAAATTTGGTGAGAGTAGTTGTTAAGTACTCTTCCCATACACACACTCACAAGAGGTAACTATGTGAGATGATGGATATACTAATTAGCTTGATTATAGTAGTCATTTTACAATGTATACATATGTCAAAACATTATGGTCTACACTTTAAATATGTATAATTTTTGTCAATAATACCTCAATAAAGCTGAAAAAATAAAATCAACAGACTAACAACCTAAAAATAGTTTAAATAAGATGATGTAAAATTCTTAGCAAATACTTATCAAGTAAGTGTTTAATTGGCATTTCTAGGGAAATGAGGCTCAATATAGGTATATATTGCATTTATATTCACATAGTAGGTGTCAATAAGTGTTAGACTCCTCTGTCCTTCCCTATCACAAATTGTAGATTGGCTACAATCTGATTTCTGACGGCTCCTACTTTCATCTTTACTTCTCATGTCTTAGTAAATGCAGTCATATGAGGGCAGTTTCTTTGCCTTTCTGGTTTTAATGTTCAAATCCTGTCTTTGTTTTCCTATCTCTACCTGTGCTTATTTATATATAGGTAATGAATCTCCTTTCATGTCTTAGAGTTCTTTTTCTCCCCTTCTTTAAAACCATAGTTTTTGTCATGAGAACTTCAAAAGAAGAAGATAAAAATGCAACAGTCTTCTTGACCCTTGTCCCAATTTAAATTTAAAAACCAAACCAGTGATGTTAAATCCAAAAAGAGTTTGGATTAGTCAGTCCAATTTCTTTTTATTTGGTGGCAAGAAGGGCAGCTGCATTTTTATAGCATGAGTTTTATTTCCCTTTGTTGCAAAGACATCTAACGTTAGTTACAGTGCTACCTGTGGCTGCCAAATTCGACACATGGAACTGAAAACTACCTCCTGCAGGGAATCAGCCTGAAAATTCTCCAGGTTAATTTATTTTTTCCATTCTATTGTTATTTTCTTTTGCTTATCATTGTCTTTAGTAAGAAGTCTAATCAGAATTGTGTATTACAAACAGCTATGGGCTAATTTAGAAGACATAAACAAAAACTCTGAGTCATCTCAGTCATCTCTATTAATGATAATGTTGTAAATTTAGGGGGTCAATAAACAGCATTCCTTTCTTCCATTCTTGCCAACTCAAAGTCTTCTGCGGAGGAGGTTTTGAGTCATCCAGCTGACTCTATGACTGGCTAAATGTATTTGTCTAGTAGGGCTAGGTTATGCTGTATAACAATGCCAACATTTGAGCGGGATAAATAAAAGGTCTAATTCTTGCTTATATTGCATGTTTAACAAGGATTGAAAAAGGGGCTCCACCAACTGTAGACCTTAAAAGGTCCAGCCTGATGTTGCAATTGGAAGACAAATTGATTAGTGGACCAGGACCCAATAGATGGAGATCATCACATCATTGTTACTACTGACAAAGGTAGGTTGAAGTAGTGGCTTCCATGTGTAATCCATAGCAGTCTTCCTCTTACTTAACCCTGCCTTGTCTCAGCTGATCAGGTAATCTCTCAGCCAGGGGTGAATAAAGTTGTGTCCACAGGGTGCTGCCTCAGAATAAGCCGTTATATACTCTGTAAAGATAACAATAACAGCTGTAACTACGGAGGACAAAATTCCAGATGCTGTGAGGCAATTTACATGTAATTTCTCACTTAGTCTTCAACATGTATATGCCATATTTCTCCCCATTTTTTCAGAAAAAGGAAACTTCTTAGGAGTCACTGGTTCAATGCTAGAGATCTAGTAAGCTGTAAAGTGTGGTAGCAAATAAATATATGCATTATTAATAAGAACATGTTAAATCATACTAATGGTTTAGATATGTGTGGGTATGTAAAATTTATAAAGTGATTTTACTTGCATCCTCCTATCCAAATAGGATTCTATACAATTCTGGGAGGTGAACAGGGCAGGGGATATTATATCTGTTTCACAGAATATGAAATCATAACTCATAGTAATATAGAATTTTTCAATTGGCAGAGCATGTTCCCACACATCACCTCACTTAATCCTCACATCCTGAGAAGAAAGATAAGCAGAGAGAAGAAATAGTAGGAGGGAAGAAGGGTGTGGAGAGCTGTAACACTTTTCACTTGAGAATGCAAATCCCTTAAGCAAGTGCAAATGAATTACCTTCATGTCCAGGAGGAACTTTCATTCCCATGGACTCATATGTCTGTGATGGAACTTTCACTTGACTAATTCACAGTTTTTTTTCTATCCTCTCTACTCCTTCAGGGAGGAATGGTTAGTTATTTGGTGAATTTTAGAGAAGAAATGGAAAATGTTTGCTTTCAGTCCTTGAAATTACTACTGGAGGTGCCTACATATTGATGGGGGCTTTGGTATTTGGTGAACTTGCTTTGCAAACTACCCTACAGGGAAGGCTTGGGATTTTTCAACTTAATTTATAACTGGCCAGGTTTATCAGTCAGGTTTGGCTAGGTTATGCTGAGTAACAAACAGCACAAAAATGTCAGTGGATTTTTTTTTTTTTAAAGTTTTAATTCCTGATTATATTGCACATCAAACAGGCAACGGGCAGAGATCCAGCCTGCTGAAGATGTAATCTTAACATTTCCAACTATTATTGCCAACACAAAATAATAAAACAGATCAAATTACATACTGGCTCATAAATCCTCCATGTTTCAGTAACACATGCACTCCCATTCATAGTTCATTGGCCAAAGCAAGTCACTTGGCATACCCATTTCCAAAGTGGGCAAACTAACTGTCAATGTCTTCACTTTTGATCTAAGGAAAACTAATCAAAAAAAAGAGAGAGAGAGAGAAATATATGTTACTTGCAAAACATGTTAGATTTTACAATAAAAAATATGCATTAAGAAAGAAGAAACATTTAGTTCCTTTGAGTTAAAGAAACTACTTCTAGGTCTTCAAGAGAGAGTTGGGCATGGGAGTGTACATTCCTCTTTGTGTCTGAATTTTTTATGCATTAGAGGTTTTCTGGCATTGTTTCTACTGGCATTTTCAAGGTACGCTTTGCTTGTGGTTTCTCCTAAAATGAGATTTTGTACTCATATTTTGCTTCTAATCTTCCATGTTATTTTTTTTCTCCTTATCACATTGCAACATTAAAGTGTTAGCATGACAGCTTAAATGCATTTATATAATACCTAATGGTAAAATTAACATTAATATCATCACCCTATATGTGAGCAATTACCTGTATTTACACAAAGTGCCATCACAAAACCTGGCTCATTTTAACTTCACAGCAAGTCTGTAAAATACCTATAATTATCTAAATTTTACAAATGAGAAAATAACACTCAGTGGTAGAGGTAGGGTCTCTCACGTTTACTAATTCCATGCCCAGGGTCTTCTCTGTAACGATTTTAGTATCATCTGAAACTCAAAGATAAATTGACTGCAGTTATTCAACATTTGTTAATTCGTTCCAAAGTAATTGACCAATGGGGGCTTACAGATTCTCTGGCTCTGGAACACCGAGGGGAATTTTGAGTAGAAATAATGTGGTCAGAGCAGAGCCAGGGATCACAAGAAACTTCAAATCAAGGTATATAAATGAGATATTGGTGAGAATGTCAAGGCAGTTGGATTAGGCACTAGGAAGGCACAGGTACCAAAGATAAAATAGAGTTAAGGAATGATAACATGTTAGAAAGATGGTCAGAATTATAGACATTTTCCTGAAGCAAAAGATAGGACAAGAAAGAAAAGATGAAAGGGAAGACACCAAAGAGACAACAATTCTGAGACAAATTCTAGAAACACAGTATCAGTTGGGCAACGAGCATGAGTATTTAGTTATAAACATCTTTTCTTTTTTTTTTAATCCCTGTCTTGATTCTTATTAGCTACCTAGCTTTGGACAATTTTCTTAACTCCTCTGAGTCTCAGTTTCTTTGTTGTTAAAATGGGGATGATGATATTCATCACAAAGTTGTATTATGCACCATGATCACATCAATTATATATCATATGAGAGTCCATAGCACTCTACAATTCACATTAATAAGCGTCATTACTTTTACCCACCTCCATAATATGATAGCAGCAACTGTGTCTCACTGATTATTGCTGCATCCACAACATTTCTTGGCAAATAGGAGTCATTTGGGAAATTTTTATAGAAAGGTTTTGATTAAAATTACATGGATGAAATACATGGCATATAGTTGGATATTCACAAATGTTAGATTTATTTCCCCCCAAAGCAGTGTTTAGCAAACATTTTCTGTAAAGGGCCAGATAGTAAATGTTTTAGATTTTGCAGCCCATATAGTTTCTGTCAAAACTGCTCAACTCTGCTGTTGCAGTGTGAAAGCAGCCAATAGATGGTATGTTAATAAATTAACATGGTCGTGGTACAATAAAACTTTATTCACAAAAGAGGAAGAGGGCCAAATTTAGCTCTCTAGACATAGTTTATCAATCCTTGCTCTACAGCATACATATATAATACCTATCATAGCAAGGGATATTTTTTAAACTTCTCATCCATTGGCTTAGATGCACTGTTAAGAAAGAGGTTAAATATGGCTAAAAGTAGCAAGCAGTAACTTATGACATAACCTGATAGAATTAAGCCTTGCTCAACCTGCGCTCTTTCTGTACTCTTCTTCTCCCATATGATATGCTTCACACCCTTAATTTCATTCATAGCAAAATTATTTTTTCATAGACACCATCAGGGGAGAATTCAACCCAATTCAGGCAGAGCCATTCTGAATACATAAACACATACGGATTTATAAACTAAGTCCATAGTTCTAATGGGCATGAAAATGTTTCTTTTATTTTATTGAAAATAAAAGTGTTAGGTTATATATCCACAAATTGTATCTCATATCATCTTTGATACAGATGTCCTTTGTAGTAATTACAAGTAAAAAATTTTCATTTATCATACTAATTATCTCATTATTTTTTTCCTTCTTTGATTCTTCTGGATCTAAATGAAAACTGTCTCAAAACACAAAAGCCGTGCAAAATGAAAGAGATACCAGTATCTATTCCATGTGCCTTTTGTAATAATGTAATAAAACAACTGCTGTATATTGGTTACCAAAATCAATAGCAGGGCATTCGCATACATTTTCTGATTTAATTCTAATGATATAGGCATTCATTCCCATTCTATACGGCAAGACGTGGTGACTCAAGAGATGAAATAATTTGCCTGACATTACAGAACTTGAACCCAGATTTTCAGAACCTAAAACCTTCATGTTTAAAAAAAAAATTCCATCATGTCTTTCCAACTGTAGTCCGAACATTCTAATATCCAGAGTGCAGACATTTTAATGCAGAGCCTATAATTTGAGTAGCAAGATAGAAATGCAGAGTCTTGGACCACACCCCAGGTTTACTACATTGGAATCTATACTTTAACAAAATTCCTAGGCAATCCCTTTTCACATTAAAATTTAAGAAGCACTGAGTTTAGTAAGATTACCCCTATTTTACAGATCAAAATCCTCAGAAAGAGAACTGAGCTGAGTTTCTCAGCTCAGATTGTGAAGGTCTTCTTAAGTTTTGTCAAGCAGTTTGGAGAGTAGGCACATGTAGAGGGAATATTCATTATTACCAACTCTCTGCTTCAGAAATGTTATTCTAGCAGCCAGTGAAGGATCTAACGGTGAAGAGAATACAGTTGGCCTCCACGTCCAAGAGTTCCACATTTATGGATTCAATCAACCTTGGATCAAAAATATTTTTAAAAACCCAATACAACTATAAAAATAATAAATAAAAAGGAATGCAATATACAACCATTTGCATGGCATTTATATTATATTAGGTATTATAAATAATCTGGAGATAATTTAAAGTACACAGGGGGATGTGTATAGGTTATATATAAATAATAAACCATTTTATATAAGGGACCTGAGTATCCATGGATTTTGGTATGAGGGAGGTCTGGGAACCAATCCTCCATGGATACTAAGGGACAACTATATTTGATAAGCCCTTCTTATCAGAAGACTAACATGAAGCAAGTGGGAAACTAAGAACCAAGGTCTGCTTTTTTCTGTTGTTGTTGTTGTTTTTCCCCAGAGAAAAACAGTCAAACCCTTCCAAAGAGGGGCTCTGATCCCAGGAAAATTCTGTGACAGGTGAAGGCAGGCATCTATTTTCCAAGGTAACCATTATTTGATATAGTAAATGTCAGCATAACTAAAAATAGTTAAAACAGAAAGAACTTTTTCACCTGAGAAACATTCTTACACAATCTGGAAGAAGCCTCCTCTCCAGAATGTTTTTCTACCATATGATAATAGCACAGGTGGAATAAATCATCTAGGGGAGAGAATCCATTTCCAGAAACTCCTCTCTCCTTCATTCCAGTCTGATATTCTGTTTATTCTGTTGTATCATTTTATATGTTCTTATTTTCCATCTTCCTCTGCCCTAATTACTCTCCTTACCTCTGTCTGTACAGAAAATATTACACCATCCCTACCTTGTCTGGTGGCCACCCAAAAAACGCCATTTATTTATAATAATATGGCTTGAAAATTTAAATGGAGAAATAATAAAAGATTTCTGAGCAGTTAAATTTTGGTACCTAGTATCTGTGCAGTAATCTCTGTGTCTTTTATTTGTAGACAAGATCCTCAGGTCCTATTTATTTTCACTTTACTTTTAAGTAAATGAAATATATCTGTGTATCTGTTTTTTATTGTTATAGAAGGTAGATAGAGTCAGCACTATTTAAGAGAAGTTTTAGGCAAGGACACAATGAAAGCAGTAAGAGGAACAACTCAGGGTTTGCAACTGAGGGAAGAAAATAAGAAATGACAAAAAAAAAAATAGAACCAGGGAACAATGCTGAACTTACAGCATTCTGAGCCTTCCATGAGGAGGTGGAAATGATTCAGTATGCACATGAATGATTGTAATGATGGCTCTGTTTCATAAAATAGTAGTTCAATTATGTGTAATGCGATGCAATTATTTTTTTTAAAAAATAGAAAATTTAGTAAACTTAATGTACAGAAGGTTCTATCTAAAATTGTTATATTAAAATTTAAAAACCATCTTTGGTCCTTAGAGAGTTATATTTTGGTTATTTGGAGAAAAATAAACTTACAAGGAATAACACATTCTAGTCCTCAGACATGGTGAATAAAGCATGAGTAAAGTACCTCTTTTCTTGAGTTCTCTAGAAATTTCAAAGTGTTTCTAAAACATGTATTTTAATTTATATCCAGAGGAATGATTTGTGATTGACAGAGATGATATCAGTATACCCATTTTACAAATGAAGAAATTAAGGGTAGGAAGGTAATCGACAAATGTGAAAAACACTAAACTTATAACAGCTATTATCACCTAATGTTTTGCCCAAGGTGCTTCTTACCATACAAACAATCTACTTTCACTTTGTTTACCTGTTTCCTTCAATAAATCTCTCAAAGCCAAGTAAACTTTTGCAAATATGGCTGGATGACAATAATTAAGTGATTAAATTAATATAATAATATATTCAAGGAATTGTTTTTAAAGAAATAAATGTATTATATTCATTGTCAGTGTTTCTGTAGTTAGCAAAGATTTGGGGGAAAAATAACTGTTCATTCAATATTTATATACAACCAACCATGGATATAAGGTGTGGAGATGCATAAATGAGTAAGATAAAACTTCTGGCCTCTAAGAGCTCACAGGTCAGATCAGTGGTTCTCAACTCGGGGTGATTTTACCCTCCCCCACACACCAGGGGACATTTAGCAATATCTGGAGATATTTTTGGTTGTCATAACTGAGATAATAAGGTGGTATTGGTGCTACTGGAATCTAGTGGACAGAGACAGGGGATGTTCTTAAATATCCTACGATGCACGGAATAGGCCCCTACAACAAAAAAGTATCAGGTCCAAAATGTCAACAGTGTCAAAGTTGTAATATTCTGGCTTATATGAAGAGGAAAAATAATTCAACATGGGTCCAGCACAAATCCCTATAAGAACCCAATGGAAAAACTAATCCTGCCTGGGCAGGAGAGGAATAGTTTCATGGGGACAGTGTCTGCAGGCTCCATCTAAAAGAATGGATAAAAATTAAGTCATCAAAGAACACATGTATTAAAGAGCTAGGATCTAAATTAGGGACTAACATTTCTCAAAAGTGCTTTCCATGGAATATTAGGTTATATGGAAGGATGGGGTATAGAGGTATTAAACATACTCACACACACACATAGAAACACATGGATTCCTGTGATTAAAGTTTGAACAAAAATTAAAGAAGATTCTTCACTATAGGATTTCTTAGAGGCTTAAGATGTAAATTTCTAAGGGAAGAATACAATATTTGACATTTCCAAAATATATTTAATATGTATGCACACACACGCATACACATGGAATGCCTCTATTGTGATTAGTGTTGCATGGATCACAGCTTTGAAAAATACTATTTTAGATAACAGGAGATCATTTAAGGAACTTAAACAGGGGAAGTGCTCTGAGGACATTTCTGATTTTAGAGAATAATTGGCAACTATGCAAAAATGAACTGGGGACACAAGTGGGATGGGAAAGAGAAATGGGTGACCAGTTAGATGATTATCACAATAATTAATGGAAATTTAATGGAGTCCTATACTATGGGGTGGTTTAGAAGATGGTTTGGAAGGACAGAATTCATACTCTAAGTAGACATGAGGGCTGTCATCCCAATGAGAATAATACCCTTTATGCCTCATCACTTGCCCTTATTTTCTCCTTTAATTTATTTTGTCTAAGGCAGAATGTCCATCCATTAGCAGAATCATAGCATAAAAGATACTGCTTAAATATGCAATAGGTTTGGGATTTCAACTTATTAGTACCATAGCCCTGCAACTAAGACTCTCACAGGCACAATTCCCACCCACTAAGCATTGAAGTGAAGCCATTATTCCTAAGTAGGGCAAGTTGCCTTTATAAACTGCAGCCTTGCATGTTTGTACAACACACAGTCTTTAGCTTCTGGGGCCCTTTGAATGGTGGAAAGTTTGGCAGCTCATGCATCACTGAGCTCCTTGCTATATGAAGAGCTCCAAAGTTACTGAGTAGTCCACACTGCACCATAAATTACAGGGTAGTTATTTCTTAGTTATTTAGCAGTTACAGTGCAATTAGTTCCACTTAATGTCAACTTTTGCCAATACGTCTTCCATTAGCCTGAAAATTATAGCTTGGTTCTATAACAGCTGTAATGTGCAAGCAGTTTCCAGACTCTAGCTTGCATCTGGGAGGGAAAGGCAGAAAGAAAATTGCTAGGAAAACTGAGTTGATTTGAATGTGGATGTCTGATCCTCATCCCAATTCGGAAGCTATCTACTGACAACCTCACAGCCCTCTTCTGTATCAGTGATTGAGTGAGAGGTTTGAAGGAATACAATGCCCACTGCAGGAAATTATGGTATGATTAATGAAAGATAGGAATAAACTTGTCAGTGCTGAAATCCCTGGGTCTGACAAGGTGAAATCCATGCGGTGCTACCCCCTGAGTATATAGGAGGCTTGGATTAGTTCACGTTTGTTACTTGGTTCAGAGTTTATCAACATATCATTTCCTTTTTTAGCCATCTCTCACACTGAAGGTACAAAGGGATTACACAATCCACACTTTCTTTCTTTGCTTTTATCCAAAGTTTAGATAGCCCATGTATTTTATACTTTGCAGACCAAAATTTTAAAGAAACATAGCTTAGCATATCTCTCTCATCCTCTCCCTCTTTCTCTCTCTCTCTCTATATAATCTATATTCATACAGTGGAGTGAAGTTTTACAAAGGAGTCTTTTTTTGGGGGGGACTCTATTGGCTTAATCCTTTTGAATGTCCGTGGGTCATTTATTAAGAACTCAATCATAATGCCTATTTACTAGATACTATGTGCGAGGCATAATGTTAGTCATTTTGTTTGAGTTATCTTATTTCATAAGGTTAATATCACACTATAATATCTCTTTTTATAGACAAGAACTCTAAGTATGAGAGAAGTTAAGTAACTTCCTCATGGAGTAGGATTTGATTCCAGGTTTTCTGGAATCCAGAATCTGTACTATTTATTATTAAAAGCTATCCATTAATATTTATTTAGTAACCACTCAGTAGGAGCCAGGGACTAGGGAAACAAAGTGATCTTAGTGTGGTGTAGAATCAGAAGTGTTCCGGAGGTTCCAAAATAATGCGTTTACTTGCACACGTGTGAGCATGCATGCAGTGCAATTTAAACTGACTCTAAAAATGTTTGCCAAAAGGACATCTGTTTTGAACAATGATAGCTTGTAGTTAGCACATGTGCCTTCCAACATAGGAGCTCAGCAAGAGCCTAAATTTCTCTGTTCTGCTTTCCTTTGCTTCTGTGTCTCTTAAGAACCTTGTTCCATCTTTGAAGTATAATTCATTGTTCACACTTACTGCCTTCCACTTATCTCCAAGGGCAGAGGTTAGATCTTATTTATCTCCATACGCCCTTGACCACCACAACACACGCACTTAGTAGGGCAGCACATACACTAACAAAAGACGTGGACTGTATAAGAATAAGTGCATTTAATAACTTCTCTAAGCCTTTGTTTCTTTATTGGAAAAATGATTATAATAACACTAATCTACTTCACATGAGTTTTGTTAAGGCTAAATCAATGTATCATGTAGAGACTTAGACTAGCTTCTGGCACACAGTAAGTTCACAATATGTGGCTAAAGTTATCATTCATAATATTATTTTGATAGTAGTCATTGTGGCCTGTTTAGAGATAAGAAGGAGAAGAAATAAAGGAAATTATTTTTTATGTTCTTCAGTTGTCCAAAGGATTAGGATTAAAGCAAACACAACCAAAAGTAAACCAAAAGTAAACCAGTACATTGTGTACTCTTGTCCCTTATTTTTCTTTTTCAGTAAAATCCATGCCTCAATGAGTTGTTTATATGCAAGAGAATACAACTTATCACTCAATGCATCCCAAAGATACACAGCCCTCATGTCCATCTCTGCAAGAATCCAGAGCAGTGGTGAGTGACACTCCAGATTCAATCAGCAGATTTGCAGTAGAGTATAAGAATTTCCTTCCTTGAGCTCAACATTAGATCTTGTTACCAATAACAATGACACAACTGTGGTGACCATGTTATTAATACATCCATTATCTCAGTGGCTCCAAAGACGACCCATAAAATCAATGAAACTTTTATTATTTTACTTTATTTGTCTTCATGTCCTAAGGTGTCCAACCTGAAGGCTTATTGGCAGTGACTTTTGGTAGTCAATGAATATGTGTTGAATACATGGAAGCTAGGCATAAAATCAGTTCTGTGTTTAAGGGACAGAAAACAATTAATCAAGCAATCAGTCAACAAATACTCAGGAGGGTCTTCCCTTGGAGAGGAAAGGTGTTACTGGGTAAATACTGTGTTTTTGTAACCTTTTCAAACATTATATTAAAATTAAACATGACCACAAGTGTTATGATTCCACTTGTATGTAGTACCTAAAGGAGTTCAATTCATAGGAAGAGAAGCTAGGATGGTTGTTAGAAGTAAGGGAAAAGGAGAGTTGCTGTTTAAAGCGTATAGTGTTTCAGTTTTGCAGGATGAAAAATCTCTGAAGATTTGTTTCACAGCAAAGACAGTAAGTTTTATGGAATATTTTTTACCATGTTACAGAAAAAAATTAAGCAAGACCTTTTGAAAACCTTAGAGCACAAGGTGAAGTACAAACATTAGGAATACATTTCTTCCCACCATTGTTTCTGTCTAACCTAAACCCAGAAATTTTCTCCACAGAGACAAAAGTTGTTCTTGATTTATGTTTCCTCTCAGAGTTTAAAATGTGTATGTATATATATATTTTACAGTTCTTTTATTTTTTTGCACTTAAGGTACATCAGCCAGAGAACCAGTGTTCAACCAGAGAACAAGTATAAGACACACAAACACCTACATACACATACATGTATACATTTGTATGTATAGGCATTTACTATGCAAAATTGGTTTATGCAATTGTGGTGCCTGATTAAACAAGTCCAAAGTTTGTAGGGCAGGTAGTCAGGGAGGGAAGATCACAGGTACTGGAGCCCCACTAGCACAAGCTGGAGCCTCTAACGCACAGGCAGCGGCCAGTAAGGAAGATCAAGAGAGAGCAGGGCAGACCCAGCAGCTGTTTGCAGTCTCTGCCTCAGGGAATGTCTAAGACCCTTTTTAAAGGCCTTACAAGTGACTAAATCATGGTCACCTTGGGTAATCTCCCTTTTGATTAACTAAAAGTCAACTGATTAGGGATTTTACTCCCATCTGTGAAATCACGTCACAGTAGCCTCTACACTAGTGTTTGATTGAATAACAGGGGGACAGTGTGGGTATGCTGCAAAAATGGCCACATCTTTCTTTGTATGCTCCAGATCTCCTGAGAGAACATCCCTGGCAGGTCTCCTTAATGAGAAATATATTATTAAGGGCATTCTGGGACCTGGTTCAGCCTAGCCAAGTGGATACATCAAAGAGCATTAGATGATGCCACACTCTACATGATATTAACATTCGGTCTTATATCAGAAAGATTCATCATACTGCTATATACAAGCTCATTCTTTTTAGCAGCCACAAGATATTTCAAGGCATGTGTGTAACATAATTTCTTCTAATGATGGACACTTATGTTATGTCCAGTCACTTCCTTATTCGTACAGTGCTTCAGTAGTTACCTTGTATATATGTCTTTTTTTAGATGTACCAATATATGTTTTATTTCAAAATATTATGGGGGTACAAATGTTTTTGGTTACATGGATAACTTTTGTAATGCTTGAGTCAACATTATAAATGTGCCCATCACCTAATAGTGTTCATCGTACCCGTTAGGCAGGTTTTTTATCATCCCCTCCTCCCCCATCCCTCCTGGTTGATTTCCACTGAATTTTATTTCCCTGTATGTACATGTGTGCCCATCCCCTAGTTACAATTTAATAGTGAGTACATGTTGTGTTTTTTTTCTCATTCTTTAGATACTTCACTTAGGATAATCGTCTCTAGTCCCATCCAAATTCTTGCAAAAGGCATTATTAATTCATCCTTCTTTGTGGCTGAATATTATTCCATGATATACATATACCACATGTTGTTAATCCACTCATCAATTGATGGGCACTTGGGTTGATTCCATATCTTTGCAATTGTGAACTGTGCTGTAATAAACATTTGAGTGCAGGTGTCTTTTTGATAAGATGACTTCTTTTCCTTTGGGTAAATACCCAGTAACGGGATTTCTGGATCAAATGGTAGGTCTACTTTTAGTTCCTTGAAGTATCTCCATAATATTTTCCATAGAGGTTGGACTAATTTGCAGTCTCACCAACAGTGTATAAGCATTCCTTTCTCTCTGCACCCATGGCAGCATCTATAGTTTTTGGACTTTTTAATAAAAGCCATTCTAACTGGAGTAAGCTGGTATCTCATTGTGGTTTTAATTTGCATCTTCCTGATGGCCAGTGACCTTGAATATATTTTATGTTTATTGGCCATTTTTCTATCTCCTTTTGAAAAGCTTATGTTCATGTCATTTGCCCATTTTTTAATGTTTATCTTTCTTGCTGATTTGCTTGAGTTCTTTGCAGATTCTAATTATTAGCCCTTTATCAGATGTATAGCTTATGAATATTTTCTCCCATTCTGTAGGTTGT
>VBSM01003204.1:8372907-8402231 GCA_008086735.1 Cheirogaleus medius | reverse complement strand
CCAACAATGCTATTGCAGGGTCAAATGGTATTTCTATTTCTATCTGTTTGAGGTGTCTCCAAATTATTTTCCAAAAAGGCTGCACTAAATTGCAGTCCCCAGGTATTTATTTTTGCTATTGCTGTGATTGCCCTTGGGGTCTTCTTCCTAAATTCTTTGCCTAGGCCAATATCTACAAGAGTATTTCCAAAATTTTATTCTAGAATTCTTATGGCTTCATGCCTTACACTTAAGTCTTTTATCCATCTTGAATTAATTTTTGCAAGTAGTGAGAGATATGGATCCTGTTTCATTCTTCTGCATGTGGCTACCCAATTCTTCCAGTGCCATTTACTGAACAGGGCTTCTTTTCCTCGGTATAGATTTTTGTCTGCTTTGTCAAAGATCAGTTGGCTGCATGTGGATGGTTTTATATCTGGGTTCTCTATTCCGTTTCGTTGGTCTTTGTCTCTGTTTTTGTGCTAATACCATACTATAGCTTTGTAGTATAGTTTAAATTCTAGTAATGTGATGCCTCCAGATTTGTTCTTTTTACTTAAGATTGCTTTGACTATTTAGGTTTTTTTCTGGTTCCAAACAAAGCATATTTTTTCTAGATTTGTGAATTATGATGTTGGTATTTTGATGGGGATTGCATTGAATCTGTAAATCACTTTGGGCCGTTTGGATATTTTTAACAATGTTGATTCTACTAATCCATGGGCATAGACGTTTTTCCATTTGTTGGTGTCATCTGTGATTTCTTTCCTCAGTGTTTCGTAGTTCACTTTGTAGAGATGTTTCACCTCCTTGGTTAAGTATATTCCTAGATATTTTATTTTCTTTGTAGCTATTGTGAACGGTATTGAGTATTTGACTTGACTCTTAGCTTGACTATTAAGATGTACCAATATATTTGTAAAACACATTCCTAGAAGTGAGAGTTCTAGATCACATCGTATATACATTTTAAAATTTTGTCAAATATTGCTAAATTTCTCTTCATAGAGGATGCAGCATTGTATCCTTCCACCAAAATTAGATATTTCTTACATCCAAGATGGTCATCTTTCCCTTTTTGCCTGAGTCTTCCTCAGGCAGAAATGATGTCTCAAATTGTGGGGCTTTCCATGAATCTACATTTTCACCTCTTTGAATTTAGCCCCTTGAACTTCAGTGGTTAAAGCAAATATTGAGTTCAGTATCATATTTTACAAATCAGGTAAGCTGGGCAATATATGAAAAATCTCTGGAGAGTCACAGAAACATGGGGGTAGAAAACATCTAATAGAGAATAAAGCCTACCCTATAACACATATTGTTAGTCTAAAAATTATTCATGCAAACTAATGCATCAGTATAAAGAATCTGTAAACCACCTGCACCCTACTTGATAGGTTCTTTAAGTTTGTAATTTTCTAAGGCAGTTTTATCTGGGAGGATATCCTAATTAGAGATGTGATTGCACAGCTAATGTTGAATATAGCTCAAATGGTAGATATGTGTTCAAAAAGGTTTTGACCTTAGAAAGTGTAGGGTGTAACAAGCCTATGACAGGAAGAAGGAATTAGTTAGGTAGGAGCTTGTGCCTTTCACTTTTATTTAAAAGTATGTAGATCTGTTCTTAATTTAACAATTTTACCTTTCTAGTATGAACTCAAGGCCCAACTAATGATGCAACCTCTGTTCATCGAGATATAGGAAAGGTTGTTAAAGGCTTAAAAACTGCCTGTGCACTTTCAGGAGAGCAAGGATGTACTGGCTCATATGCTTTTGAGTTCAGAGATCTGCAGCTGTTTGAAAACCCAACGAATTGAATGGGAATAAAATTGTCCACATCAAACAAAAGCTGTTCGTGGCTTTTGTGCCCAGTCTGATCCTTTAGAGCATCAAAGAAATCCTTTCCTTCCCTGGACAAAATAACCCCATAGAAATCAATAAAGGAAGAGGTAGAAAGAAGAGAGTTTGCCAGATTCAGGCAAGTAGATGGAGCAAGGGCTGGGGATGGTCTGGGGGAAGGAGTTCAGGGAGAGAAAGGGAAAGAGAAGACTGATGATGTTTAATGGAGAGAGTTGGGCCATGAAAAGCATGGGTAGGAACAGGATTTAATGGAAGAGAGCAGAGAGGCATAATAAAGAAAAGACTGATGTGACTGCTAGAATGTAGGGGAATAGGAGACAGAAAAAATTAATCCACTCAGTTGTTCAATATGTTTTGACTGAATATCTATTACATGTGCAAGACTCCTTGAGTACTATGATTGGGTCACTTCACTCACCTCCCTCTGGTCCTAGTCTTGGTACCTCATGTGCTCTGGCACTGTCCCAGGCCCTAGAGACATAGTGTTGAACAAGACACAGCCCCTGTTCTGAGTGGCAAGACAGAGGGAGTTAATCAGGTGATTATAAGGCCATGTGATACGAGCTATGAGAGGGGATGCTCATGGGGTTGTGAGACACATAATAGGGGAATTAACCTCATCCACGAGAAACTAGACTTGGGACAGAAAGTGGGAAAATGAAAAGGCAAGAAAGTAAGAGAAGGACAAACATTTTCTTGCCATTTACATAGATGATGAAAATGATGGTGATTGTTATAACAGCCAGTGTTCATTTTCAAGGCACTGTCTTTAGAATAATCTCTCTTGACCTAGGTTCTTCACAGACGTTATCTCATATTAGCACAGCAGTTTTGAGTGATACCTATTATTGACTCATTTTGAAGATGAGTAAATCGTGTATTTGAGGGTTGGGTAATTTCATCGAATTGACAGAAGGTGAACCCATTTGTGTCCACCTTGCACCAAAGACTCTGGTCTTTCCACTATATTACGTTGCTGAGTAAGGAAGGGAAGAGAAGGTCTATAGAAGATGAGAGAATGGAACACCTGCAAGAAGGAATATCCTGGGCGAGGACTGATGGCAGTTAATTAGTAGGCAGAGTAGGCAAAGATGACAAGGACATGTGCCCATAAGAAAACGGCAGGTAGACTAAAAGTTATGAGTGTCTAATATAAAAAAATTGATAGAATCGATGGAAAGAGACAGAGATGGAGAAGTGACAACTGAGAGAACCCCGAGGTCAAATGGCAACCATTAAAAGCCCTGAATGATCATGCAACACTGGCCCACTGGGGCACTTACCTTGGATCCCTCTACCTCTGGCCTCTGCCAATGTTACCTCTGCCCTTTGATGTCCCCAAGGCAAGGAGATAATACCAGGTCTGACATGTGAGCCTGGGCATTCCTGCTGGTCTCTCTGCCCAACATCAGAGCTCCAAATTCACAGTTCTACTGCTCCCACAGAGGAGCAACGGAAATGGATTACATAGTACTCAGGAGGGAGGAAAGAAGAAAAGAATGTGGGCTGGAAGGGAGCCACCAGGTCCAGACTGTAGAATTATAGTGAATTTTCAAGACTAACCCTCTGGCTTCATAGATGGGGAAACTGAGGCACATAAAGGGTAAAAGTCTTGCCCTAGATCACAAAGCAAATTAAGGCCAGAGCCCAGTCCTGCCCCTGACTTCTGCCCAGTGTCCTCGCTGTCACCCCATCTATGAGGTGGAGGGAATAAAGGCAGGCAGGGGAAAGCAGGCACCTGGGTAATTAAAAGAGTGTTAAGGGCCAGCATTGCAGTTCCCCATAGCAGGGGCGTTTGCCTGCAGGCACATCTCGTTCTGGGATCTCAGGTTGTGAGAGACTGTGGATTTAAGCAGGTGCTGCTATTTCTGTCCTGTTCCCTGTCTATTTTCAACCACAGGATGCTGTGGGAAGGACTTGTGAAACAGTAGCTCTGCTGCTCTTTCACTCCTTCCTTCCCCCACTCAGCCTCCCCTTCTGTGAACCTCGCCTCCAACCCCAGCTTATTCCCGCAGATAATGGGTACTCCTACCCCCCACAGGCTCTAACTGGGACAGTCTCCCGCCTGTCTTGAATAAGTCACTCTGGCTTGTGCA
This sequence comes from Cheirogaleus medius, assembly GCA_008086735.1. Lineage (NCBI taxonomy): Eukaryota > Metazoa > Chordata > Mammalia > Primates > Cheirogaleidae > Cheirogaleus > Cheirogaleus medius. The sequence continues at coordinate 8,398,296 of VBSM01003204.1, read as the reverse complement.
GGAATCAGTAAGGAGGTGACCTCATATGACCTTTCTATAAAGACACCCGGGGGATCACTTAAACTGACACCAATAAGCTTCTTGGCACAGACTAGAAGCTCAATTATACATTTGCTGAAACAATGAATGGATGAATGAATAAATGAATTAATGAACATTGAAATCCCCCTCCTCCTCAATTTAGAAGTGGGAACACTCAGGGCCAATGAGTGAAAAGATTTTCCATGTGTTTCCCAGAAAGTGAATGGTGGTGCCAGAACCAGGAGCAGGTCTTCTGAAGGATCTTGGTGGTCAGAGATGGGGGTCAAGGACCATGTCCTACAGCCATGCCTTAACAAATCATGAAGACAAGCTTTGATCTAAACCCTTCAGGCCCCATACATGCTAGTGAGTTCAGAAATAAGAAGAATCCTGGCACGAGGAGGCCCCAGGGACAGGAAAGAACATGAGAGCATGGAATTCTTGGATCAACCCAAAGAGGTCTGTGGGGTAAGGAAACCCCATAGAGCTATTAGGAAGTAAACCCAAGCTGAATTTCTAAAAGAGCCAAGAAAGATATAAAAGGAAAATAGGAAAATGGAGCAGGAGAATCAAAGGGAAACAAAAAGGAGGGAGAATGTGAGATCCTCCCGAGTCAACGAATCACACACAACCAGAATGCCCAACAGGCCTTGCAGTATATGACCACCAGGCAACAGTGAGAAACCATATGGAAGGAAACCAAAGAAACCAGAGAAACCATACAGAAGGAAAATATTCAGGAAGAACAGTTGATGTCAAAACAGCTTTTGAAGAGTGCTTTTGCTCTAAAAGGGTGCAAAGGCAAGGATGGTCAGAGAGCTGGCCTGCTCCTGTGACCCAACGGGAACAGTTAACAGATAGGTGATTCCTCCCCTGAATATCTCTGAGCTTGAGAAGTTACTCACAGTGAAACCAGGAGGTGCTAAAATGTTCTCTCTAGCAAGAAGGATCTTCTCACAAATCAACCTGAATGAAAAGAGGCAACAGGTAATTCCAGAAGATCTTTTGTTGGTTTCCGTAAAGTAACTGTAGAATAATTAAATCCATACTTGAGACAGCAGCAGAACACTGTTTCACAGGACATAAGATCTGGTGTAGTACCAAGACTATTAGATAAACATGCTTTTAGCTCATTTGGTGGATTTGAGACATATCACTTCCTGCCTCAAAGCCTCAGTTTCTCCATCTATAAAATATTAGTGCTTTGTACGGTTTCTGAGGTCATTGCCTACTTTTTGTTTCTATTTCTTTTTTGTAAATATTTACATCTGTCATTCCTTCTTGCTTTGGGAAGTCATTGGAGGTAGAAAAAAAATCACTTCTCATTTAATTACTCTTAACCTGGGTAAAAAGGGAGAGGCTCTTCAAAAAGAGAACCAGGATCCTCTGGGAGGAAATCTGTTTAGAAACGTGTTGATAAGTGCTTAGTAATCAGTCAGCCTCTGAGGTCCTTGAAAATTAAACACTATGGTGTCGAGGAGATTCAAGGTACTTTTACATTTCAGTTCCTGGCAAGCCCCCTTCCTCATATGCATAGGAAAAATTGCGTCTTTAACCAAGGTCAGGTTAAATTGACTGGACATGGACAACTCTGCATTTGGCTGCAAGCCACTTAGAGCTTAATAACCATCACATTTCGTTCTGTGAACTTCTGTGGCTCGGGTCGGTTTCACATTTCTTCATAAGCTCTCATTCTGCAAATGCCTTTCCTCACAAAGAGCATTTCTAAAGGTTGAATATAGTGATTAGTGACACGTACACATTTAATCTTCTTCAGTCTTTCCCTGTCTGTGGCTCCCCTCCGTGCGTCTAGTCCTTAGAGTTTTATGCCTGTATCAAGGAAATGTTTTCATCTGTCTCACTGCTATTTTCTTTTCTGCCTTATAAATCCTTAAAGAAATGTAGTGTGAGTGAATTTAGTGAGAGGCTGGATGGATGGCTCCAGAGAATGAATTCTCTTCATCTGAAGAGCAGTCTCTATACACAGAGAAGCAAATAGCATCTTCCGATTCTGTCAACGTGATTATTAAGCATGTATAGAGCTTTTCCCTCTTTCACTATAACAACTACAAGCAGTTTAATTAGTTGGTTTTCACCCCAGAGTTGTAAAGATAGATGATTCAATTTATCCAACCTTAGATTAAATGCACAATTGAACCCAAGCTCTCTTTTAGAGCACCTACAGTGCTCGGCTTGGAATCAAATGCCCCAAGTTAACCTTTGGAGCCTGCAGTCTTTAAGCTACATGAACTAGTGCAAATCAGCTCATGGTTCCAGGATCAACATGAAAAAAAAAATGCACATTGTGATAACACTAGAGCATGAATTCTCAATAACAGTGAGATACTATCCCCCAAGGAAGTAAAGATTGGTTCTTACGGAGAGGAAAAATGTTACTCTTTTTGTGTGTAGGGCATGGACTCGCATACTGTACAGAAACAGATATTCAGTATATCTGTGGTATTAAAATTTTATGGGGGGCAATTAGAAAAAAATGTATAAAATTTCTCCTCAGCAGCAGTTATAATTTTTATTTATTTTTTACTTTTATAGATTTATTTTTCTTATTTCAGCATATTATGGGGGTACAAATGTTTAGTTACATATATCACCTTTGCCCCACCTGAGTCAGAGCTTCAAACGTGTCCATACCCCAGACGGTGTGTACTAAACCCTTTAGGTGTGAATATACCTGTTCCCTCCACCCGTCTCCCACCTGCCTGACACCTGACGAATATTACTACTATATGTGCACATAAGTGTTGATCAGTTAATACCAATTTGATAGTGAGTACCTGTGGTGCTTGTTTTTCCATTCTTGTGATACTTCATTTAGTACAATGGGCTCCAGCTCTATCCAGGATAAGACCAGAGGTGCTAGATCACCATTGCTTTTTGTGGCTGAATAGAACTCAATGGTATATATATATACTACATTTTATTAATACACTCATGTATTGATGGGCACTTGGGCAGTTTCCACATCTTTGCAATTGTAAATTGTGCTGTTATAAACATTCTAATGCAGATGTATTTTTATAGAATATCTTGTTTTCCTTTCGGTAGATGCCCAGTAATGGGATTGCTAGATCAAATGGCACTTCTACTTGTAGCTCTTTGAGGTATCTCCACATTGCTTTCCACAGAGGTTGTACTAGTTTGCAGTCCCACCAGCAGTGTATGAGTGTTACTATTTCTACACATCCATGCCAACATCTATTGTTTTGGGACTTTTTGATAAAGGCCATTCTCACTAGAGTTAAGTGATATCTCATTGTGGTTTTGATTTGCATTTCCCTGATGATTAGAGAAGTTGAGCATTTTTACATATTTTTGTTGGACATTAGTCAATTTTCTTTTCAAACATTTCTATTCATGTCCTTTGCCCACTTTTTGATAGGGTTGTTTGATTTTTTTCTTGCTGATTTTCCTGAGTTCTATACAGATTCTAGTTATCAGCCTTTTATCAGATGAGTGGGATGCACATATTTTCTCCCATACTGTAGGTTGTCTGTTTGTTCTTGTGATATTTTCCTTGGCTGTGTTGGCATGGACAGGACTTACCTAAAAATGATATAAGCCATATGTGACAAACCCACAGCCAACATCATACTGAATGGAGAAAAATTGAAAGCATTCCCACTTAGAACTGGAACCAGACAAGGTTGCCCTCTGTCACCACTTCTCAACATAGTGCTGGAAGTCCTAGCCAGAGCAATCAGACAAGAGAAGGAAATCAAGGGCATCCAAATCGCGGAAGAAGAGGTCAAACTATCGCTCTTTGATGATGATATGACCTTATATCTAGAAAATCCCAAAGATTCTGCCATGAGACTACTGGAATTGATAAACAAATTCAGCAAAGTCGCAGGTTACAAAATCAGTGTTCAGAAATCAGTAGCATTCCTATACACCAACAACTGTCAAGCTAAGAACCAAATCAAAGACTAAATACCTTTCACAATAGCAACAAAGAAGATAAAATATCTAAGAATATATTTAACTAAGGAGGTAAAAGACCTCTATAGGGAGAACTACAAAACACTGAGGAAGGAAATAGCAGAGGACCCAAACAGGTGGAAAACCATACCATGCTCACGGGTTGGCAGAATCAACATTGTTAAAATGTCTATACTACCCAAAGTGATCTACAGATTCAATGTAATCCCTATTAAAATACCAACATCATGTTTTGCAATCATGTTTTGCAATCAAAACAACAAATATTGGTGTGGATACAGAGAGATAGGAACACTCATATGCTGCTGGTGGGACTGCAAACTAGTACAGCCTGTGTGGAAAGCAATATGGAGATACCTCAAAGAGCTACAACCTAACCCTGTTAGGGAACTATGCGTAGGTGTCTTTATTTAATAAGGAGACTCAGGATAGTGGGCAACTGAAATAATATGTACAACATACCTTTTAAATGATAAAGTTCTATACAAATATAAGGTTCTATTACAGGTATTGGTAATTTCCTAAAAATACATATAACAGTTAGTAATTACTGAAAAACAAATCACCCAATAGCTAGTGATTTAAAACAATAACCATCTATTTAGCCCACAATTCTGTTGGTCAGCAAATTAAGCTGGGTTCCGCTGAGTGGTTCTGGTATTGGCTGGGATTTCTCTTGCATCTCCCGTAATTTGCTAGCCACTTAGGCAGCTCTGCTCCTACAGGCCGGCTATTGTCTGCAGCTATGGGGATGCCTAGAACTGGTGCCTGTTATAGTCTAGCAGATCAGCCCCAGTTTGTTTGCCCAGGGTAGCAGCAGGCTTCCAAGAGACCTGGCTGCAGTGGGGAAGGCCTCTTGATGTCTAGGCTTAGAACCAACACAGTCAATTCCATCATAACATGTTTGTCCAGAGCAAGTCCCAAGGCCAACAAATTTCAAGCAGTAGAAGAATAAGCTATAATACATTTCTTGATGAGAGAGCTACAAAGTCACATTGCAAATGGTGTAGATTTACAAAGGTGAATAATTGCAGCCTTTGTGATAAAAAATGTTTCCCAAGATACTAAAACAGAAATAATGACCAAAGACTTGTCCACCTTGTGACCAAAAGCACACCTTTACAACTATAAATTATGATATGATTATTAATTATTACCATCCATTGGCTTTTAGTTTTGCAACCATTCTTGGAATGTGTGAGTAATAGAGCTGATACAACATCCTTTTATATAAACATCATGGAATGGTGGCCAAGCAAGCACTTGCTAAATGATCTCATGAGAATTTGGAAGAGATGTGGTCCTTTTCCAAAGCTTGCTTCAAATGCCTTCCTTTTGATGGGCTACCCATTCATCTCAAGTGCCCAAGTTCTATTCAAGCATTAAGTTAGGGCATCAGAAAGCCAAACGCTTGGACACCATTGTCTCAGCTTTTCGCAAAATTGCCTGCCCTGAGTTATGATTTAATGTCATCCCCTCTGACTTTATGGAGGGTTAGTATGTGAGTCACCCAATAGAAGATCATTTCTGTATCTTTTGTAAAACTCTGGTTGTAGATAAAATGCACTGAATGAATTTGTGTTTCCTTTAAATATGAGTATATATGTTAAAATTCTGCTTGGGTTAAGGTCCAGGAAGAATTTTCTCTATAGATGAATTTGTATATTTTCTATTATTGTGTAACTCAAAATGTTTCTTTATAGCTTAGAAAATATAAGCTATAGCTGCCAGAAAATAAACTAATTGTCCCTGTACTATAATCTTCTCAACTCAAGTGCCTGAAAGTGCCAATTCTATCTGCTTTTTTTTTTTCAAATGCCTTTTCAAATAACCTTACATGTTATTTTTCCTACTTGTTTTAACTGCTAAGTCACCTTAAGCCATTTCAGAAGAAGTCAAAGGACATATTTAAAATACCTTTTTTTTTTAAAGTGAACTAATGTCCTGGGGAGATGTTTGCATAATTATAAGTTTGGGTTTGAAAGACTAGCCCTTCAGATGCTATTTTTATCACTGTATGTACAAAGACTATGTTAAACTGCCTCCACATGGATGGGGGCACCTGGGTTTCGCTCTTTGGTCCTAATAATTTCACTCTCCTGAACTGTAGTTATCTGCATTGAAGAGTCTTTATACTCAGTTATGCTTTTTTTTCTTACAACAATAGAAATCTTTTTTTAGACATGGGAATATTATGTTTACTAGAATTACCAATTATATGTAATGATGCACAATTTAGATAAAGATTTAAAGTGCTGTGAAACTTATCTCTCTTCAAATTGGTTTCTCCTTTGATAATTTTCAAGTTGGTCACAACTTCTGAAATGCATTTATTTCTCTGATTGCCAATAGAGAAGTAATTCTTCTTGGGTTGCTCTAGATTTGTAGTCAAATATGTTAAACACCAAAAGGTTAGAGACCTTATCCCTAGTGTCTGCTGTTGTTTCTAGTGGGCTTTCACTACAGCAGCCAATAGATATTTACCGAGTGATTGAATAAATATTTGTTCTACATCTTTCCCACTGCCCGGGAGATTCCTGGCTGTTACTTGGCCACTCTGGCCAAACTATCTTAACCATGCTATTGGCATAAAATCACACACATTACAAATCAGTTGCAAAAACTGAATAAGATGATGGCCATGAAAAGCTACGATGGACACATGTGATAAAGAATCTTCTTCCTCTTTGGCTTCCTCTTCTTCCTCATCTCCGACATTACCCTTGTCATCATGAAATATGATTTCATTCTAAAAATAGACTCTAGATATTGTCCTTTAGAGCTGGTTTTGGACCAGTGCACAGGAATGTTCTGAAAGTTCACTGACTAGCATACCTACCCAGGAGGTCTTCTACATCCATGTCAACTCCAGCCTCAGCTGGTTCAATGAAAGCCCAAAATCCTTACAAGACTATTCCCTGCTATTAAATTGTCCTCAGCTCTACAGCTTCATTTAGTTGGGTATGCCCTTTGGCTGAAAGAAGCATGAAGCATTTCTCCTTTATTGTCATATACCATCAACTTCTTCCCATTACCAAGATGGTAATGACGGGGAGAGGCAGAGAGAGACACAAGCACCCACATCCTATATTTTTACAATACAATGACAAGCTAGTGGGCACTAAACTATGAGATAGAAACAGAGACAATGCCTAAAATAATAATGATAATTATTATTATTATGTATTAAATAAAACTAGAGTAGGATACAGATGATAAAGTTGCAACTAGGGAAATTATGGAGGGTTTCGGGGGTACATCTGAAACCAAGGAAAGAGCACTGATTTTTAGAGTCCTGAGTCCTAACCATGCATAAGACTTTATGGTTCAGTTTCTTTCGCCTGCAAATTCAAAGTTCAATTCAAGGTGGCCTCTAATATTTCATTCAAGAGTAAAATGCCATAATTCTGCCCATAAATCTGTGAAAACAAAGTCCACATGGTTTTGGTGACCTGGTTTGAGATAGAATAAGTAGATGCAAATAGTTGTGGTACCAGTCACTCTGGAGTTTACTCTTACTTTGCTATTTTTAATGTGACATTTCACGTATTTTTCTAGCTGCTGAAAGGGTCTCTGCAGCTCTCTGTGCTTCTCTCACTTAGAGTGATTGTTAAAAGTTATGGACCAGAAAGAAGGGGCTTGTGTCTTAGGGACCCTCTGTGAGACCCTGGCAGAGGTAGTTCAAAAAATACATGTTAATATAATCATTAGTTTGGTGTTTAGTCTTAGCGTTTATTTCTTTAAATTAAAAACAACAGTGAAGGATTATATAAGATGTTTATTTATCAAAAGAAAGCACGAATTTCAATTAAAATGTAGAAACTGAGTGCATGTCACATCACAGTGAAAAATGTGTGTTTCTCTTGCACTAACCCACGGGCTGCTCCTCAGTTGTAGGAAGGGAACATGATTATTTTTTAACATTTTATCATCAGCCTGACGGATGGAGGATTCCCAATATTTGTGGAAATGAACTGAATCTCTCTTATCTGTTTCCTAAGTAAAAGCCTATTTGAGAAATAAAGCCACTGTGTTTATGTGAAGCAGGGGATGAAGAGAGTAAGCAGAACAGATCCTTAATCCCAGAAAGTTCTTTATCTTGGATCTTTTTTCTCTCTCAAATGCCTTTACAGAGGGAGAGAATTTTTTTATAGCTAGAAAGTGAAAAAAAAATACTGTGAAATCTCTTAACAAATAATCATTTTACACTATACAGTTCATCAATAAAAGCAGTAATGGAGAGTTGTGTAATAAATTAAATATGAATGTAGTTGGAAGGAACAGCGCTTCCAGGCATCAACTACATGTCACATTAGAGCTGAGGCAGACAGGTGTAATATTTGTTGAATAAACAGCTACTATTGACAAGCAGTGAAGAGGGGAAGAAAACAATCAAAAAATGCCATTTTGATTTTTAAAGGAGTGAAAAACAATCTGTTTTTCCCCTTTTGTTACTAATGCATCAGAATTATGCTGGTTTTCAATAAAACAAACACTTATTAAGACAAATATTAGGTTGAAACATCACGAGTGACTATTTATGTAGGTCAAAAAATAGTTGGCATGCTCACATGGTTCGATCTAAAACTTTGTATAAAAAGCAGTGCTAGGAGCTATGCAATTTCAAAGATGAATATGGTCTTCAGTCTATTATCTCATTATATTCTGTTTTGTTCCACTGAGACATGTGAGGAGGCTTAACAAAAGATTTACAATGAAACAGAAAGATATAAATTAAGGAAACTCAGAGAATCCAAAATGATATGGAAGATCAGAGAAAATTCAGATGATGCAGATCCCATGTTCTTGCCAATTATTAGAACTGATAGAAAATATGGCTCTGAGCATCCTAGCAGCCAAGACAAAGAAGAATCAATCAAAATAATATTGGTTTTGCACATAAGTGAAAAGCCCACACCAAAGATTTATGTCACATGGGTCTGGATTACATAAGGAAATGAGGAACAGATTGAATTAATGAATATTAATATTTTTAATACCAGAAAATGAAATGACCTAGTAGTGTTTTGCTGTTGTTTTGGTTGTGGTGGTATTTTTCCTGTTTATTTATTTATTTGTTTGTTTGTTTTTAGTTTCCTAATGATATACCAGAGAATGAAGATCCAACAGGAGAATTTTAGAGGAAAAATGTAGAGAAAGTGTCATCTGAATTATATTCATAAAGATGTATAGAAATCCTGTGATACCTAAAGAACACCTAGAAAGTGGCAGGCTATTGTGAGAAAAAAAAATCAGAAATTACCCAGGAATTTCAAACCTTCCCCTGTCTAAAAGCACTGGGGAGGAGCCACCAACTCAGGGCAATAAGGTAAGGAAATGAGTGGTTGGTCTTTTCAAAAAGAAAATTATATATGGCAATGATATTGACACATATGGTATTTAATATTTGCCAGACACCATTCTAAGTACTTCACATGTATTGACTCATTAAATTCTTACAATAATCTTTTGCGGTAGGAAATATTGCATTACACATCTTATATATGAGGAAACTGAAGCATAAAGAGGTTAATCAACTTGCCCAAGGACACCTAGATAGGAAGTGCCTAAGTTTCAAAGCCGGCAGTTCAAAGCCCATATTCTCTGTGGCTGTGCCATTCTGTCTCTCTTACATCTGCTGTCTTGCATGGCTGTAGACATTTAGAAGACTTACAAAGCAACCCAACATGCATCCAGCTCCACCCACAACACACACAAATGTAGGCAGCAAATAGTTTGTGACCTGGAAAAAGAGACACTCATACAACATGGTGGTGTCAGGCAATGGGCACAATGAAACAGACACATCTTACACAATGAGTAGCAGAACTTGAATTCAAAACCCAGCATCCTGGCTCCAGATTCTGCACACAATCTCCACTTCCTTTTTACCATGCAATATGCTTCTCCAAAATCAAATCCACTCCAAATGAGTCTACCTCAAATAGAAACATAATTCTAGAGAAAAGCATGCTCAGAAGGTTGTGGAATGCAGTGGTTGAGAGCGTGGGCTCTGAAGCCAGAGAGATGGTTGAATTCCTATAATCTACAACTACTAATCTATTACTAAGGTAACCCTCAATATGCTTTCTAATTCAATGATCTAATCATAAAGCAGGGACAATAATTTCTGTCCCACTGAGTTTGTGCATGGATTAAATGAATAATGTATGACAAGCATTTTTTAGTGTTTTTTTTTTTTTTTGGCTAACAGTTCACAACAAAGGGTACCAGTGATGGGGTAATGCTCTTGGCAATGACTAGGATGCACAGCCAGAGGCAAAAGCCTCCAAGCAAGGACTGATAACCCCAGTAACCTTTCAGAAGCTCTGTAAGTAGAGCAAAGAGCATCCAGCCTGATCTACATTGAGACTCCCAGGCCCACATGCTCATTCATGGCAAAGATGGAATACAGCATTGAGCCTGCATTTGTTATTTCAGGACAATGCCCTTTTATAGGTTGAGAACAAAATCGGCAAGGCCTCTTCCATGTTTAGCAGTTTAGTGAAATAAATGTCGCCAAACTATGAAACATTGTAGCTGAAAAAGCCCAGAGAATTTAACAAACCCAATTATTTCCCTTTAGATAGAGCACATGGAAACTGAGTCTCGGGCAAATTCATGGCAGGTCTGGTCAGTGTCTCTCACTCCATGTTTTTTGTTTTTGTTTTTGGTTTTGGTTTTGGTTTAGCCTGCCTCATTGAGGCAATCATTCACTCATTAATAATGATCAGGATGTCTTGCGGTATATACTAGGAAGACAGAGATGAGTACATGAGTGTGTGTGCTTTCTCATAGCTGAGAGAGGCATGTATCCTTGAGCACACCAGGAAGTAAAAGAAAGAACTGAACCAGTAAAGTGATAGAGATATTCACTAACTTTGTAAAGATCATAGTAAAGGGCCACCTAACCTTGTATAAGGTGAGAAAAGGTCAGGGAAGGCGTCTGGAAAGACTTGATGGTAGAGCTGAGAAAAAAGAATATAACTAGGAGAAGAGGAACAGGACATTGTTTCCAGAAAGGGGTCTAAAGAGGGACGAAATCAAACATCTCCACTTAGAAAGGATGGACCGCATGCTCAGGGAAGAAGTCAGACATATCCCGTTGCAAAGGATGACTATTTGCATGTTAATACACTATCACCAGCCTTGATCCCAACCCTCTGCTCAAGCAGAACAGCTATTAATTCCATTTTTGAGATAAAGAATCCTTGGCACAGGGACAAGCTTCCCATGTTACACAATGAGTACCAGAACTCGAATTCAAAACCCAGCATCCTGGCTCCAGATTCTGCACACGATCTCTACTTCCTTTTTACCATGCAATATGCTTCTCCAAAATCAAATCCAAGCCAAATGAGTCTACCTCAAATAGAAATATAATTCCAGAGAAAAGCATGCAAAAATTTCCTCTTGGAAAAGGAAACTAAAATGTATAAATATAAGTTTATTTCAGCTTATATAGTCAGAATTTATTTAATAATTTTAACTGCATGCTAATTCATAAAATGATGAGAAAATGAGCCAGGTCTTGATTTTTTAACGGTAATTTTTCTGACAAAATTGTATGATCAAATGAAATGAAATCTTTCACTTCGCATTTAACTTTCATATCATGATTAGGAGGAAAGGTAATTTTTGTAAAAATATTTGAGAGATTCATCATTTTTCCCCGAGGCTTCTCTTAATCCTTTGATATTCAAATATTTCTCTTTTGAAGCTTCTAATCATCTTCCATGTTGATTTTCTTTTTTTCAATTGTTAATTGGTCTAACTCAGACAAATCCTTATTTGCCAATGGCTTGGGATATGATTCTAGCAATCCTTAACATCACTTTCATCAACTTCATGATATTATGCAGCTTTCACAAGACTGTGATTTCCTTTTTCAGGTGATATGCATTGTATTCTCATTATGATGTGGGTGCTCAAAATATTTAACAAAGTCAGTGACAGCCTAAACAACAACAAAAAATTATTTTGACAAGAAAAGAAATGGGATAGACACCTTGGCAGAAGCTAATTTTATAACAATAGAATTGTTGAATATTTTTGTTTAATGAAGACATTTGCACAACCATAACTATCTAAACTCAAGTAATGGATACTCATATAACAAGAATCAACATCTACACAAATGCCTTGAAATTCCCAAGGATGCCAGAACTGCCAAAGAGGGAGACCCCATCTGCTCAGTTTGAAAAGAGGAATATCTTGAGGGGAAAAGCAGAAGAAAGATTTTTATAAATAGAATTGTATTTTATATGTGCATTCACTATATATAATACAGCTCCTATTAATATATTTCACTAAGTTTATGTGTAGTGAAAATTTTTTCCATTACTTTGATGATTTAGTACATGCTGTGAACTGCCCATAGACAGAATTTTTTCTAGGGAGGTGAACTGCATGCAAGCTCAATGACTTGGTCGAAGTTCTCTTTGCCTAGAGTGGATAAAGGACTTCTGATATTCACCACCTCCTGGGCACCATCCTTCTCCTAGTGTAAAATAAATAATTAGCTCTGTCTCCTGGATCTGCAGCCTGCATTTAGAGCTAGGGAGCAGACATTTTAATGAAGAAACTTTGAACATCAGTGCTTTCCACTCATCAGTATAGGTTTAGAGTACCCCAAGAGTCCAGTTAATTCCCCACTGTCAATGAAGAGAAGTAACAGGGACCCACTCTTCAATTCCAGGAGCATGAGACTGGTGAAGGTGTTCTCTCTCCCCTGTTATGCCCAGTGTCTTTCTATAAAGCTGGTGTGTCTGCAAAGAACTGGCCATCTGTTGTGTCTGGGGACACAGGGCATATGTCTGAGCACAGCAGAAGAAATTCAGACTCTCAGCTTTACAGAACTGAATTTCAGAATTTCTTGTGTCTCTGGAGCTTCCTAGAGCCAAGAAGTAAAGGAACAAATGTTTTCAGTGGACTATTCTTCCAGTTTACATCTTAGACTTGGAATCCATAAACCTCTATACTCCCAACCCATGACTCAACTCTGCTCAAGTCCACACAATTTATTAAGTTTATTGTTTTGTACCAGCCACCATGAGAATCACATACACATATAAGTGTGGGTATGCATGTGTGCATACCCACACACACACACACAGTATATTTCAGGCACTGTGGTAAGGAATTTATGTGCCTCACATCTATTAATGCTTGCATCAACTTTAGGAGGAAGGTGTTTTTATTCTTATTCTATAATGAAATATGTACCTTAATAATTACTGTAATAGAGGTGAAAAAAACAGGTCATCGGGAATGCGTTGGTGTAAGGATTCATTGACATCTGAGCTCATAGATTCTCAGAAGGGACATCAGATGGTCTTAATTTGCCCTGTGCACAAATGTCTACACTGGATAGTAATCAGAAAGGGTGATTTCAAGAGCCTATTTTATCTCTGAGATGTTAGGATCTTAATTATTACATGATATCGGTTGTTGCTTTTCAGATTACAGTCTCTATACCTCCAGGGGTGTGCCAAGGATCAATATTACAGGATAACAAGTAGTCCAAAGGCTATATACTAAAACAAAAAAGGACATATTATTGTTCAATTTAATGCAAAGCCTGCATGGAATTTTGACGTAAAACGAAAGACGTCAAACACATTTTATATCTTTAGAATGCAATTTGAGCTAGAATGCACTTACCTAGATTGCTGTGAATACCTATGTATTCTCTTTACTCGTAAGATTTTAGGGGAGAAAGTGATGAGCAAACTCTCAGAAATCATCTGAGTCAGATCATTCCATTGTCATTTCTAATTCACAGAATGTGTTTCTATATTTGGGGTTGATATATGTCTTTTATTGTAGCTCTAAGTACTGAACTTCCTTTGTGTAAATGGCCAATCATTTTACTGAACACAATTTTCAGAAGAGGCCACAATCCTCTTTTTGTCCAACCAAAGTCTTGGTGTAGATTTTATCTAAGCAATCAAGTGGTTCATCCACCACATTCAGATCATCTGACCAGTGCGGCTCTCTTTACAGACCCATCTGGAACCCAAATTATGCAGCTTTCCTGGCACAAAACCAGCGTTCAACAAGGTCTGTGACCCAGTAAATACCATTCCTTTTGGGGGGCCTCAGTGTCCTTTTCTGGACAGCATGAAGGGTGCAGACTGGTCATATCTAATGCTGACTGCTCTGGTTTGTAAACAGAAGCTCCGAAATAAGCACTCGCCATTGCCCTTGTAGTGAGCGTCCTGCAGCATTCCTACGCCTATTTTTAAAATAACTTAGCATCTCTTGTAATCTCTGAAATGAACCGCCAATTCCATAGTAACCCCTGTAGGCTAATATTTTGGCTCTTTAATTTCTCTGAATAAATATCAGAGGTGAGCAGCTGTGTAAGAGCAGCATCCTGAGTAGGATGAGGCACTATTCGCTTCAATAAAGGATCTGAACAATAAGCTGGGGGTGCCTATGAAATAAATACTCACCTTTGTCATCTCAGAAGGTGCCATCATTCAACTAAAAAGTGTAATAGGTTGGAAAAACCCACGTCCCAGGGGCTTACTGCTCTCCACCATCGATAAGTAGTCGTCCACACCAACCAGCCCTGCTACAGAAACCGCAAGGACAAGCTCTGTCCTGGCATTTCATTCTCTCCATAATCCAGCCCTTTGCCCTTCCCTGCCCAGCCTCCTCCTTTGTCCTGCTGCTCCCGCCTGCTCTTTGAACATGCTTTCATGCCTCAGCATATTTTTGTGTCTCAAATCCTCTTCCCCAACTTGGCAAATTCTCCATTCATCCTTCCCGATCCCGATTAATTAAGCTTGAGCTTTGGAAGCACATAGAGCTGGGTTTGAATTCTTACACTCTAATTGGTGTGTGACTTAGGTAAACTATCTCTACATTTGTAAATTGAGTACAACAATAATTATGTTATATAATTGCTGTAATTAGGACATTAAATGTGATTTTAAAAATTATTAGTAAAAGGCTTATCACATCATTGACACATGGTTATTTTTGTTATTATTAATAGCATTTTTATTGAATTTGAAACAGTATCTGTCTCATTCCTAATTCCTTATTATTAATTAGTATGCAATAATAATCCTTCTATTATTTTAAACCAGGAGTGAGCAAACTTTTTTTCAGTGAAGGACAAGATAGCAATTATTCTAGCCATTGTGGGCCATAAGGTCTTTGTCTTAACTACTTAATTCTGCCATTATTGCATAACAACAGCTGTAAATAATACAAAAATTAATGGGCTAGAGAGTTTGAGCTCTGATGTCAAATACCACATTTTATTCAACTTGTAATACTCAGCATCTAACTCAAGGGTCTGCTAACAATAGCCCATGAGCCAAATCTGGTCCTCTGCCTATTTTTGAAAATAAAGTTTTATTAGTACATGGCTGTTTCCACTGGCTTATGTATTGCCTATGGCTGCTTTTGCACTACAGTGGAAGAATTGAGTAGTTGATACAGAGATTCAGAGCTCACATAACCTAATACATTTATTCTTAATACCTAGCCCTTTTCAGAAAGAGTTAGGTCAGTGCTTGGTACATATTTGTTAAACAAATGAAGAATCAACAACAAGACCTTAGGATATTGCAAGCTTCAGTAAAAGCCGATGGAACGAATTGGAGATCATAAATCTAAGGAGATTCATAGAGGTCTGAACCAGTAAGAGTGATCACAGAGTACAAGGTTATGAACCTTGGTCTTGGGCGATAAGATTATTTGCATGTAGACCCCGTTCTACCCTCTCTACTAGATGGTTATTGACCTGACCATGTCCAGAAGGACAAAGTAAGGCTCAGAGGAGGGAAGTTTGTCCCAGGTCATATACCTGGGTTGTTGCCAGGCTGGCTACAGTTCAGGTCACATATGCGTCTGACAGAGATAAGGGCTGAAATGCTTGTATCACCCCTAAAATTGGATGGTCACAACCGAGCTTCTAATACCCTGCAAAGTTTATCTTTTATTTGTCTACCAGTATCTTTCTGGCCTATGGTTCAAGATAATCACTGTGATGGTGTGCTTATTTTTGTGATGACTACCCATAAAATTTTAAAAACACATTATAGGATTTTGCAGATGAAAACGTCTATGACTGATGAGGCATGAAACTCCCATTCAGCCATATTTGGCCAATATTACTCTCTACCCTGAACCCCTTTTCTAAGGCTCAACACTCTAGACTAAAGTACTTGTGATATCTTTTTTTAGAATGATTTTATTTTACTACACGTCCCCTATTCAGCCTCCAGTGTTACCAAAGTACTTTGTAGTAGCAACAGACTGAGACTTGTATGATCGTGGCTAGTTACTGAACTCATGTGGAACTGCTTTTAATCAAGGATGAACTATTTTTCACTGTTGCACTGTCCAGCTGCTACCACGTCGTTTATAAATAACCGTCTCTCATAGTCAACCAGACATCCCACCTCTTAATGATGCTGCAAGAATGTAAAACCTCAGCAGTAGAATTGAACCTGGAGAAAAATAAATTCATTTGTACAATGATTTTCATTGCAGGTATTTTGCCGTGTGTATCACTATCAAACTTTGCTTTGTGAGACAAATACAATCTATCCAGAGTAGGATGTTGCCCTAAGATCAGAGAACTGACTACTGGTCTGGAAGGTATCTGGCCCACTGTTTCCTAACCCCTCTTCCTGCCAGTACATATTTTTATCTAATGTATTACCCCCTCTAAGCACCTCACCATGTTTGTCAATTTTGGAAAGGGCATTCCCAGCAATGGGAAATTCTGTCTTTCTGAAAGTTTCACACTCACCAGCTGAAATGTTTGATAAGAAATTTCTACCATTCTCCTTAACTTTCATTCGGTGGCCCTTTTCCTGGCTTCTGAGGCCAAACCAAGCAAGGCTTCTTCTTTTAGGATATGAAATGCCTTCAAAGAGTTGAGAACAACTCTCATGCCTCTCCCTGGAACTTTTCTCCCTTCAAATTCAACATTCCCCAGTCCACAGTGTGAAATTCCAGGCCACCTCCTTGGGCATTATCCCACTCACCAATGCTCACTAAGAAGACCTAACTGTTTTGTTTCATTTATTGTTGTCATACTTGGCTATAGTTGGATTTGGTTACATAGTTAAAAGAAACTCTACACATATGTATTATCTATTCATTTCCTAGAATCCTTTGCTTTAAATTCTAGATTCTAGAGCCTAGAAGTAGAAGAACTTTAATAAGATTATATCCTTCTTTTTAAAAATTTATCTGCTTATTTATCTTCTCTATTTTCTCTAACCCTCCTTATTTTCATAAACAATAACAAAGTAGTAATAGTTATGCCTAAAAGAAAGATAATGACTTCCCTGAGTTCATGCTGTGAAACAGCATATACCTGCAAGAATTTAAAGCTAAGAAAATAACATTAATATAGAACAACTATGTGCCAAGTGCTTTGAACACATTTTCTCTTCAGTCTTTACAGTAGCTCCACAAGAATAGATGCTTTCATTTATATTTCATAAAAGATGGGACTGACGCTAGGAGAAAAGAAGGTCTCATAGATGCTCTGTAGAAGTAGGTTCAGATCTTAAAGAATTTCCAGAAGACCACCTAGCTCTCCAATTCAGAGTTATGTTTAAATCACAACCCTTGCAACCTTAGGCCAATGAGGCGGCTTCTTTCTGAGAGAAGTAATTATTCATCAACTCCCATAATTACAAAATCTTTGAGCAGGAAAAGACCATATGGAGGTTGTCGAGTCCAACTTCATTACTAAGAAGAAAAATGTGCACTAATGTTGGGTTTCTGCAAAACTTGGTTTCCTTTCTACTTTAACATCTAGCATTCTACATATATAAAGTTAATATCTTAGATTTAAAAAAAAAAATCATCATCGCACTCATCCGAACACGTAGTGTCACCTTATGACATCACGGTCACCATAGCAACACTGTGAGTTGGCAGCATATCGCCTTCAGCGAAGGATCATGGCAATGAGTTAACAAAGTATGGCAGCTTCAGAGGCTGATGTGAACAGGAAGGGAAGAAACGGAAAAGGAAGAACAGGTGTGCTGCTTTTCCTGCCAACATTCCTTAGACCTGATATGAAGTGGGAGTGAACATGTGAATAATCCTTAAGGAACAGAAAATAAGTCTCCTATTCACCTCACCAATGAAAAGAGAAGAGGGGAAGCAGGACAGAAGAGGACGTGAAAGTATTCTGCTGCCCTATTTCCAAATGTCAGTGCTGAAAATTTTTTATTTCTCTCCCTTTTGCTCTTCAGCAGTGTGCCGCTTCAGAAAGAGCATGGAATTTAATGACCCTGGATGGGAATTGTTTTACTATACCAGTTACATGCTTTCACACTTGATGAAGTTTCTTAACCTTTTGAGTCTCAGTTATCTCATCTGTAAAAGGGGTGTGATATTGGTTTTATTTATTTATTTATATTTCAATGTATATAGGGTGTACAAGTGCAGTTTTGTTATTAATATATGGATATATTGTATAGCAGTGAGGTCTGGGATTTTAGTGTACCCATTACCTATTACCTGAATTGTGTACATTGTGAGGTGTGATATTTGAATGCCAGATTATTAAGATCAAAGGTTAATACAAGTAATGTATCTGATTCAGAGAAATGCTCAGTTTACCTTTTTCTTTTTTCTAAGTGTTTGAAATTTAGACTTACAAAATGTCTTTGTTCAGGCTGCTATAACAAAATATCAGAGGCTGGGTAGCTCATAAACAATGGAAATTTGTTTTTTACAGTTCTGAAGGCAGGGAAGCACAAGATCAAGGCACCAGGAGATTCATTATCTGGTGAGAACCCATGTCCTCACAGATGGTGCCTTTGAGCTGTGTCCTCATGTGGTGGAATGGGTGAGGGAGCTCTCTGGAGCCTCTTTTATATGGGCACTAATGCCTTTCATGAGCACCCCACTTTTATGATCTAATCACACCATGAAGTCTCCACCACCTACATTACCTTGAAGGCTGGGATTTCAACGTATGAATTTCAGGGGGACACAAACATTCAGATCATAGCACAAAATATGATAGTGAGTGATGAATGGCCATTGTATCATCTTCTTTACTTTTCTACATGTTTGAGCTATTCTACAATTATTTAATTTCTAAATACAAATATGTAATTTGTTGAAAATGGATGTAGTAGATATTGGTTCTAGATACATTTTATTCTGTGGAGTTTAGTCAACACTTTTACTTATCTGATCTCTGAAATCGTACAAAGAGAAAAAGAGATTTTATGTTTCTGTTATTTCTTCCTACTTACATTACACTTTAATGAAATTTAGTTATTAAACATGCCTTTCTACATCCATAGATGTAACCATCACTGTAACTGCAAAATTGAAATTGGATATTTACTTCTGCTCTTCTGTGTTTAATGAATGTCTTTCTAATTAGACTTCGGTGAGGAGGTTTTGCATGTGTGTTTCTTATCATTGTATCACCAGGTTCAAGCATAGCTCCTGATACAGAGAAAATGCTAACTATATACATTTCTTGAATAAACTGAAGTCTAGCAGACATCTCCATATGAAATAAGTACTAAAAATATCTGCAGAATATTATCGATATTGTCCACCCACTTAAACGTGCCCTTAGTATATGTGAGACTTTGTGTATATTTCTACCTTTTGTCCCTTAGTCTTTGTATTAAGCTGTGTCTGTTTCCTTTGTATGTATCTAAATGTACACATCATTCTCTTATTTCTCTCCCCTTTTTAAAACCTCTCCCTCCCTCTCTGCTACACAAGGTCTTCCTTTCATTGCTACCTGGCCTTTAGGAGGTTTTTCCCCGGGACCCTCCTGCCAACATAATCCTATATGAGTTACAATTCATTTGCAAAACTTTTCACTGTATGAAGATGTTCTATTTAAATAAGAAAAGTTCATTTTTTTTTTTTTTGGTCCTCGATGGAGCATCATACATCACCAAATCTAGGGAATCATTAGCTGTAAAATTAATCTTGATGGAAAAAAAAAAAGCAGAATAAAGCCCTAGACCTAAGTGAAACTTGTCATGACTCAGGCTCAGCTATGACTTACCCTCCAGGATCCATCCCTCTGAGGACCCTCTGGACCATGTCCACTCCTGGGAGGCACTGTGAGGAAGGCTGATATTCACCCTGGCAGAGAGTGTGTTACTGCTGCTCAGGGACACAGCTGGGGGACAGGGGAACTGAGGGCTGAATATCTCGAGCACAAAATATTCCACTTGGGAGCTCCCGTGATTGTGCTGGGAGAAACTGTTTGTTTGCCAGCCTCTTTCAGTTTAGGGAGAAGGTGACTTCTTCTACCCTTGAGAGATAAAGAAAAGAGCTTGTTTTCATATCTGTGCTCTGCCTCATATACAACCTTTAGGGAATGCTGATTGAGAGTTAAGATACGATAAGGAAATAAAATGGGAAAGCAGAATGTATATAAATGCGCTAGAAATGTTTGACATCTATACAAATTGTGTTAATTGGTTTACTCCCTTGGTCTTAATGCTCTCTGGGTCTCAGATTCCACATCAATAACATGGGAAAAATCATGCCCTTTCAATTTACCTTGCAGAGTTGTGAGAGAAAAAGAAAATAATAAAATTAACACTGAGATATTAAAATGACCCATTACATTTGTTTTCTTTCTTAAGATTCTACGAAGTAACTTTGTCAAATATTGAACCATGTGTCTCTACAGGCACCAACTGGGAAACCCTTTTTGCCTTAGTGTCTCAGAGAAAGCAGATGTAAACCATGACCCCTATGAATTTCTTTAGTCTCCAGAATTTGCAGCCACTATAAAGAATTAGCCTTGGGCTGGGCACAGTAGCATACACCTGTAATCCTAGCACTTTGGGAGGCTGAGATGGGAGGATCACTTGAGGCTAGGAGGTTGAGACCAGCTTTGCCAACATAAAGAGAACCCTGTTTCTACAAAATAAAAATTTTATAAATTTTCCAGGTGTGGTGGTACACACCTGTAGTCCCAGCTACTTGGGAAGCTGAAGCAGGAGGATTACTTGAACCCAGGAGTTGGAGGTTGAAGTGAACTATGATTGCACCACTGCACTCAAGTCCAAGTTACAGAGTGAGACTCTGTCTCTAAAAAAAGAAAATAAAAAGAAAAAATTAACTAGCCTTGTAGGTAGTTTTAAATTTCTCTTTTTTTTTTCTTTTTTAAGTTTTAATTTGCATGTATGGAGTTTTTGTCATGAGACATTTTTATTCTTGTCCCCTTTGGCATGGTAGAAACAGCCCTGGGAAGGTGGTGAATTGTCTGTACTATCATGTGAGCAGCCCAGAGAGACGGTGTCACTGTAAATAGTTACACAAATCCTGGATAGCAAAAATAATATATAAATGATGTGTGCCCAAATTGTAAAAACAAACAAAAATGTGGCCATTAATCACACACATTCTGGACGTGAGAGGCAGCTGTCATGCAGCAAAGAGAACATGGTCCCAGCGTATCTCTACCCATCATGACTTGTGTAACATCCAATCTATCTGTGAACTTCAATTGCTGCATCGGTAAAATGAAGACAGTGAAAGTCGCCTGTCAGGGTTGCTATAAGAAGGGAATAATGTTATAAATTTGTGCATGCCTTTATTTTGTCTGAAAGTAGCATCCAAACATTATTTTCTTGATTGCCTCAATGTGGCTATATAATCTTTACAGAATGGCTATGGTCTACGATGCCATTCTTCTCAGTTATCATTATTCTCTCTCCTGGTATCTTTATATCCATTTCTTTCTCTGGAATCCATCATTCAGGCAGCCTTTAGTAAGTATCAGAGGCTGCGTAAAGTGGTTTGCATACTTTGCCTCATTTACTCACCTGAAGTACCCTGTCAAAGTGAGGCATTCTCTCCATTACTCCAAGAAGAGGTGAAGAGTTACTGGCAGTTGCTCAGTTACTGAGCAGGACACCGGGATCTAAACACATAATCTTTTGTTCCTGAAGCTGGAACTTATTCCGCTATATCCCACTGCTTCTCAACAAGCTCTCTCTATAGCTGTAGGAAACTTCAACGCCTTCGACGCGATCTCAGATGGGTCAGACGCTCAGGTATAAGGAATAGAAGGAGTGAGCAAGCCCAAGGTCAGGTTGGATTTCCACGCAGCAGTGGATGTGCCACTTTTTCTGCTTTGCTTTTTCAAATACAACATAATGCACAGCCCAGCAGGTGACCTGGCCCTGCCAACTGGTAAATTGTAATAATAATAGTGCTTTGCATCAATACAGCATCTTTTATCTGTGGCATCTGAAGACTAGGCTGACATTAATTAAACTTCACAGCATCCCAATTCTTTGAGGTCAGGACTGTACCAATTTTAGAGAGAGATAAACTGAGATAAGATTGACTCTCATTACGCCAAGATCAAGATGGATTGTTTGTCATAATAGCCTCCGAAGCAGATGATAGAAGCCTAGTCTCTGAGTCCACTGAAACAATCATTAGATAAAATTGTATGTTAGAGGAAGCTCCCACTGGGAAGACAGTAGACATGAGTTTGGGGGCTGACCTTTCCGTTTTTTATCAGAGTGAATAGAATCAAGTCACTATTCCTCTTTCACTCTCCAGGCACCCACCAGTAAAACAAGGCAGCTGCTAATCACTGCCTTGCCTAGAATCATCTACTCTCATGCCAGTAAGGCCCTGGAGAATCATCTGCCCACAGTTCTCTAAACAGTGATTCATGGGCTTGTGCCACCAGGATGTTCCGGAATCGTGCGGGGTGGAGGGTGGGAGGGAGAGCTTATTAAAGAAATGCGGATCCCCAGGGTCCCACCCCAGTGATCCTAATTTAGTAGGTCTAACACAGGGCTCAAAAACAGACAGATTTTAAACACTCCCAAGATGATTCTGATGTAAGCAGTTTGGGACCCACGTCAAGCCCACCTCTGTTCCAGTCTTTACCTTCTCTTAGAGTGAGGTTTTCCCACACCTGCCCCTATGCCCCTCCCCCACTGCTTCCTCCCATCCCAGTTATTGCCCCAGATTTCTCCTTCAAATATGTATCATCTGCTTGTTCCCAACAGAATATGAAAAAAGTTTCATATTGAGTAGATTATTGTCAATCCACTTAACTTTATATATCAGAATGACTCCAAAGGACATTTTAATTCTATGACAATAGCAGATCTTCATCAAATACTTACTATATGTCAGACACCATTAGTTCTTTATTACATTTATCAACTTGTTTAATCCACAAAACAGAGCAATTAGTGGGTAATTAATATTATTTTTTAGGTGAGGAAACTAAGGCACAGAGAGGTTAAGCAATTTGTCCAAAGTCACATGGCACAGCTCTGATTTGAAGCCAGATGGCCTGGCTCTCTCTTAAACCCTATGCATAGTAACTCAAATCATGCAAAGATAAGAAAAGGTTCCAATTCACATTTCTGTGAAGTATTTAATAATACTGAGACCTTTGAGAATCTGATAAAAGCTATGAAAGCCTCTCCCAGAAATTTTCTCTCATGTATATAAACAATCTCGGTTTGGCACATGATTTCATGGGCTCACCAGTAGTCAGAAGTCCTTCAATGAAACCTTGGTTAAAGAAGAAACTGGAAAATAGCTGATTGAGTGAAAAGCTACATTTTCCAAAAAAAAAGAAGTGAGGGAAAATATGACAACTGTTTTTAGATATAAGAAGTGCTGCAATTTTTTTTCTTTTTATTTCAGCATATTATGGGGGTACAAATATTACGGTTACGTATATTGCCCATGTCCCCCCTCCCCCTGGAGGCAGAGCCTCAAGCATGACCCTCCCCCAAACGTTGCACACATTATGTTTGTATATACCCATCCCCTCCTCCCCCCTCCCACCCGCCCGACACCCGACAAATGTTATTCCTATATGTCCACTTAGGTGTTGATCCGTTAATACCAATTTGCTGGTGAGTACATGTGGTGCTTATTTTTCCATTCTTGAGATACTTCACTTAGTAGAATGGGTTCCAGCTGTATCCAGGAATATACAAGAGGTGCTATATCACCATTGTTTCTTAAAGCTGGAACAATAACAATAGTAATAATTCTATGACTAAATATGTAAAGAAGCTGGCAAATTTGGCCTCAAGGAAATAAACTGACCCTGGGATTACCCAGGTGCTGCAACTAGCAAAAGAAGTACTTTAAAGTCACTACTATAAATATGTTCAAGGACTTCAAGGAATGTATGATCACAATAATTGAGTCTATAGTACACAAACAGAAACTGTAGATAAGGACCAAATAGAAATGAAAACTATACTATCTATAATGAAAAATTTACTCATTTTCCTTAATAGAAGATAAAGAGCAGAAAAAGAAATCAGTGCACTTGGAGACATAATGAGAGACATTATCCAAAATGAAGCACAGAGAAAATTAAAAAATACTGGAAAATATAGCAAAGCCTCAATGACTTGTGGGACAATGTCAAGCACCACAACATCCTGTAACTGGAGTTCAAGAAACAGAGGAAAGAGGTAATGGTACAGGAAAATAACTGAAGAAATAATAGTAAAATTTTGTAGAAAACATAATAAAACTTACAGACCCAAGAACATTAGTAGTGAGCTTCAAGAAAGATTAAAAACAAAGAAAATCATACCTAGAGATATTATAGTCAAATAACCAAAAATAAGAAGAAAATGTTGAATGAAGGCAAAGAAAATGACAGGTCAGATACAGCAACACAGTGATATGGAACAGCTGATTTCTCATCAGAATGAGTGGAGGATGGAAGACAATACAATGATATTTTTAAAGTGCTAATGGGAGTAGTGCTGAAACACTGCCAACCTAACATTGTGAATCTACCAAAAAATAGCCATAAGAAATAAAAATAAAATTAAAGCATTTTTAGATTGGGAACATCAAGATAATTTGTCTCCAAAATACTGGAATTACAAGAGATACTGAAGGGAGTTAATCATAATGAAAGCTACTGACAGACTTACGGAAAGAGATAATAAGCACCAAAATTGGTGAGCATAAGAGTAAATATAAAAGAGTTTTATTTTAGGGATTTATTTAAAATCCATATGAATAGAGCAAAAAGGATTAATCTATATTGTAGATCAGATATATTACAGATATATTACAGATATGTGACATAATATAGAAGGAGAATGATAAGTAGAACTCTAGTATCACAAGGCTCTTTCACTGTCCTAGAAATAGTGACATGAAGTAGTCTGTAATAGCAAGGATGTACATTAGAATCCCTAAAGCAACCATTTTTTATAAAAGTGAAGAGTTATAGCTGAAAAGTCAATACAGGAATTAAAATGAAATGCTAGAAAATACTTGATTAACCCAAATAAAGGATGGTAAGGACAATTCAAAATAATAAGAAAATATTCCATTGTGAGCATATACCACATTTTACTCAATTCTAAGAAACGACAGTGAGCTAACACCGTTTATGCTATCCTG
>VBSM01003204.1:8334220-8372807 GCA_008086735.1 Cheirogaleus medius | reverse complement strand
GTACCCCCATTATATGATGAAATAAAAGCAAAAAAAAAATTAAAAAAAATAAAATTAAATAATAAGAAAATTATAGACCTAATGAATAATAATATTAAATCTAAATGAACCCAATACTACACTTAAAATGCTGAGATGGTCAGACTTAAAAGAAAGCAAGATGCAATGTCACTGTGTGTTACTTTAAATATGAAATATGTCATACTGACATATGAAGTATGTCATACTTTAAATATGACTTTAAATATGAAGCCATAGATAGGAGTACTTAATTTTTTTAAAAAAATTTGAAACATACAGAAAAGTTGCAGAGGAATTTCAAGAATTTCTATCCTCTCTCTCTCCAGAATCACTAAATATTAACATTTACCACATTTCTGAATATATGTCTCTTCATATCTTTCTTTACCTCCCTCTTCCTTTTTATCTTTATCTTTGTGTAGATCAGTACAACATGAGCACACACACACAAGCCTACAGATTTTTTTCCTGTGTCATTTGAGAATATGCTGCATACATAATTCTTTTTATTACTTAAATATTTCATTATGTGTTTCCCAAAAACCAGGACATTGTTACATAAACACCAATACAATAATCAAAATCAAGAAATTATCATTGATAACATTATTATCTAATCTACAGATCCTATTTAATTTTTCACGATTGTCTCACTAAGTTCTTTTTTATAGCAAATACAGTTTTTCCTCTAGTTCAGGGTTTAATCCAAGATTAAGCATTGCACTTAGTTGTCATGTCTGTCATGTCCCTTTACTTTCCTTCATTGTGCAAAGGTTTCTCAGCCTTTGTCTTTCATGACACTGAGCATTTGGAAAATCACAGGCCTCCTTTGGTAGAATCTTCCTCAAATTGGGCTTATATAATGTTTCCTTATAATTCGGCTCAGCTTATACATTTTTGGCAGGAGTACCTTGGAAATAATGCTGTGTCCTTTTTACTGCAAAATACCCAGAAGAAAATGGTGTCTGTTTGTCATTAACAAGTATCTTATTGACAAATACTTGGAGACCATGAAAATATCTTGTTTCTCCTTTAAACACTTTCACCTTACTGGCTTTACCATCCGTTGGTGATCTGCACTGAAACAGTTATTACCATGGTGGTTGCCAAATGAAAGCAAGGAGGATAGTCAGGTACAAAGAGCAACAACAGAGACTGAAAAATGACCAATTCATCAGGAAGACATAGTAACCATAAAGGTATACATTACTAATAACAGAGTTTCAAAATACATGAAGCAAAACTGACAGAATTGAAGGCAAAAAATATAAATTCACAATCATAATTGAAGATCACAATACCCTTCTTCAATAATCAATAGATAACCAAACAAAAACTCAGTAAAGATATAGGTCTGAATAATATTATAAGATCTTTTGACCTAAGCAACAGTTATTACCACAGTACACCCAGAAACTACCAAGAATACAAACATTTCTAGTACACATGAGTTGTGCACCAAGACAGACCATCAGCTGAATTATTAAGTAGTTGTAGTAAATTTTACAAGATCAATATTTTACAGAGTATAGACTTTAACCAAATGGAATTATATTAAAAATCAATAACTGTAATAATCTAGGAAAGTCCCAACTATTTGTAAGTTAAAATGGTACTGGAGCAAACAGTGTATTAGCTAAGGAGGTGGCCTTATAGACAAGTTCTAAATATAGATTCCACAGTGTGATGCACTCAGGGGTTTTTGGAGAGAAACATTATTTTAATGCATTTCATTATTATCTGATATTTGCATATTCAGCAGAGAAACTTACAAGTAAAGAAAGAATGTCAATTACTATTAAATATATGTAGATGTAGAAATTTAATTCCATGATTTGGCAAAGATCTTTATTTGTGAAGCAAGTAGAGCACGAGCCAGACCACATGCCTCCTGACCTGCTGAGCAGTGTGATCTCCCCAGACGTACCCAGGGTGGGGACCCAGTGTGTGTTATGGGACCTGTTCATCTCCAGGGATTCCATGGCTATCTCTTGCAGGGTTTGGGGAGAAGGGGTACATAGTAACCTAGTTGTTCCCACATTCCAGCTTTTAGAGATGCTGACCTTATTCTGGCTTCAGGGAATTATAGAAATGAAGCAACAGCAGCAGAATTACCTGGTGGCACATCCTTGCATAAATGCCATGGATCTTTATTAGAATGGGAGCAGAATGCTTCAGAGCAGCTGACCTCAGGAGGCTATTTCTGCTGGTAGACTCTGGTAAAAAATTGCATCTGTATCTATATACACATTCGTATCATTTATATATTTTATTTTATTTCATCTTATTTTATTTTATTTCTGGTAACTATTTGTTCTGATATGAAAACTATTCTTTAAGTAAGATATATGTTTTTTGTGTGTGTGGATATAGATATATTATATACCTATTATTTTAAATGTGAAAGTGAATTCAATGCTCAAAGCAAGAAAGTTTTGTTTTTTCATTACCCTTGTAGAACACTGCACTGTCCCCATTATTTGGAGAAATAAATTCATGCTTTAAAATGATCAGGAAACTAAAGGGGGGAAATTTGCACTTGATTTGTTTTCTCAGGGGATGAACTTCACACTCAAAAGGGTGAAAGAGAACCTGAGAACTCAGCTGTGCGAGTCAGAGATCAGTGTGCTAGTCAAAAGGGGTGTCAGAAAGAGAAAGGAGGGAGGGGGCATTATGCATTAAGAGAAGTGATTTGGTGAAGAAGTGACTCAAAAGGTCAGGCTGCTGAGTGTCCCTGCAGGGCGAGAACCAGAAATCACATGACGCAGCCCACGCAGGCCCACACGAAGGACAAGAATAATTGATGCTATAAGAGCCAGGATCTGCGCAATTCACAGGATCTTAAACCGCCCACAGTCGTGCAACCAACTGTCTTTGTGCAAACATCGTGGAGTTCGGGTGACAGTGGGCGCCTCTAGGTTTGGAAGGTGATACAGTAGCTAAAGAGAGGTCCTGGGTAGACTGGACCTGAAACCTGCCCAGATCCCATCCTCTGTGTTTCGAAGATAAAGGAACAGTGATCCATGAAAATCAAATGTCCCACTTTGTGTGAGCACACGTGCAAGTGTCTGTAACACAGTGCTGAGCTCTCTGGTGGAAAGCTGGGCTGGAGTTGTTGCTCAGATAGCTTCAAGGACTAAAGTGCATGTTCTCCTGCTCCTTAAATCTAACTTTTGCTAACATACTCCAGCCTGCCTGAGGGGAAAAGGCATAGCTTTTTCCCAGTGGGGGCACTGGTTTAACTTGTGCTTTCTGCCTCTCGAAGAGGTAAAGGGCATGCAAGAAAAGTGCCAATACAGGATTCTTGATTTCCAAGGCACAGTAAGCCTGCCAACTATTAATTGGGGTCCAATTAATGACTCAGGCTTGATCATTCAGATGGACAACTTCCTGCCTTTGGAGAGAGCTGGGAAGTAGGTAGAGAGTGGCAGGTCGGTATGGAGAGAGGGATAGAATTGTCCCCACTTGCCATACTGGGGACTAAACAGTCTCACTCAAATACACCCATCACAGCATGAGTGAGCCTGGGTGTTATTCCCCAGTCACTTGTCCCTTTGATCTGACCTGGGCTTGCCCTCGTAGCTGTTCCCAGTGCCTCCCAGACCCTTAGTTCTAGTACCTTGAATCTGGCTCTTATTTCTCCAAATCAGGGCAGGGAAGGGGCAGGCCCTGGCACTGGAACATAGTGAACTTGGGAAATCACTTCAACTCTCTGAACCTGTCATTTTTATTGTTTGGATTCATTCACTTAGTGCTAAACCTAGTGCTAGGAACTTGGTCAAAAAGCTGAGCCCAAAAAACTCAAAACAAACAAACAAACAAAAAACCCTGCTTCCCTTGAAGTTCTCATAATTTAGACAAATCAAGTCACCATGAAACAATTTGATAAGTTTAGGAATAAAGGTATGTCTATGATGTTGTGGAAGGAAACGGAAAAGAGATTAGTGCAAACCAAATATTGTGGGGGAAATAGCTAATTTCCCCACAGAATTCATCCATTTTTCCCTTCTTCCTTTTCTTCTCTTCTTCTGTATAACAGTGGAGCCTGCCAAGACAACCTAGGTACATGGATGGCCCTTGTACCTCATTGTAGGCATGCAAGGGGCTTAGTTTTGCTTCATGGATGGGAATGGAAGTAAGGTATCCAACTGCTGGGTCATAATCTTTACAGAAAAATTTCTGTCCTCAACTTACTCCTTGCTCCCCCTCATGTCCTGCTGGATACCAGGTGCTGGTGATGCTGTCTCTATTGTCCAGGGGAGAGTAACTCCCCCAGGGGGCGGTGGGGCACTTCTCGAGAGGTAACCTGGGCCCCTGTATGACCTTGGAGAACTGAGACTAGACCACTCTGGAGTCTTATGTGGCAGGGAAATCAATGTCTGCTTGTTTGAACTATCGTACTGGGATCTCTCAGTTATTGTAGCTCTTATCCTGTACATAACTAATG
Organism: Cheirogaleus medius; assembly: GCA_008086735.1. NCBI lineage: Eukaryota > Metazoa > Chordata > Mammalia > Primates > Cheirogaleidae > Cheirogaleus > Cheirogaleus medius. Next base: position 8,368,339 of record VBSM01003204.1, on the reverse strand, counting down.
CAGAATCTCATGCTAAAGAAGGGATTAACATTTGCACAAAATCTTGAATAATAGGAAAGGATATCCAAGATGATAAGAAATAGGAAAATAATTCCAGATAAAGAAAATAACATATTAAAAGATTCAGGGACATGAAAAAGGATAATTGAGAATGCCCCAGATTGGTACGTGAGTGGAGGAAGCTGACCATGCAGAGGAGTGGGAGAAGAGGAGATGGGAGGAACTGGCAGCAACCGACCCAGAGAGACTTCCTTGGTTGTCTAAGGAATTTGGACTTTATGCTATTGGCATTGGAAAGCCTTGCATTGAATACACTAAAGAGAGATATGATCATATATGTCCTAAAAATGATGCCCTTTATTGTAGACTGCAGGAAATGAAACCGGTAGCAGAGCCTTAATAAATGCAATCATCCAGTGTGCTCTCTGGGGCTCATTTCCTCAGTTGTGAAATAGCCAGGTTCCTCTAGATCACAGTTTGGCAAACTATATGGCCCATGGGCCAAACCAGACCCACTCCTTGTTTTTGTTAATAATGTTTTATTGGAACACAGCCACCATCATTCGTGTATATACCCTTCATGGCTGTGTCTGAGCCACAATGGTAGAACAAATAAATCATAGATATTTGCTCACTGGCCCTTTGTTGAAAAATTTGCTGACTCCAACTCTAGATCAACCACACTGCCCAAGAATGTCCACAAGTCTGCTGAGAAGAAGCCAGTCTCCTGATCTACCACCTACCTCCTTAACCACAGAAGCACTACTCTTAACCATTTTAGATAGTGGGTCTTCATATTAATATAAGAGTTTGTTTATCAGAAGGATTCTGCTGGAACAAGACAGTTTAATAACTACTGACCTGCATAAACTTTAGGATCCCCTCTAGTTCCAAGAAATCTCGGGTCATTTTTTCACTGAACAAATATATTTTGGGTGCCTACTACGTGTTCAGTGCTAAAATAGACATAGCAATGAAAAGAAGGTATAATGTCTCCCTCACAGAGATTATAACAGATTAGGACACTTAAGTTCTAGAGTAATTATTGATTCAATTTGGTTTATACACACACACACACAACACGCACACTCACATATAACACACATACACACACATATACTGTTGCAGGCTATATTAGATTGCTAGGGCTACCATAACAAAATACCACAGACTAGGTGGCTTCAACAATGGAAATTTATTTTCTCACTGTTCTGTAGGCTAAAAGCCCAAGACCAATATGTTAATACATTTGGTTTCTTTTGAGGTCTCTCTCCTGGGCTTGCATATGGATGCCTTCTTGCTGTGTCCTCACATGGTCTTTCCTCAGTGCATGCACACGTCTGTGTCCTAATTCCACCCATATTTTACCTTAATTACCTCTTTAAATGCCCTATTTCCAAAGGCAATCACATTCTGAGGTACTGAGTTTAGGACTTCAACATAAGAATTTTGGGTGGATTCAATTCATTCAGCCCATTACACAGAAACTATGTTGTGAGTGTGTGTGTGTGTGCACATAAAAGAAAATATGGTTCTTATTTTTGAGATCTTTTCAGGATAGTAGGAGAGGCAAGACCCTATCTAAATATAAATCATGTAGGGATATAGCACTCTAGGAGCTTAAATGCAAATTGAAGAAATAAAACACATTTACAAATAAATGTGTCAGTATTGAGAACATGAAAGAGATAGTGAGAATCTAGGACTTGAATATAAGGAGGTATACTCTCCCTTCCTGTCATTATGAACATTGGTCCTGGTTAGGACTTTTTTTTCTTTCCAAACAGCAGCTAACTCCCCACACAAGAATGCTGCAAGGGGTGGGGAAGGGGAAGGAGGGAGGGGAGAGAAACTGGAGCCAGCAGTTCAGAGTAGCCCAGCACTGTGTTCTATAAATCCAAACTCTCATTTTCTCAGCATTCTTTACGTTATCAAAGATTGCTGTTAATTATAGCCTTTCAGCTAGACAATCCTATTTCTTCAAATATGTGTCATATAGACTCATGCCATGTAAGAACTAGAAAGAGCCTTATGATTTTATAACATTGAGGAGGAACATGAATGCGATTTAGGGAGAACTGGGAGCCTCTAAAACAATAATCAATTTGGTGATTATGTGCATTTTGTTATGAATAGAGTCCATAATTATAATCATATAAATATCATGTTACTATTTTACAGCAAACCCTCTGAAGGCTCCCTCCCACTTAACTTGGAATAAAATCTAATGAATGGGCCCTAAATGATCTGACCCTTGCTTATTCCCTGACCTCATTTCTTGCCCTTCTCCCCTGACTCACTGGACCACACCTACCCTTGCCCTTTATCTATTGCAAAAACACACCAAAAGGATTCATGCTGTAGGAATTCTACACTAGCTGTTACCTCTACCTGTAATGCCCTGCCCCCAGGTCTGCACCTGCCTGATTCCTTCTGGTAATTCATCTCCAAACTTTAAATATCACCTTCTTCACACCCAAACTATTCACTTTACCACATTGCCCTCATTATTCTGCTTTGTTTTCTTGATATCTCCTATCACATTCTAAAATTATTTTCTCCATATGTCGGTTTACTGCTTATTTCATCCCACACTACTAGGATGTAAGTTATATAAGTTTCATGAGCCCAAGCCTATGTTTATTGATGTCATTCAAACACCTGGAATTCTATCAGGCACATGGTAGGTGCTCAATACGCATTTGATAGTTAGATCCTGAGAGTGATCCATGGTCCATTACTCCATCCCACCGTCATTAAGCAACAAATAATAAACAGCAAAGACATAAAACTGAGAAACACCAGTTGCCTTGAATCTGCTCATTTTTAAAATGAGAAAAATGATGCCCAGAGTAGTTTAACCATCTTACCCACCCCTGTATGAAACCATCCCAAGCCCTTTTGCCATCTGAAGATTCTTCTCTGGACCTGATCCAATTGTCAATATTCTTCCTAAAATGTGGCACTGAGAGTGCCTTAAAATGGGTTACTGGAGAAGACTAGAACAACTGCCCCCTTGATTGATCCCCCTGCAGAGCTACCAACACTGGATTCTCTTCCACATCTTCCTCGTGCCATCAGGCAGCTCATTTCTTGCAGTTCTTTTTGAAGCAGTTGCCATATTTCCTGTTATTAGTTATTACCAATCCAAACAAACATTTTAGTTTTCCCAAACTCCAGAGGAAGGTATTTTTTAAAAAGGCCATCTTAATTATACATAAGCAATGGAGAATCACAGAGGATTCATTAACATAATAAACAGAAGTCTGTTTCCTGCATCCCAAATGCAAGGTAATGTAGGAACAACCATCATTTGCCACTCAGCAACTTGCAGATTTCCTTCCCAAGGTCTTCTCCCAGCTTTCTTAGCTCTGGGACTCCACTCTCTGCTCATGCCTTCACTTGAGGGGAAAGGGAAGGCTTCATAAAGGTGGTTCTTGATCTCTTCCCTGAGATAGAGGTAGAAATGAAGCCAGGAATACTCCAGATAGGATAGAGCATCTTAACGATAGGGATGATAAAGCACAAGCCTGAGTGGAAATGCGGAAGAAGCACAGCCTTGGCACTGGGGAAACTAGGAATCTAATCCTAGCGCCACCGCGCACTAGCGCAGTGACCTTGGGCCAACAGCCTAACCTCTGTGAGTCCATTTCTTCCTCCATAAAATGGCATTATCCTCTGCCTCATTGGTTTATGAAATCAATTTGCATGTATCAATTTCCCAGCACAGTGCCTGATGCCTCCTCAGAAATGTTAGTTCCCTTTGCCCAAGAGAGAGTCATTTAGCACTATGCTAGGCCTTTCCCCCATCCCCCACTCTTCACCTCATCCTAATTCTTTTTTTTTTTTTTTTTTTTAAGACAGAGTCTTGCTTTGTCGCTGGGCTACAGTGCAATGGAGTCATCATAACTCACTGCAACCTCAGAGTCCTGGGCTCAAGTGATCCTCTTGCCTCAACCTCCTGAGTAGCTGGACTATAGGCTCACACCAACACACCCAGCTATTTTTTCTATTTTTTGTAGAGAAGCGGGGTGGGGGTGGGTCTTGCTCTTGCTGAGGCTGGTCTTGAACTCCTGAGCCCAAGCTTTCCTCCCACCTCTGCTTTGCAGCGTGCTAAGATTACAGGCATGAGCCACCGCACCCACCTTATCCTAATTTAAGAAGTTGACCTAACTTGATTCTTCCTGGGGCCTCCAGGCTGGGTCTAGAAGCCCGCAGGCTCTGAGTGGTAACTGCCTGCCAGTTGGCAGGGAAGAATGGCATGCTGGAGTGGGGATTGAACGGTTGCCATTGGAGATGGCAACAGATGCTTCCTGGTTGAGGCTGAGTTGGTTAAATCAGGGCTCTGTGGTTTGAGACAGAATCCCAATTATTTCCAATTAGGAGACTGCAACAACAGCTGCCCTTAACCCAACCACTCCTCACTGCTGTCAACCTGGCCTTCTTCAGTTGAGAGCTTTAACCTGGACTCTAGATGTGTGAGCATCCCCAACACACATCATATTTTAATTATTTAAATCTCCCTCTCTGAACCCAAGGTCTCATGCCCCTTAGCTCAACGGCAGGCCTGGGAGGCAGCAAAGGGCAGCAAAAGGAGAACTGGGCTCCATTCCCAACTCTACCACTTGCTGACTATTTGACTGGACATCTGCGACCCTCTGTTTTCTCATCTGAGGTGAGAATGATAACTTGAGTCTTGTTGTGATGAAAGAAGTGAGAAGCTCAGTGTGAAAGGGCTTTGTAAACGGGGAAGGACTACATATCAGTCCTCCACGGCATTGGCGGCCCCTTCACGGAGAACTCAAGCCCAATATGGCCAACGGAAGGAGAACTCAGCGTAACGTCAGGAGATCTGGATTATGTGAACACGCTGTATGACTAAAGCCAGTCATTTTAACCTCTCTGAACATTCTTTTCATATTTCAAATTGAAGTAAAATTAAGAGCAAGGTGCTTGCTTCATAGGGTTTGCAGTTTTCGGAGTGTAATGCAGAGCCCTCGGTAAACTGTAAAGTGATGTGTACACATGAGCAATTATTATTATGTTCTTAGGGCTTTTTTTGGTTTGGCATCAGTCGAGTCAGCTGAATGCTCTAAGCAAGAACAATCTGTTTTCTTTCCTCTTGGCAAAGAACACAAAAGACAGAGCAGCTCATAGAAACTGGGGCAGGAGAGAAAACTTAGTGCGCGCTCTCTCTCTCGCTCTCTCAATCTCTCTCACACACACGCAAACTCCTCCACAAATTCCCACAACTCCAGCATCCAAAATACCACAGCAGAACTTGGGAAGTGGCCTCATTTCCTAACCAGTCTCTGCATCCCTAGTTCCCAAGCTCACTGTTCATTGCCCAGATATAGTTAAGATCTAAATTAAGAACAAGTCCCTGGCTACAAGCAAGCCTTGTCACATTGTGTAGAGCCCTAGACTTGGATCCACGATGACTGGCTCTGCCATTTCTTCAGCCTCTCCTCCACCCCATGCCAATCAATCTTCCAGCTTTGTTAATTTTATGTCTTGAAAATTTCTGATATGCACTGACTTGTTTCCAATCCCTTTGATACTACCTAGGTCAGGCCACTGTGCCCCTCTTCACCCCTGGAAGAATCTCCTGCCCAGCATATTGTCTCTGCTCCAGCTTTCATTAATATGTTCTCCATGCTGCAGCCAGAAGGACATTTTTAACATGCAAAAGCCACTCCTCTGTTTAAAACTTATCAAGGGCTTCTCTACAATAAAAAACAAATACCTTAACAGAGCTCACAGGACTCTGCATGATTTGCACCTATCTATGTAGCCTTTGCAATACTCCATGTTGCTCTCTGTGCTACAAAGATACTTTCTTTCTTTGGGGAAACTTTTCTCCTGACTTCAGTCTATTCATACGATGTCTTGTCTCTGCCAGGGATGTCTCAAGAAGCCCATTCATCCCTCCTTACCTTGACCGATTTCCGAGTAATTAGCTCCATCCTCCTCCTGCCGATACCAGTTCACAGGTGTCTCTCCAGCAGGGGTATGTTCCTTGGTTTCTCAAAGTGAGTTAGTTTCTGTTGCTACATGTGCTCACAGCGCTTTGACTTTTCCCGTGTAGTATTTACCACGGCTTGCCGTGGTATTATTTATTTATTTCTGTGATAATATAATTAATATTCCACAAAATGAGTTCTGAGAAGGCAGGAATCATATTTTTGCTTAACACATAGTCATAGCTTTCTACACAACATTGCACAAGTATTTTTGAATCAATGAACATGAATTTGGGCAATTTACGTATCCTTTCTCTTTTTTATCCTTCCTTGACTACAAAACTGAGCCAATATTATCTTTGTCTACCTACTTCAAAATATATATGAAAGAGACAAATGAAGTCACATATCTGATAAGGGAAATACACATAAACCATCATCTCATGGAACGGCACAATGCTGACTGGGCATATTAGCTGCTCAGTAAAATCTATTCTCATTACTACTATTATTATTACTATTATTGCTGCTATTGTAGATAGTCACAAAACTCAGTTTCTACTTTGCCCCATTTCTTACCTCCTCTAAAGAGAATATCCTCTCAAAGTTGGCTGACAATTCCCTTTTCTGACAAATTATCTGCATTGTGCATGTTGAATTCAGTACCCTAATATTCATGTATTTTGTTATTCAATAGTTTAACCACGTTTGTAAATCTTGATCCTCCTTAAGGGCAAGCCACTGTTATAGGTGCTCATTTTATCACCAGCTGCAGTCACTTGAGTGGAAATTGTGCTGCAGATATTTGATGGATTGATTCAGGAGAGCTAGTGAAGTTAACTCAGTAATTCAGACATCACTAATTTGCATTTTGGAATGGAAATTTGGTCGGTAGTTCAAGTCTGTCTATAGAAAAATCTAAGCACATTTATAAAGCCAAGGTGCTTAAACTGAGGAGGACAATAGAATGTTTTATGAAGAATTTTAGAGTCAATTATTCATCTCTGGTGGGTAGAGAATAATTCACAAAATAAAATGAGGTTGCATCCTGAACACATACAACTTAAGGGACTTCAGTGGCAGCATGAAGAGGTGCATGAGTCCTCTCTGCAAAAACAGATGTAAAATTGAACACATTATATTTACTCAGATGTGAACTTTATAAGAAAGCAAGAGAGAGAATATAAAAATAAATTTAATTTGGGAAATTTTCTCAACAGTCCATTAATGTGTGTATACTCCAGAGGACCTGTGATGTGTATAGAAGCTCTGAATCAGACATTCTTGAGTCATGGTTAAGCCTTTTGCCACGATGAGTGTGTTTGTTGGTGTTTAGATAAATAATTATATACCATGGCCCCTAAACCAAGACAGCGGTGAAGATAAGGAATGTCATTACATGATTATGCATAATAGGCAATAGAGCACAGCCATTAAGAACATGGTATCTGGAACAAAACTGATGAGCTTCAACTCTCACAACTTCCACTCACAAACAATAGGGCATCAGGCAAGTGACTTAACTTTTCTGTGACTCAGTGTACTCATCTATAAAATGGGGATGATAATTGGACTTCTTGTTAGGATTGAATGTATTAATACATAAACTATTTGGCACATAGTAAGCATTATATATATATTGATTATAATTATTATTTGAGAGATTTTTAAAGGTAATTTAGAACATACACAATTTTTGCTTTAAGCACTTACTGAAATCTAACCCCTGAAGAAGGTACAACATCACTAAATCTGTAAGATAGTTATAAATAATTTTAGATTATTATTAAAGCAGTTTATTCATGGGCCTGCTTACTGTAGTAATTTGTCAACCCAATTCAAATAACTGCCTGTATTGTTTCTATACACTTTTAAAATAGACATAAGATGTACCTGTATTTAGTATAATTCTATTTACTTTTAAAAAGTACTATAAACCTGATTTTCCAATAATTCCTACTTCCTAGCTACTTCCCATGCGATTTGAAATAATAGGGAGGATTTGTTCCACATTACTCAACATAAACTGTACTTGGGAAGTTTGGGACTTGCCGTGTGGCTCAGAGCCTCCGTGCCCATCAGCTGCAGCAACATATGGAGAGGAGGAGGCATTTGGAAGGAAATAAAGCATAAAAATTCAAAACAAAGCTTCTGGATTTGGAGACCCCAAGTTCAAATCCAAGATCTGCATTTAACTGTTCAGCTTTGGGTATGGTAATTAATCTCTGAAGCTTAATTTACTTATCTGGAAAATGGGGAGTGATACAGGCATATGTTTCCTTAGATTCAGCAAGATAATGAATGGGTATCATCTGCACCATGCGGCTGACTCATAAGAAGGACTAAGCAAATACCAGCTATTATTATAAGAAACACCTACACCTACATACTAATGTGAAAATTCCAGTTCTCTCATATTCATTTAGGTATTGTTTACTGAGCTAAATGAAACTCAGAGCTGGGAATCATACCTCACACAGTCTGGGAGACCCTTATATTTCAGAAGACCCTCTTCCAGGAAAAGTCCCTCCCTCACACCAGGACCATTCAAAATGGGTACTTTTCTATAATTTTTATGCATCTGTAAATTTTATCTCCTCCATAATTGTGGAAGTCCTTGGTTCAAGGATAGTTTGATAGAAAAGTCCTTTTAAGAAGGAATCTGAATATTAGTTTCTGCCAGCCATTCTTTGAGGAAAAGATACTCAGCAGTTAACTGAGAACCTAACAAATTCCAAAACTGATGTCTTTGTCTTCACTGTGCCAGAGAAATAAAAATTGTATATAAAGATTATCTCAGAGGCTGGACCTCCTTCCATCCTTTCCATCTGTCAACATTCCACCATCTTTTATAATAAAACCCAACTCAAAAGTTACCTCCATGTGAAATTATTCTTGCTCATTTCCGGGCTAAATTGAGCACTTCCTCCAAAGTCTTTTGCTGCATCCCCTTTGACCATCTTCCGTGAATACCTCACATGACTCACTGTACAAAAGTTATAGCAGTATGTTTCTTATCTCACGTGCTTGGAGGAAACAGACCAAAGATGTTAAAAGTACATGTGTTCTTTTCAAACATGTATACATTGGAATTCCAACTTTTTTCCCTTTTTGCTGAGTTATAATGAAAAAATTAGAGCTTAAGCTTCTAGAAGGTAGGCACCAAGACATGGCCAGAAGTTACCAAAATATACCTGATGATGCTGAATGAGAGAGGACCTTCTGTGAATTCACAGGGTTTAGCTTCAGTAGGACTGAAGATTTGGTGGTGATTCCACAGCAACCTCAGCAAATATTTTTAAGTGGATCTCTGGAGATGTTAATGAGGCTTGGGCTCTGATTTCTTAACTATTTTCTTGGGCTTCCTTTGGTCTCCAGGATCTGAATCGAGGACTTTAGAATTGATCAGGTTCCTATCCCATTTCCCACCCTTGCTGTTTGCTCTGAGACCTAGTTCAAGTAAGTCACCTCTTTCAGCCTGTTTATTTATTTGAAAAGAGGAATAATAATAATATCTTCCTTATAATCCTTGTGAGGATTCATTTAGATCAACAGATACTTAAGAACGTTCTGTAAAAATGTTAATTACAGAGTACATAAATAGGAAAAAATACTGGCATGGTCAAATGTATTTGGAAATTGCTGTATTAAACAAAATTAGGTGGATTTGCTTAAGGTGGAACTTAATAAGAATTTTATATGTTAATGTGAATTATGAAGATCTAGAAATGATATGTAGGATTCAATGTCTCCAAAAAATATTGGTCATGGAATACCAATACCGATACCATAGGGTAGCCAGACTCTTATTTACAAGTAGTGGAGCCCAACTCAAAATTGAGAGAGAGAGAGAGAGAGAGAGAGAATATATTTTCTCTTTTAACTAAAAGTAGTCAGGAAAGGTGTACATTGAGAAAGTCAAACATAGTCATTAAGACTGATTCCATGTTTACTCCTGGGTTCTAATTATTGTTCAATATTTTTATTCTGTGATAACAATATTGAGTCCTTTACCCATCTCTCAACTAACCAATGATGATTATAGTCTGATGGATATGATGCAATGATTAAACATCTCCATCCCTGAAACTTAAGATAAAATCATTTCCACATTACCCATATGAATTAAGAGTAGAAAATGAATGATTTGAGGGTACTATTTTTAGAACAGATATAAGTAAGTTAGAAATTACAGGATACATGCAACAGAATCATGTCCTCTCCTTTGGGGTTGAAAACTGAATTAGAGAAAGACACAACATTTTGGGAAAAATATGAGTTAGATTGTTGTGTAGTACCTGGGCATAGTGAGCCCTCATAAAATGTCAGTCTCCTATCCTTTGTCACTCGTCCTCTGATATTTGAGTGTCTTAATGAGCCAATCAAGCTACTTGGAAAATCCTGTTAAAATCAGTATTCAAAGATCAATCCAAGTATCACATCTTAGGACCCAAACCAAACGTCCAAGGACTTGAGAAGTTCTTTATCCATAATCATGAAATCAGTCCTATTGGATGCTTGACTATATTCTACTGAGTATTCCTTAATTGAATATACCAAAAATAGCTGTGCTTCCATATACCACACATCATACAGCCTTTAAGAGTTATACATATTTATTAGTTTAAATGCCACAGGAAAGACTTTCACAACTTTTTCCCCCAATCCGTTATTAAGAATTTTTTTTTTCATTCTCTCTGAAGACATTAATACTTCAAGGTGGCTGCCTTGACCTGTTTTCGTCTCTCCTCTTCCCTAACTGCTTTGAGTTCCCACTTTACTTTTCTCACCTCTTCGGATCCCTTCTTGGTTCACCTGCCACACTCCTCTGGGCCAGTGTCTCCCTTGCATCAGAGCAGCCTCTGGTCCCTGCCTTCCTCTTGATCTTTATCTGTCTTTGCCAAGCCACGCATCCTCTTGGACTCCTGTATCTCTCTTCTTAAACTTCTTTCCTCACCTTAATCCTTGCTCTGGCATTGCATTTTTAAATACTGTCTCCCCCAATCGTTAGCCATGTGACCTTTTGTTTGCAAAAATCATATCCATATTCATAAGCTTCTAGGCATATTTTATAAATCAGAATTCATTGTGAAGTGCGTTAACCCCTCCTGTTGTCTTGGCTTGCCAGATAGAGGAAGCCACGGTCTCTTGCAGTTTTGTTCCAAGGAATCAAGGCAATGTTTGGCAAATGAGAATGCAGTCCAGCTCCTGCTCTAGGGAAGATACCAGTAAATCACACTCCTGCTACCCTGCTGGGACTTCTGTGTCCCCAGCAGTCTCTCTGAGTACAGGGAAACAATAACAATAACAAAACTGCAGATACAAATACATTTTGCATCTGGAGGTTTCCCTCCTTATACCAAAACATCTTAGTTTCTGGAATGATTGCCAAGAATCTAATTCTATTATGCAAAAACCAAGAAAGTCATTTGCCTAACAAGGAACTAGAGCTGACTTACTGAATCTACAATAAAAAAAAAGAGGAAATGAGACTATTATTTACTGAATATTTCCATCATGTCAGCACTGGGTTAGTTATTGGGCTTATCTCAGCCTCAAAATTATTATTTTTATTTATGTACTTATATATATTTATTTATTTATGTTTATACCATACCACTAAACATGTGGCAGCTCAGACTACCATAACAAAATACCATAGACCAGATGACTGAAACCACAGACATTTATTTCTCATAGTTCTAGAAGCTGGAAGTCTTGGATCACAGTGCTAGCATGGTCTGGTTCTGGTGAGGTCGTTTGTCCTACCTTGTAGACACTCATCCTCTCCCTGTGTCCTCACCTGGTGTAGAGTGAGAGAGTTCCAGTTGCTTCCTATTCTGATAAGGATACTAATCCCATCATGGGAGCCCATCCGCATGACCTCATCTAAGCCTAATTGCACCCTAAAAGCCCTACTTTCTCATACCATCGCATTGGGGCTTGAGCCTCCAACATATGAATTTAGGATAGGACACAAACATTCACTCCATAAGAATATATGATCCTGATTCTTACCAAAGAGAAAGCTAAGACTCTGACATAGCCCAAGGTCATACAAAGAGTGAGTAGGTAAGTTTTGAACCCTGATTTTTCTGGCTCCCAGTATATTTCAAGGCTGGTTCTTTAAAAAACAAAATGTAACAAAATAATTGAAGCTCTGTGTGAACTCTTGCAATGATGAGGAGCTCACTTCTTAAGACACCGTGGTGTTTTCATAGTGTATGAGGCAAAGCTTGGGTTGTGAATTATGCTTACCCAGGTTGTAGACTTGTCTCTGCCATCAATAAACAACTTTCCATCTCTGGGGCTCCTCAGCTCCTAACCACGGGGTCAGAAGGTGTAATGCAAGGTCTTTGCTCTGAATGATTAAAGCTCTCATTTGTGGAGTGGTCCCAAGTGCCAGATACTTCAGTAAGTGTTCATTTAACTCTCTCATTAGCAGCAAACCCTTTTATGGATGAGGTCAATGAATGCTCATGAGGTTAAGTAATTAGGCCAAGTTAATCCAAAGAACAAGTAGTAGGAATGTGAACCTAGATCTGACCCCAAGCCTTTGACTCAACCATCATTCCACACAACAGTTTAAATATTCTTTTCAGGAGAATATACCTTCCTCTTAAAATGTAAAAGACAGCTCCAAGTGTGGTCTTTTAAACGAACATGATCATGGGATTATTATGCTATTGGTCGGTCTTCTATAAACACAGTCTCTCAAGAGGAAAGACACATGCAGTGGGTGCCAAGGTCAGATCAAAGGTACCACTAAGTTCCATCACTGGTGTGGCTCACTCATCTGACTGTAGCCAGAGAATGAAGAGTCTGAGTTTTACCTACTGGGATTTGAACTTGTGCCTCCCCAGAATCTCTCAGGGTGTTGCAGGGGCTCCACTAATTAGGCCTTCCTACAGACTCTCTACCTCACTGGCTGTATGTATGACGTTTGTGTTACTTCTGTACATGCTATAGTTATGCCACTGATATTGTTCATTCTGGTAAAATCTTTATCTTCATGTCTCAGGCTGCTTTATAAACAGTGATTAATTAGGCCTCACAACCCCCTGATGTGATTATTATGTATAAACACAGTGCTGTGCTTGGCCTATGGAATTTTGTCATCAGAGTTCTAAGTTCAATTCACACCATCACCATGGACCTCAGGCTAACTCCACAAAAGGCTATAAGAAAAGAAGAGATTAAAAAAAAAAAGGATGATATTATGATTCAGATCATGAATCTCTTACCATTGAACAAAGAGGGAAATATTTTTGAACATACAAAATTCAGTTGGTAGGGTGATGGTTACTCAAGGAGCCTTGGAGTTGGGAACAGAAGATAAGGGTTTTCAACCCGCCATTGACACCAAGTTTACGGCAGTACTCTTATCAGGGTGGCCTTGGGCATGCTGAGTAAACCTCCAAGCCACAATGTTTGTATTAACTTATTTTTAATTGACAAATAATAATTGTGTATATGTATGGGGTACAATGTGATGTTTTAATCTATACCTACATTGTAGAAAGAGTTAATCAACCTTATTAAAATATCCATCCCCTCATCAACCTATTTTTTCTGGCAAAAATATTAAAACTCTATTATTTTAGCAATTTTGAAATATATACTACATTATTGTTTACTGAGGTCGTCATGCAGTACAATAGATCCAGAAGTAAAGATAATAAGAATTTCTGTTCTGCAAACATTGCAGAAGACTCAATCACACCAGACCATAAAGAACAAAGTGTTTGGGAACCCATAAAGAGTTATACAAATATTTATATCTGCATTTCACTATGACCCGAGCTCATGATGACTTGCTGGATGTAAAGATTGGTTTAATTCACCATGAACCTATTGAGCACCTCTGTCTCCAACATTGCTTCTGGATATGAAACATGCAAAAGTAAATGCAATTGATTTTGAGGGTTTGCTACTTCCTTGGGTGTATGTAAGAAAACTATAAAGGCATATTTTGAAATTTTAGTAAGCACTGGTTGCATTCCTGTTATAATTACCCCATTTTTTTTTGTTTTTTGCATTTCATGGACAGTGAAAACACAATCACAATGTGTCATATAGATAGCCCCCACCACGAGGCTGTATGTTTTTCTGTAACAGGAGATAAGATCCCACTAGCATATCACAGAAGAAGGAAGTGGTATATATTCAAAGTCTGTTATTTGTAGTTGAAATATAAGCAGCTTCTGTTGCTTAATAACATACTATATCTATAATGCTCCTCTGAATCTTTTTCACCAAACCGATGATATTTTAAACTGTCTATATATAGCATTATGCTAAAATTTATTTTTATAATATGCATAACATCTGAAGATTTCTAATTTCTGAAAACGTTTGGTTATTATTATGGATTGAAAGCTTCTGTCCTCTCCAAAAAAAAAAAAAATCTGTTGAAATTCTAACTCCCAGTATGATGGTATTAGGAGGTAGGGCCTTTGGGAGGGAATTCAGTCTTGAGAGCCATCATAAATGGGATTAATACATTACAAAAGGGACCCCAGATAGCTCTCTCTCATTATCTTCCCACCATGTGAGGACACAACTGGAAGACGGCAATCTGCAACCTAGAAGAGGGCTCTCATTAGAACCTGATCATGATCTGGGACTTCCAGCCTCCAGAAGTGGGAGAAATAAATTTCTGTTGTTCATATGCCACCCAGTCTATGTTACTTTGTTATAGCAGCCCTAACTAATACAGTTTTAAATTTAGTATGTATGATGACCCTTCCTGTTACTCTACTGGAAAAAAAAGAAAAAATTTCTCACAGAGAGTTATTTTGTAATAAATGAAGTCCTCTGATTCCTTTCATTATTAATAAAGTATTTCATTAAGAAATAATGTATTAATTTAACAAATATTTATTGAACATTACTGGTGGAAGTGTAAAATGGCAGAATCACTTTGAAAAACAGTAGGGCACACTCATATAAAGATTCTTATAAAGGTATAAAGGTATTTATAAATACACACCTACCCCATGACCCAGTAATTCCTTCAATAAAAGTGAAAATGCCCTTTACACAGAAGAAATGAAAATATGTATTCTCATAAAAGGCCTATATGGAAATGTTCAGCAGCTTTATTTGAAATAGCTAAAGACTGGAAAAAAAGTCCATCAACAAGTGAATTGATGAACAAAATGTGTTATATCCGTAGTATGTAATACTACTCAGCAATGCAAAGAAACTAACAGTACATGCAATATGTCAATGAATCTCAGAGACATTATGCTGAGTAAAGGGGGCCAGACACAATAGTAGATGCATATGATTCTACTTATTTAAAGTTTTAGAATAGGTAAATTAAAGTATAGTAATAGCACTCAGATTAGGGGTTGCCTAGAGTTGGGGGTAGAGAAGTGACTAGGAAGAGAGACACAATGAAACTTTTGGGGAATGATCAAAATAGTCTACATCTTGACCAGGGTGGTGATTGAAGGAATGTACATATCTGTTAAAACTCACTGAATTATGTACTTAAAACAGATGTATTTTTCTTATTTCATGAAAATTGCCTCAGTAAAATTGATTTTAACATGTATACAAAGACTTTTATCACACTAAACATTGTCAAAAATGTTAGTTTCTTTCTTCACAGTCTTAGCATACTTATTATTTCCTTACACATTAGAAGGGACCTAGAGAAAGCCCCCTGACCTGTTAGTACCTGCTGTCCAGGTGCACTTAACTCATGGGAGCATTAAAATATCTGGTTCTTAAACTTTCCCAGAAGGATGCCGGCCTTCACCGATCCTGCTCCCCTGCGGTGTCTGAGGCGCAGCGTTCTCACTTCCGTGGCCGTGATGCTGTATGAGCCTCAGCCCTGGATAGCAAGTCGGACTTGCTGAGTGCTCGCCCTGTGCCAGGCACTGCACTGACAGCTACTCTATGTGCGCCATCTGCTTTACTCCTCAGGACAACCCTGTGAGCAGATGATCTATCTTATCCCTGTATTTATGGATAAAGGAACAAGTTAAAGGTGACACAGTTCTGGCCTGCCCGGGATGCTAACCCCAGGACAGTGGTGACAAGCATGGGTGTTAAGCATGGGGAAGCATTGCCTCCTGAGGACACAGTGGCTGCCAAAAGCTTGCTGCTGACTTCTGGTAGTTGAGACAGCTAAGATAATATAACATAGAGCCATGGGTTAAGTTGAATCATCCAAATAAAGTGGCATAAGTGTGTGATCTCAGGCCACTGGCACAAGTGTCATTTCTGTAATTCTCCCCTCTCCTGTGCCCTCTGATTTGTGGCAGGCCAAGCCCAGGAGTCTCTGTTTTAGCTGTACTAGTGGGTTTTCTTTTTTGTTTTTCATAGAAACATAGTGGAAAGTAGGACCAGCTAGATAATTCATGGGGATCAGTGCAACATAGATATGTTAAGTCTTGGTCAGGGGTGGGCAGACCACGGTCCCTTGTGTCCACTACCCCAGCCCATGGCAGACAGGCAACACCCCTTCGTGACCTCTGAATACAATAGCTCATGCTCAGTACCTGGATCGGGGTAGGTACTGGCCAGTTGCCTGCTGAATACATCATGGTGATGCCAGATTGGGGCAAGATGCCCACCACCTCGCCCCACCCCAGGATGCCTCCAGGCACATGCCGGACTCCAAACAGTCCTGTCACCTCATGCAGACCTCTACTGAGAAAGAGAGTGATGGTAGAATGTGGTTTCCATCCTGCCGGTGTGATCTGGTTGCCGCCTTAGATGGAGCCTGGCAGTGGCTGTGGGATGGAGGTGGGGAGGTGGAGGCTGGGCACGGCCCAGGGCATCAGAGAGGGAGAGCGGGAGATGGGAAAACATCCCAAGGAGGCAAAACCACACATAAGCAGTGGCTTTAAATTCTCAGCATATGCTCCCGCAAGACTTCACTTACAAAACTCAATTTCAAAGATAAAATTATGAATTTCGGGACAGCTCCAATTTAGTATTGAGTACATGCCATTTTTGTTTTTCCATTCTTGTGATACTCTACTTAGAAGAATGGTCTCCAGTTCCATCCAGGTTGTTACAAATGATACTATATCCCCGTTGTTTTTTTATGGCTGAGTAGTACTCCATGGTATACATATACCACACTTTACTTCCATATGAGCACATAAGTGTTGGAACTAATCGATCAACACTTAAGCACACATATGGAAATAAAACTCAACAGAAATCAAGCAGGTGCAAGCAGGGAGGAGGGGATGGGTAAATTCACACCTAACGGGTACACTGCACACTATCTGGGTAAAGGACACACTTATAACTTTGACTCAAACTGTACAAAAGCAAATTATGTAAACAAAACATGTATAACCCTGTAATATTCTGAAATTTTTTTAAAAATTACATTAACATTAACTCTTATTTTAAGAGTCATTATACAGAATCTGTAAGACCTGTGGGCAGTATTCCTGGAAATAAATATACCAAGAAAAATAGCCAAAAAAAAAAATTTTAAAAAGAATGTCAGGACAGCAACAACAGAGCATGAAACCCCAGGTATGGGACCCTGGTGAGTGCCGGGCTCTGCGTGGGGCACAGGCCCTGGCTGCACACTCAGGGAGCCAGGCCATCACCGAAGGCTGTTTACGTGATGGGTGGGAGCATGGATTTTGGAATATGACCTCCTAGATTCAAATCCCAGCCCTCTACTTAGTAACTGTGTAACTTCTAGCCAGTTGCTTAACCACGCTGTATTTTAGTTTTCTTACCTATAAAATGGTGTCTTTGTGAAAATTCAGTGTGTAAAATGAATTAAGCACTCAGGCTGGAACCAGGCACATAGTAAAAGTTATATAAGTGTTAGCTATTTGCTTATCATTTATAAATATTGCCCACATAAATGTACCAGAGCCTTTGTATGCATGTCTCTAAGCAAATCTGTTTTTGCCATTAATTCACTGATACCAGTTATAACAAGTATGCCTCTCAATTTAGTTATCTGCTGCTGCATGTCTTTATTATTAAATAGATGGTTTCAAAACAATATTAAAAAGCAATTTGTAAAAAGAAAAAAATCTTTAAGTGTACACCCATACATAATTATTTCAATCTTTGCTATAAAATGTCATTAATTGCCCATATGTATGCATAATTTTACAAAGCTACAATTGTACTGTATACAGCATTTTATATTTTTTTCACTTCACATTAAATTATGAGCATTTGTTCATGATGGTACAGTGCCATCATAATTATCATTGTAGTGGTCACATAATATCCTATCATGTTGACATATCGTAATTTACTATAAATTATTCCCCTATTGATGACCATATAACTTATCCCCCTTTTTAGGCAATTACAGCTAAGGCTGTAGTGATCATCCCTGAGCACTTGGCTTTGCCTTTCTGTTGAATTGTTTTCTTGGGATCCATTTCCAGGAGTGGGATTCCTGAGGCAAAGGAAATAAACAGGTAGGTTTCTTCCTACAAAGTGAGCCATTGCTTTCCAAAAAGGTAATAATAATAAATAATAATAATAATAGCAATAAGGGACACTTAATCTGCACAGATGCTGTGCAAAACTCTAAGCACATATTGTATCATTCGATTCTTTCTATGGCCCTATGTATTATAATTCCCATTTTACATACAAGGGAAGTGAAGCCCGGAAAGTTAAATAACTGGTGCAAGGCCATATATTTAATAAATATTAATAGAAAAACTGGGAAAGGAACCAAAGTCTAGTCTGCTATTAAAGGTTGTTAATTAAGCGAAGCACACAAACAGTCCCCTTTATTTCCTGCTGTTGAAGTGGCCACAATCTTACAGATTTTCAAATGATTTCTCTTTTGCCTCTCTATACAGATTCCTCCCAGCACCAACTCATGATGACTATTTCCCCCTCTGAAATACTTTCTCATCCTATATAAGGAAGTAATTGCAATTATTTACCTTCTTCCTCTTTTGTCTTTTGTTCCCTTCCCTGATCCTTCCTTCTCTCCCTTTCTTTATTCTATACTTTCTCTTCTTCTCTCCCTCTTCACCACACATTTAGAGAGAGTATTACTTACGTGCTGAGTTTTGCTAGAGGCTGAAATAGAACATTTTTACTGTGTTCTATTAAAGTTGCCATTGCATTTCTTCCCCTTTCAAGTCTTTAAGCAAGTGTGCCAAATGTTAATAAAATGTTTCATCTACTTTGCATTTATATTTTGCAACTTATTTTGAGTGTCACTATCATTAAATTGATGAACTAATATTTTTCTTTAAATATCATCAGCTGTAAGACGATTTACAGAAGTCTGACTTTCATCCATCTCAGAACATTTTTTCCCCCAAGAGAACATTTTCATAATATCTGAAAGACTCAGCTTAGGCATAGGTGACTTTCTTCACACATCTTTTAAGAACAATCATTTGGGATAAACTGAAGTATGTTTTGATCCATGAAGTTTATATATTATCTGAAGTATTTTTAGTATGATGTTGATCCCATTCCATTGTTTTAAATATAATTTCTATTACGGGAAGGGAATGTTCAGACAGTTGGAAACAAACATTTTCTGAGTGTCTACTCTGTAACTTAAAAATACTTATGAGAAAAAAAGAGATGGGAAATTAAATAAGACATTAGAAAAGAAAGCACAGGGAGGGATATTGAACAGGTTGCAGTAAGTCCTGAAGTGGAAGAATCATTCCACACCCAGAACACTGCATTACAGGTGTTACAAGTGCACCAGGGATAACATCCAACAGCCAGCACATAATTCAGTGGTGAACTTTAAAACTTAGCCCAGCTGAGAAATAACTTTCTAGATTGCAGTGCTCGTCTCTTGGGGCTTTTGTGCCCCTCTATCTTTCTCATTCCTTCCCCCTCTCACCTCTTTCCCCCTTAAGCCCCTTTCAATCTACTGCAAAATGAAAAATTCGAATACATTATTCAGTCTCGGAGAAAATGTCAGCTCTTTCTTTTCCTCTCTCCATTTATTGTTTTCTCTGGTTTTGCTCCTAGTCACTGCTACAGACCCAAGTCTCAGTGGTTTTGCCTTGATATTTTGAAATAGAAAAGTTGAAAGGAAATATTTCCCTAAGCACAGGAGAGTTTAGTGGATGAGAAGTAGAAAATCAGAGCATTCTAATAGCGCCCTTTGGCTGTGGTTGTAACGGGGTGCCAAGGAGACAGGACAGACAAGAATTAGATAAGCCCAGTTGGACTCTTCTAAGACCCAGGTCATCCGCAGGCCCCAGGGGGTCCTGAGGCCAAATTTTCTTTTTCAAAAATGTCCCAAGAGTAGCTAAAATCTTAGAGACATTTATATCTCAGTAATAATATAAATTGTAACAATTTTTTAACATAGTTGGGGGGAAAACTCTCGAATTTGTTTGTTTTTGTTGTGTTTAACATCTCAGTGTCTCTATAGTTCCTCACCTTGGTCTTGCATAAGACTGTTGAGGTCTCCACACTCAGAACTGTGCTGGGTTTGTCTCCGAACACATAGGGTGTCCAGAGAGAGATTTGCTGAATGAACTGCCATGGGAGGCCCAGTCAGGGAAAGTCAGTCCAGGCAAAAGAACTGCTGGGACTCTTTCCCTCATCTTTTCAAAGGGGACTGTGCAACACGACAGACCTTCATACAACAAACACACCACTTTAGTGATGGAATTGAGGAGGCTTCCAAATGCCCGAGTTACGGCTTTTACTGCAACGTTGCTTACACGAGAAAACCAAATTACAGAGGATACCTTTTCAATTACTTTCAGTGAGAACCTGAGTAGATATAGTCATAAAGTGAATTAAATGCATGTTTAGAAAGATGAGTTCATGTCTACAGACATCAGGAGAGGCCCACATAACATTTTAGAAGGGAAAAGCATTCTTCATATGCAGTACATAGAATTAACCCTTTGTTCCCATACATTTGTGTATCTGGAGGGATTCACTGGAGTAGTGAGAGTTCTTACTATTGTGTTTCCCCGAAAATAAGACAGGGTCTTATATTTATTTTTCCTCAAGAAGACACCCCAGGGCTTATTTTCAGGGGATGTGTTATTTTCCCCTCAAAGCATCAGTTTGCAGCATGCACAGGATGGCTGGGACCCGACAGGGGGAGTCAACCTTGTTGGTGGGGCTGCCTGCATCTTTCCGGTCACCTCTGGGATAGAAGCTGTCACGATGGGGCAGATGAGAAGGGCTGCTCGTCTTCTTTACCACTTCGCGACAAAATGAATGGGTTGTGCAGATACTCTGCGGAGCCAAGCCCATCACTAGGTCTCATTTTCCGGGTAGGGCTTATATTGCGCAAACGCTTAGAAATCCTGCAAGGGCTTATTTATGGGTAGGTCTTATTTTCAGGGAAACATGGTAGGAGTCAGGCATTGGGCTAATGTATGTTATTTCACTTATTCCTCACAAGCTGTCCTGAGATGCAAATTTTTCGCTTAAGGAAATTGAGACTCAGAGAAGTTGAGTCACTTTCCCAAAATCACTCAGGTGGGAAGTAGCAGAGTTGGACACAAGCCCAAGTGAAAAGAAGGCAGATCTGTGGCCTCACCACTGAACGCTGCTTCTAGCCAGCCTGGAAACAGTGGTGTCCCTGGAGTGAGGTCATAGAAGAACTTTGACTTTCTCCTGTATAGATTTCTATTTTGTTTAGTTTATTTTACATTGAGCAAGCATTGTCTTTACCATATAATTAATTTGCATTTTGAAAAATTACAAAGCCGGGGCAAAATACCTTGGAGGTTATTATAAGCTCTTATGAGCTAAGTCTTTACTGGTGGGGAATATATATATATTCTTATATATATTTTACATATAAATATATATAAAAATATAAATATATATAAATGTATATAAATATATAAATATTTATTTAAATATATATGTTTTATAGTTTTAATGACCAGGTAAGTGAGAAGAAAAGAGGGAGGGGTAAGGAAAAGCGGAGATAGAGGCAGGGCGATTGCACTGTCACTGTACCACTCTGAGAGTCCAAGGTCAAAGCTCAGGTTAAAGGGTATAGTGGGAACTCTATCCTTGGACCATGCAGCTGAGAATGAGCCTGGCACCTCAGGTGGCACGGATCAGTGACACCAGTTTAATTATCAGTCCAGGAGCACATGACTTAACCTCTCTGAGGCTTCATGAGTAAAATGAGTTTCTTCATCAGTAAAATGGTTCTACTTGCCCTCCTTTCCAGGACTATTTTGAATATCGAATTGGATATCATCTGAAATGATTTCATCAGATGGTAGGCACTAAATAACTGTTGGTGTTCCATTTCTCTTTCTTTCTCATACCTCTGCCCAAGCCTTGGCAGTGTTGTCCAGCCACAGAGTTTTTCTCGAGGAAAAAAAAAATACCAATTTTCCTCTTTCAGATCTGATTCACAGATCAGATTTCTGAAGGTTTCACCAAAAAACACTGACCTAGAATAAATTGCATAACCTTTTCAGAACTCAGTTTCCCCAGCTGCAAAGGGAAATGATTAAAAAACATAATTTCTGAGTCTCTTTCAAAAATAAGATCACTTCATTACACACACCTTTAAGTCTCTCTCTCCTTCTCTCTCCCCCATCTCCTTGACTCTTTTCTCGTATCTGCATCACACTCTCCTGGTAAATCAAATTCTAACCACGAATCAGATTCAGGTGTTTACTGTTTACTTTCATTGCTCACTAATAGAAGAGTTAATTGTGCCAGAATAGGTTCTCTTTCTTCTGATTGAATTAGTTAGCTCTGTGTCTTCCTCTCCCCTCCCTCTGGCTTTCCCTCTATTTTTAGATAGACAGTCTGAAATGTCTTAATATATCAATGACATTTATAACACATGTTAATATCTAAAGCGTCAATGCTCTATTTGTAGAAATGACTGCTGATGTGATGAGATGCCTTTATTATATCAGTGACTTTTATTATAAATAGGACGAAACTGTGCACTCTTTTTGGAAAATTAAAAGCATAATAATAAACTATACTCTGCCCTAGTTTGTCCAACTGTCAGCTTCCAGTACTAGGTTTTACTCTTTTTTTTTTTTTCATGCACATTTTATAAATTGCTCTTTACAAGTTCAGGGTGAGTATCTGTCTCTTGGAATAGATGACAGGAGGCTCTTCCAGGAGAATGCATTAGGGAGGTAAGTGTGGACACCTGGGGATCCATTTCATAATCTTTCTCATTTCTCAGGCTTCCTGTGGGGCACAGAACCTCAGAACTCTGGAGGTGGCCAATGCTGTGGTCTTCATATAGCATGTGTAACCCCCATCTCTACCTCTCCACACATTGCCTATCATTAAAGTGCATTTCTCAATTACAGAAGTTAGGGGCTAAGAGCATCTGTTTTGTGTGCAGACTGCCATGGGTTGGAGTTGCTGCTGTGTGATTTGGGCAAGTCACTCAACCTTTCTGAGCTGCATTTTTTCTATAAAAAGTAGAACATGAATTCATTTACTTCAAAGAAATGATGATGATAGAATAAGATAGTATATGTAAAATATTTAGCATGTATCGAAGGTTCAAGAGTAGTTTCTGTTGTCATTTTTGTTATAATTATGTCTATTACTGCTTCACTCATGAAGAATTTCTTTCTTTCTTACCCTGCAACCCCATGCTGACCTTCTACTATATTCATCTGACCTTTGACTCAACTTCAGCTGGCCATCATTTGCCACTTTCTAATTGTCCAAGTTTATCATGTTCTCTTCCAGACCAATACCCCAACATACACATATACAACCTAATTCTCATTATACAGAAATTTATTTTCATTCTTTAACCATATGAGGATTTTGTAAGCTGCTATGGTCTGATTATCTGTGTCTCTTCCCCCTGCCCCAAATTCGTATGTTAAAGCATAATTCTCAATGCAATAGTGTTAATAAGTGGGATTTTAGGAGGTGATTGGGCCATGAAGGTGGAGCCCTTATAAATGGGATTAGTACTCTTAAAAAAGAGGCCTGAGGGAACTTATTTGCTCCTTCTGCCAAGAGAGGACACAGCAAGAAGGCACCATCTATGACGCAGTGTGAACTCTCATCAGACACTAAATCTGGCACCTTGATCTTGGACTTCTCAGCCTCACAAACTATGAAGAATAAATTTCTGCTGTTTATTAATTACCTAGTGTAAAGTATTTTGTCGTAGCAGCCTGAACAGACTAAGACACAAGCCTTCTTGGTTTGTCTTACGGTTCCCTCTGCTCACCTGTCTTCCTTTCTTAACTCATTCTCCAAATCCATGTTAGACCTTACCTCCTCTGGAAAGTCGTCACTTACCTGCTCTGAGGTTCATGTATCTCTCTGTCATCCCTATTCTCCTGTTAGCTCCATCATGACCTTTGCCAGAGTTATCAGCGTAATTGACTATGTGGTTCCCCAGACCATGAGTTCCTTGAGGGCAGACATTCTGGCTCACTTGCCTCTGTATCAACAAGTCCCAGCCCAGAGAACACACCCAATACGTGTGAACCAACAGAGTTCTGGACATTTCTAATCTCTCCTGATACATTATCAGTTCCTACAATTTGTGGATTATTACTTAGTTTTTGCTGGTCTCCATTGTCTCTGGCACAAGTCTTTATTTATTCAACAAATATTCTTGAATGTCTATGCCCTACTTGAACCTAAAAGAGATGGTGAGGTATCATGATTCATAGTGTAGGAGAAGCAAAACTTTAGGTCTTCATGTTCATGTAGGTCCTGCCTGGGACACTCAGCAAAAAAGGAAGAGTCATGTGACTGGTGGGAGGAGAGGCCAGATTCCCTGGGGGGTGGCAAGGTTACCATGTCTTATATGCACGATCCCATAATTCTTATGTACTTGCTCAGATGAAAGTAGGCTGCTTAGGGAAAGTGAGTCTTCTCTGCTGCTTTGTCTTCTATTCCCTAAGGTGGAATAGGTAAACTGAACCACATGCTGCTTCTCAGAACTGGCCATGTTATTGCCCATCCTTATTTAACTTTCTTCAAGCAGCTATCAGAAAATAAGATTTTGAGATTTATATTGAGGGGATATGTGCAATAGGAGAAGTAAAATTCTCTGTTCATGACTTAAACCAAAGTCACCAATCCAATTTTTACCTAGAAGGCTGTTCTGCACTGTCAGGTGCTTGAGTAATTTATTAGTCCCGTTGTGTTATCATGGCTTATTTATTTAGTCCCTCCTTGGGATTACATAGAGGGAGAAGTGATTAACACAATAGATATCGGGAATTCCTAGATTTTTTACTTTAATATCACCTGATACTAGCAAAATGTTAACCTTTATTTCAAAGAAATAAGTCTAAGCCTTTACCTAGTTGACTTGCTAGTCATGGAGACAGCCTTGAACACACACAAAAAAATTACATCACAATGAAAAAAGTACATAAAGTGTGATAAGAATTAGCAAGGTTGCACTCAACCAGATTATTATGGGAATGTACTTAAGGAACAAATCTCCATCTCTCATGCTGCTGGCTCCATAAGCTGCACTATTACATTCCATATTTTGAAATCCTACAAGATATCAGTTATTGGTCCCATTTCCGGGAGAGATTTCATTTACTCTCTATAGGAGGATTTGTTCCAAAAAGTTCCCAATCTCTATACTTTCCATACCCCTCCAAATCTCTATATGTTCATGAAAGCATATTGGATGCTTGTCCATGAAAGCATATTGGATGCTACACAGCCTCCTTCAAATGTCCTGATTCTGGAAGCTCTAACAAGTAAACTTTTCACATTCAAAAGAATGCGAAATGGCTATGAAATGGTCTAGTGTAGGGTGCAGATGGCAAAGATGATCATACTGTGTCATTAATAGTTAGCTATTGCCATAATCATGATGCAATAAAGAACCACCCCAAATCTCAGTGGTTGATGAGAAGCATCACTTTTTCTATCTGGGGGGTCTGTGGGTTGGCTGTGGCAGCTCTACTTCGGTCTTTAGGGCCGATGGGTCTGTTTCTAGAATTCAGGTTTGGTTTTGGTCTGCTTCACTTGTCTTCACCCTCCTCTTGAATCAGCATCTTGAGGCATATGTTTCTCATGGAAAATCACAGGAGTACAAGTGAACAAGCCAGTCTGTGCAAGCACATTTTTATCTCTTCTCAAATCATGTCTGCTAACCTCCCAGTGACCCAGAAATATTACGTGGCTAAGCCCATGATCAATACTATAGGATTTGTTCCGTGTAAAACAGGAGAGCACTGTGAAGTTGTATGATAAAGTGTATGGATGTATAATTCTATAACAGGGACGTGAAGATTTGGGACCAAAAACCCAACCTAGCACACATACCTTCTGCCATTCACTCCCCCTACACACGTGGCATGCATAAGTCCTCTGCCTTGCTTATTCTCCACACACAACTAACTAATAGAGATTGCCATCCTGGAATTATTCATTGCTATGAGTAATAGAAAATCTTTTTCTATTTGTGTCTATGAATGAATCATTTCTTCTCACTGGGCCTCAGTGTCCTCATCTGTAAAATGAGGAAACTGGATTAGATATTTTCTATTCTTCCTTTGGCTCCGACATTCTAAGTTTTTGGTGACTTTTATTCTTCAGAAGGCAGTGTGGCACAATGATTAAGAGTTTAGGCTCTCGAGTCAGACTATCTTGGTTCAAAGCTGGGCATCACAACTGTGCTAAACTTCAGGCAAGTTGTCTACACTCGATAGCCCTCAGTATCCCCATCTGTACAATAGGGATAATAATAGAACCTATTCATAAAATGTTTGTGAGCATTAAATGAATGAGTGCATATAAAGTTCCTAGAGCAATGCCTATCATATTGCTAACTAGAACTTAATAAAAGTTTTCTATTCTTTTCTCTTTCTCTCTGAATATAGATGTATATAAGTATAGATATAGCTATGTTCAAATCCCTGGTTACTTTTATGAGTTTTTAATCACAAGAACCCCTGTCCTAAGATAAGAAATAAACAAGGACCCATTAAAATTTAGGAATCATAACAAAAATAGAAAAGTTCACTTGGTCGTCAGACTCCACTTACCCATCCATTCATTTCAAAGTATCTACTGAGTACCTACCTACCAAAATTCAGGATCCAGGCTTTGATGAAAAGACTGCAAAATATACTGACTGCTATAAATCGACACTTTATCCATGTAGAATTTAGGCTCTCCAACACTGGCAAGGCAACTCTGCCATCCTCAAAATGCAGCTTTCATTTCTGGGTCTAAAGCAATTCTCTTTTTGGCCATTGAGGAAGGCTTTGGGGCAGTGTTGCATACAACCATTTCTTTTATGTGATATGCATTATTTCTGCTTGCATTCTAATGATCAGAATTTAAATCCTTGATCATAACAAGCTTCAAGAGTAGCTGGAATATATAGTCTGTAGTTGAATGGTGACATTCACTGCTAAAATTTAGGATGTCTCTAAATAAGGGGAGAATAGATATTGTTGAACAATTAGCAATCTCTGCCCTAGGAACTACACCAGACAGACAATAGTGTAAAAGACAGAGATGGCCCCCTTCCTCATCAACTCTCATGGACCACGGACAATTACTCTGGCTGTGTGCAGGGGTCAATGAGGAAGCAGGGTCAAGCACAAGGCCTGAAAAATGAGTGGGGTGAACTTCATAAAAACTGTGGAAGGTGGGAGTAGGAGGCATGATCAGCAAATGGAACTGCACAAGTGTCTGAAAAGTACAAGGAATATGATACACTTAGGAACTGAAAGACATCCAAAAGGAAGAAAGGAGGACAGTAGGTGAGGCTAGAAATGTAAATAAAGCAAGCAGGAAACAGGGCTTTGCCATATTAGAAATGTTTGGTTTTTATCCTAGGATAATTGGGCCAACACCACAATATTTTAAGCAAAGAAATGGGGTCAATCACGGGGGTCCACAGGACATTGAGAAGAGAAGAATTAGATGACCCATAAAGTTGAATAGCCAAGGAGCATGCTTTAAAAATACATTTTTTGGGGGGGGAGATAAAATAGGAGCAGGGGAGTGCAGGGAGAATACACAGAGAAGTTATGATAGTCTAAGTTTAGCTACTTGCAGGCGATTTGCCAGAGGCTGAGAACCAGTGCACAGAAGCCTTGGGGCGCCTAGCAGGGCCTCACATCCCATGGACTGCTGCTTCCCAAACCCCGCTGTTTTCTAAAGATACAAGAAGGGTGAGGAAGGGGGAAGGGGATGGAAAAACTGGCTACGTGAACTTTTCTATCTTCCAACTGCCCTCAACGGTTTGAAACGTGAACTAATAGAGGGTTACGGACAAACCAAGACAGAGCCCTGCTTGCGTCCCGCCAAGCAGAGGAAAGGGCAGGAGCATTGCAGAGGTGTTATTATGCTGCCTCACTGGCATCTTGGAATAATCCCCTAGGGAGTTTAGATGGAAGTAGAGCAGCCACCAGTGTAGGCTAACCCCTCCTCCACTTTGGAGTGAGCTACGGAAGCACTTTACCTAAAGACAGCAAGTGGAGCAGCTCTTAAAATCACTATGACTCTTGCTTGTTTACCTCTATATGGGGTTTGGGGGACACTTTGTTCATGCTTCCATAAATCCCCCAAAGAATGTGCTCATCCTCTTTTTCACTGTCTTTTCACTACTGCTTAAGAAAGACAAATCACTGATAACCTGGGTGTGGGGTGCATGGGGGCATATGCCACCCACTCCTTAGTGAAAGCTGGTCTTCTCCTTTCCCCCCTTTTTCCTCTTCCCGCAGCTCCAGAGGGCTAGAGAGAGCCTCTTGCTTGATTCCTGAGTGGACAGTCAGCTAGCAGCAGCTCAAACCCTTTCAAAAATTTAGTAATATTTCACTTGCTTGGGGCTTGCCGGCCAGAGGTCAGTTGAGGCATTTTGGTGAATTGCAAAGGGAAGCTCAGAACGCTCTTCTTGAAAGGAAACCTCGAGTCCTGCATGTAAGAGTCAGTCCCCCGGAGTAACCTTTAGAGGTCATGGCATGGACTCAAGGATAGTTCAGGTGTTGAAACAATATGGGTCTTTTCGTTCATTCATTCATTCATTCTTTTACTCAACGACATTGAGAATCTAGCTCACGCTGGACACAGTAGCGGCTGCTTGAAGAAAATAAGGGAAATGACTACCTGGTCGCCCTCTCACACAGCTTGTGATATCGTAAAGGTGGGCGAGACAAGAAATCACACATGATTATTTAGTTTCAATGTAATTAGTGCTAAGAGACGTAAGATGCTTAATGGCAGAAATGAGAATGAAGGGCTAATACACTGAAGGGTCTCTCTGGGAAAGAGAACTGAAAGCTCAGTGAAAACGAGTCCAACCAGTTGAGTTGGAGGGAAGCATGCTAGGTCTTGAGCCCTAAAGAAGCCTGACAAGGTTTAGGAAGACAAGGGCAGTGAGTTGAGCAAGTGAACTGAGGAGGAAAATGAGCAGAACCAAACAATCGAGCCACTTCATCCACCTTGAAAATGGGGAAACTAAGGCCCAGAACAAGCAGGTTCCTCAGTCTCACACAACAACTTCGAGACAGATTTGATCCAACAATTCAGGCCATGCTTTTCCCTGTATCTAAGTGGAATATGGCCTCTATCGTTGCAAACAGGAAAAATCCTAGACTTTTGGGGAAGTAAACAATATAAGCAAATCTCAAAGAAAGATTCTTCAGCATCTTCTGCAAAGTATTTGAATGAGAAAGCCTTCATCATCAGAAAACCGTTTGTTTTTGATACCTAAACCCCATATCCACAGCATTTTTTTCTTCTACCATTTTAGCAGTTCAGCAGAATATTTCATAGCCTTTTCCAATATAAGAGCCCACGATAGACTTCAAAATCATTACCATGTTTCAAATCACACTTTTATATTTTGATACCATATTATAACAATTTTTCACCTGCTGTTGTTAATATAAAAAAGGTAAAATTTCTACTTGTACGTGTATTGTTCTTTGAGGCTCCGCATGGATGCAACACAGCCCTAGGTGTTGTGAAGGAGGGAAGCAACATATAAGAGAAGATGCCAAGCAAATAAAACAACACATTTTTTAAAATGTCATACATGTTAGTTAAATTGATAAAGAAAAGTTATCCGAAGATGAGTTGTAAATACCTGTCAAAATCTTAGAAAATGCATGGACTCTTTCACCCAGCAATTCTACTCTTGAGATTTATCCAAAGAAATAATTACAAAGGTGTACAAAGATGACTAGAAAGACAGTTGTACTAGAATTGTTTAAAATAAAATAAAATAAAATAAACTCAAAAAAGAAGAAACCGAATGACCTACGATAGGGAATGCATTATATGCATTATACTGCATCTTATAACTGCGACAGAAGCACACACGCACACAGACACAAGCACACAAGCTAAAAAAATGAAACACTAGAATTATAACAGCAAGAAATATTATGTTAAGAACATGGTAGATGCTAAAAAAATATTTTCTAATGTGTAATAAAACACCTGCCAATATATTCATTTATTCAACACATCTGTATTGAGCTCCTGTTATGTGCCAGGCATTAGGCTAGATGCTGGCAATATACATCACTTAATAAATACGGGCCTGGATCATGCCTTCAGGGAACTTATGGTCTGGCCTAGGTAAGAGTCGTGTTTGAATAATAGTACTGAACATCATTTTGTATCTTGCTTCCTACTTGTTTCTGCGCATTGAGAAATATATTTTTACTTTTGCAATCTAAAAAGGTTTATAAATAAATAAGTTTATATTTGTAAACACTTTGCAATCATTATTTACTTGCTCCTCAGAGCTATCCTGATGGAAGAAGTGAAAGGGAAAGAGAGCGGGCAGGAGGCAGGGAGAAATGGCCAGGAACCGGTTACAGGTGGGTGTCTTACGTATTTTTCCTTATTTAATCCTGGGGACACCTCAGAGAGGTTGCTAGCCCTGTTTTGCAGTTAAGGAAGCTCTCAGGTTCCTTAGCTCTCAGAAGGCTAATGTCTGGGGCCAATACAAGAACTGACACAAGTTTACCAGTTCACACTTCATTCAACCAGGAAATTAAACATTAAACATGCACAAGTGGCTTAGGAAACTCCAACTGGATATCCTACCACTCCTGAGAACTTGAACACAAAACCAGTCTCTGGATTAATTTTTCTTTTTAATCCTCTGCCCCATGCCAGAGGCTTCCTCTCCCCCACTTCAGTCTCATCAACTGTAAAATGAGGATGATAATAATTTTCCCAAGGGGTTAGTCCAAGAATTAAATTAGTTAATATATGAATGTTCTTAAAATAGGGTCTCCTATGGGATATGCTCTCCGCAATTGTTATCTAGCTGTCTGTCATTATCATTGTTTTTATTAATTACACTATTTCTTGTACCTGGGTTGCATAGAACCAACCATTCATAGTCACCATAGGCACCTACGCTTCCCACAGTTTCTTCCTTATCCTCCAATCTGGTACCAGGTCCAGTAGATTCTGGCCTTCATCCTGTCTTCCAACTTGATAGCCCATTGTTTGATATCTTAGAGAAAAAATAACAATAGGAGGGATTTTACTGATATGGTGGCTATCTCTCAGGACTGAAGCTGAAGGATCAATGGTTGTGAGACTCAGGGGGAGGAGATTTCCCTCAGCAGGGCAAGGTACAATAATTGAAGGCTGATTAACAGAAAAGATAAGTGATCATTTCAGCAACCTAAAGATGCCCCACTTTCCTGGTTTAACAGGCTAAAGGTAAAAAAAGCATTCTCTATCTACAGAGGTCTTTTCAGAATCTAAGCTGATGTCTGTTCTGCTAGCTTAGCTGGCTTAATGGAGAGGAATTGAGCTACTTCTCCTAGGCCTGTAGATGCAGGGACCATGTAGAATATATCTTAAAATAGGTGGTAAAGCAATTACACCATTAAGAGCAGAGAAACCATTATTTGAATTATTGCATTGTGATTTTAGAGTCTATATCTTCACTTCTCTGAGACTTGTTTCTCTCTTTGGTTGTTAAATATCATAAGATTTATCTCATGGGCTTTTATGAAAATGAAATGTATGTAATCAATCTGGCACATAGGAGGGAATCAATAAATGGTAGCTATTATCATTATTATTGTAGGTGATAAAATGAGTAAGGCATAGCTGTTTCATCCTGGTAAGACAGGGAGAAGCAAATAGACATTTATCGAATAATATTTAATGCATGGCAACTCTATACCATATAACATGTATGTCTATATGTACATCTATATGTACATGTACACATGTTTAATCAATGTCTGTTGTTAATAATTAATGTTTTTTAAAAGTTAATGATTGTTAGTAAGTAATGGTTGTTAATAGTATCATATCTTTGAAAGTAGTATCTGAAATTAGGTTGATAAAAAATAGATTGTAAAGGTCACGACTTAGAGGAAACTAAAGTATTTTACCCAACTATAATGCAAAACAAAATTTAATAAATGCCTTAATAAAAACATAAACCCAAAATATGGCAGAGCTGGAAATTTTGGTAAGTGTTGTATAAAGAAAATGATTCTGTACATAGGTAAATTTGGGAAACAATGGATATAGAAATTAAATGGAGTTTATTCAACCAGAACTTCTCAGAGCCTTTAAAATATTAATATGCCTTGTTAACCTCTAAAAGGATACAATATACATTTTTTCTGTGGAACTTCTTTTCCACAGAATAAGTACAGTTTGAAAAGATACAATGCTGACAGGAGGTCTTGCTTAAATAAGTTTGGGAAATGTTAGTTTAGAAAAAGTTAACTAGGTCTCTTAATTGTAGTTTCTCTAAGACCATATATACTAATAATGTAAACTGAGTATGCAAAGGTATGATATCATCTGAACACTGTTTGACTGTGTAACCACAATTTTGCTTTGTGTGATCATTTTTGTTTGGTTGGTTGGTTGATTGGTTTGGTGGAGCAGTCTATGAAACTAAAACCAGTGCTTTAGTTGTTAGGGGAATGTTTTTTGGTTTGGTGGTTTTTGTTTTTATTTTAGAAATAGCTGCTATAATATTTCAAAAGAGGTTAAGGCCTTTACCACACTGTGTGTAACAAAGACTGCTTGTTTTCTCTAGTATTTATTCTCCCGTTCTTCTATAGTAATAAGACATCTGAATTTTAGCTGGACACAAACTGTGTAGAACAGATACTATATTTATCGGTCTTTCTGATGTGATCACTTTTGGGCGAGTGGGACAAAGAATTCGTGTTTGCAAGTTCCAGGAAATGTTCTCTAAGAGCATGGAGCTGGCAAACTGTTCTGAAGAGTCAGATAGTAAATAGTACATACTGTGCAAACAATGTCGTCTCCCTCACAACCACTCAACTTTGCCATTGAGTATGAAAGCAACCGCGGCTAACACAAAAACAAATAAACAGGTGGATACAGCTGTGTTCTAATAAAATATATTTATAAAAAGTAGCAGAGGATACCTAAATACTGTGGGCATTGCATATAAAACAAATATAAGAAGACTGAGAGGTTAAAAGAAGGCAGAATACTATCTAGGGACCCTGGCAGCCAAGGAACAGCATAGCATGGTAGTGAGTTCCTTGGGTTCTCATTCATAAATCCCAGAGTTGAAGAAGCAGACAACCCAAAGACATCAATGAGAAAAGATTAAAAAAAAAAGCCCCAACAAAACACCAATCTCTCTACTATTAACAGAAAGAGCAAGAAGGATTATTTTAGTAAGACAGAAATCTTGTAGAGAATAACTGCTCTACTGCAACTGAAAAAATTGTGACCTGTGTCCTTACTCATGTTGGCAATGGCCAAGTGGGGAGCCAAGACATCCACCCTCACGAGACTATAAAGAGACCCCAACACCCGTCTTGGGGGTGGTGTTAGAGAAGGCAAAGTAGGAAGCTGGGGCTTTCACCACATTAGTTGGTGATGAAGCTCCCTAACCCATAGTTTCTTGGAGACCACACGGAGAGCCTGGACTTTCATACCTACCCTACAGTTATAAGATACCCCTGCATCTCCTATGAGGAGGCCTCCTGGAGAGTCAGACTTTCACTATAACCCAGTGGTAATAAGGCCACCCTCACCGGAGTATCAATGGAGGCCGCACAGGGAGCTGGCACCCAGCAATGAGGAATGATGAGGAGCAGTAATGACAAATGCATCCCTCAATGTTAATGGAGGTGAAGCAGGAAACCCGGACTTCTGCCTCCACCTGGTCATGTAATGAGGTGGTGCCCCTTCTTCTGAAGTAATGGTAGAGAAAACCATCTGAAAAGAGGTTTCCTTTTTTTTTTTTTTT
>VBSM01003204.1:8176410-8334120 GCA_008086735.1 Cheirogaleus medius | reverse complement strand
AAAAAAAAAAAACCTTCAGGCAAAGAACCAAGATCTTAAATCAAATGAAAAATAGACAATCAATATATGTCACAGAGATAACAGAGGTCTTAGAATTATCTGATGTGATAGCTGAAAACTTCTAAAATTTGTAAGGACATAAACCTAGCTGGTTACTGTGGTGCAAGCCTGTAGTCCCACCTACTCAGAAAGTTGAGGCAGAAGAATTTCTTGATGCCAAGAGTTCTATCTAGGCTGCAGTGTGCTATGATTTAGCCTGTAAATAGCCACTACACTCCATCCTGGGCAATGTAGTAAGACCTCTTTCTCTTAAAAAAAAAATATATATATATATACAAAAATAAAAAGATATAAAATATATAAACTTACAGCTTTAATAAACTGAGCAAATCCCAAATAGGATAAATTCAAAGTAACCACACCAAGACATCTAATAATTAAATTTCTGAAAACCAAAGCCAAATAAAAACTCTTGAGAGCACCAAAAGAAAAATGGCACCTTGCCTGTAAGAGAAAAACAATTAAAATAATTGCATTTTTTTTATCATGGAGACCAGAAAGAAATTGCACAATATTTTTCAAATGTTGAAAGAAAAGCACTGACAACCCAGAATCCTATACCTGGACAAAATATGCTTTAGAAATAAAAAGGAAACCAAGACATTCTAAGAATAAGGAAAACTAAGATAATTTGTTGTTAGTTAACCCTCCCTAAATGAATTTCTAAAGAAAATTGTCCAAAAAGAAAGGAAATAATAGAGAAACTTTGAAATATCAGGAAGAGAGTATACAAAAATATGGGTAATATAATAGGCATTGCTCTTCTTTTAAGTAGTCTAAATTATGTTTGATGGAGCAAAATCTTATTACTCTCTGATATGTTTCTATATGTTTGTATAGAGAATGTTTAGACAATTATAAATGTAGGAAGAAAAAGGACAGTAAGGAAGCTAAGATTTCTATACTTCACTAAAACTTGTAAAATGAAGACACCACTGTATTATTTTATGTATATATAGTGTAATACCTAGAGTAAAGATTAAATAGTTATACAAAAAGATAAACTCAAATAACTATATATAAATCAAGTTGGAATTAAAGAAAATGTTCAATTAATCCATGAGGAAAAAGGAAAATGGAAACAGAGAAATGAAAAACAGAGAGAGCAAACAGAAAACAAAAAATAAAATGGCAGACTTAAGCCCTAATATATAAAAATTACATTAAATGTAAATGATTCAAATATACCAATTAAATAGACAAAGGTTGGCAGATTGGATTAAAGTATGACTGAACTATAAGCTGTCTATAAGAAACTCACTTTGAATATAAGAATACAGTCAGTTTGAAAGTGCAAGGATGAAAAAAATATATATCATGTAATTATTAATCAAAGGAAACTAGGAAGAATATATTAGTATCAAATCAAATAGACTTTGGTAATAAAATTAACAAAGACCAGGAAATACATTACATAATGATAAAAGTGTCAATCCTCCAAGAAGACGTAGCAACTCTAGATATGCATTCATCAAATAAGAACTTCAAAATGTGTAAAGCAAAAGCTAACAAAACTGAAAAGAGAAATAAACAAATACAAAATCATAGTTGAAGATTTCAGCAGTTCTCTCTCAATAATTGATAGAAAAACTTGGCAGAAAATCAGTAAGCATCTAGAAAAATTCAATGACACTATCAACTAACAAGACCTCTTAAACATGTATAAAACATACCATTTAATGAGAATGTCAATATGGAATATATACTAACATGAACCATATGCTGTGATGTAAGACAAATCTCAAAATATTTAAAATAATTAAAATTACATAAAGCATGTTCTCTGACCATAATGAAATCAAGCTAGAAATCAATAACAATAAGGTAAGAAAATTTCCAAATAGTTGTAAATTAGACAACACACTTCTAGATAATTCATGAAATAAATAAGCAATTTTAATAAAAATTAAAAAAGTACTTTGAACTGGATGAAAATGAAGATACAACATATAAAATTTGTGAAACACAGAAAAAGCAATAATTAAATAGTTTAAATAAATTAAATAATTAAATTAAGCTCCCACGTCAAGAATCTATTACAAAAATGGAGCATGCTAAACCCATGCAAGCAGAAGAAATGAAATAATAATATAGACATGATCAGAAATAAATGAAATGAGAAATATAAAATAAATAGAAAAAAGTAATCTAATAAAGGTTCTTTGAAGAAGGCAATACAATTGACAAATTTTTAGCAAAACTGACGAAGAAATTAAAATTATGAATATTAGGAATAAAAGTAGAGACATTACTGAGATTCCAGAGATATCAAACAAATAATAAATGAATATTACAAACAACTCTACAAATATATATTTTACAACTTAGAAGAAATGGACCAATTCCTACAAAAACACAAACAATACAACTCACCCAAGGTGCAGTAGATAATTTGAGTATTCTTGTAACTATTTTAATAAATAAACTCACAATTTAAAAACTCTCTCCAAAGAGAAATCTTTAGATGCAAATGATTTTAGTGAATAATCTTTCCAAATATTAAAAAACACCAATTCTACACAATTTTTTCCAGAAAATAGAAGGGAACACTTTCCATTTTATTTTATAAAGTTAATATTTCTCTCATACAAAAATAAGAGAAAGACAGTATTAAAAACAAAACAAACAAAACTGCAGACCAATATTTTTCTTGACTATGGACACAAAACCATTAACAAAATATTAGCAAACTAAATTAACAATACATAAAATAATTTCATATCATAACCAGGTGGGGTTCATACCAGGTATGCAAGGCTGGTTCAATGTTTGAAAAACCAATCAATATAATTGTTTTACAATAAGCTTTCTGTTCTTTATACTGAGTTCCTTCTAAAGTCCTTGGAATTTCCAGAGTGATAGCAGTGTCTTTGTTATTCATTAACCCCTGGGATCACTGTGTTATCACTGCTAATGAGGTGACTCTTGGTCAACTCCTTGATAGCTTCACTATGTGGGCTGGTCACCAGATGACTGACTACATGATTAGAGGGTTAAGACTCTGAACCAACCAGACCTCTGAGGAAGGAGGGAGGCTGGAGGTTAAGTTCAATCACATGGCCAATAATTTAATCAATCGTGCCAATGTAATGAAACCCCAATAAAAAGTCTGTACTCTGAGATCAAAGGAATTTTCTAGTGGGTGAACACATCAGTGTGCTGGAGGGTGATGTGCTGTCATTTCACAGGAAGAGAGCAACAAAGATCTGCATTTAGATCTCCCAGACCTCACCTTGTGTGTCTCTCCAATTAGCTGTCCCTGAGTTATATCCTTTCTAGTAAAGGTTGAATAGTTAACGACAGCACTTTCCGGAGTTCTACCAAAGTCATTCTACCAAATTACTGAACCTGAAGAAATCATGGCAACCTGGGAATTCATAGCCATTCAGCCAATGGGTGACTTGGGGAACTCCCGAAGTTGTGGCTGCCATCTTAAGGGAGGGCAGTCTTGTTGTGGATTGTGTGAGGAACATGCGTAGGACTTTGCTGAAAATTACCCAGCACCGAAGAAAGAAATCAGAATAGATCTATATAAATGGAAAGACATACTGCCTTTATGAATTGGAAGACTCAGCCTAGTAAAGATGTCAATTCTCACAAATTGATATAGAGTTTTAACTCAATTCCTATCAAAATCCCAGCAAGGCAGTTTTGTAGATATAGACAAGATTGTTCTAAAGTTCTGACAAAGAAGAATAAAGTGGGAGTAATCAGTCAACACAATCTCAAGATTGATTATAAGTTACATGTATTAAGACAGTGTAGGATTGGCACAGGGATAGACACACAGATCAATAGAAGGGAGAACCCAGAAACAGACCCACGCAAATATGTCCAACTGATTTTTGACAAAGTTGTTGTTTTAAGCCACAGAGTTTGTGATAACTATTACAGCAGAAATAGAAAGCTAATGCGATTGTCCTCACTAATTTTTAAGAGTATAAGCGAGTCCTGAGACCAAAAATTTGAAAACTGTTCTCCTGTGATCTTGGGGAAATATTTCAACTTTTTTGCTTTCTACATTTGTAAGATGCCATAAAAAAAAAAACTTCTCAAAATAATGGGACTGTTTTGAGTATTAAATAAAATCATTCATTTAAAGTGGGTAGCAAATTGCCTGACATTTGGTTAGTGCTAATATGTGATAGCTATTACTGTATTATTGGCAGAAATATAGTTGGCTAGATCACAGTCACAGAGGAAAGAGGAAGGTAAGAAAAGTACTAAAAATGAATAAACACAGTAAATAAAAATTCTAAAATGTATTTTTATTTAATGAACCAGATTTCACTGCAGTAAAAATACACTGTGATGTGTGACCCTTCTCCTGAATTACCTTTTATTGTTCTGGAAATATTGACCTGTTGAGGCAAGTTTTTCCCACGGTTTTATGGAATACTATACTTCTTAAAACAATAACAACAGCAACGACAACAAAAAACAAATCACATTGGCTCTTACTGATTTGAAATACAATGGCTGTTGCAGTTACATTTTTAATTCCATTTCATTTCTTTATATCTTGGCAAAGTGCTTGCATAAAAAAGCCCTGACATTTTCACAAATTATCTCAGCACTTAAGAGCACATTTTTCTGACCCTGGTCTTCTATTCATATGTCTTAGGAATGATGATCATAAATATATCTCCTTTCCCTGCACCACTGGATAGATCCATATGCAGGACCATAGTGCCTACTGAGATCGTGTTCTTGCCTCAAACTTAAAAACAA
The DNA here is from genome assembly GCA_008086735.1 of Cheirogaleus medius. Classification (NCBI taxonomy): domain Eukaryota; kingdom Metazoa; phylum Chordata; class Mammalia; order Primates; family Cheirogaleidae; genus Cheirogaleus; species Cheirogaleus medius. The sequence continues at coordinate 8,329,329 of VBSM01003204.1, read as the reverse complement.
AAATAGGGTTAACATTTTTAGTCTTCCACTACATCCTTTAATCTCAAAACCAAGGTTCATGAGGAGTTGCTAATTCTTTATTCACTTGTCTGACAACCAATATATATTGAGCAGCTATAGTAGGTGAGCCACTTTTCTAGTCCCTGAGTATACCTTTCCTATTTGTACAGGGATCATAGTCTAATATGCACTATAGTCTAGTGCTTATTCATGCACGAAATTCAGTTAAATATTTTATATAGAACCTTATACCACCTAAGTCCTAAGATGGTACATGTTTGGTTCTTAAGATAATGAAACAGTAAGTGAATGAATTCTTGTCATTCAGCTTTTTGTTCTGAGCTTCTTCCTTTATAACTTGATCTAATCCAACCCTCTCTTCTCCCTAGATTGCTTTCTACTGTATCCACCTTTTTCTTTATACCATTTATTGTGGTCTGAAATTGTTTTGTTCATTTATTCTTCTACTTGTTTAGTGTCTGCCACTCCTAATTGACTATAAATCCAAGGACAACACAACGATGTCAGATGACTTTTATCTCTGTAGTCTAGTGCCCAGAACTATGTCTGCTGTGAAGCCACTGCTCAATACATGTTCGAATGAATGGATAAGGGAGTTGTTAGCTAAACTGTCTCAATCCTATTGGTCTGAAACTTTGTGTTCCAATATGGTAGCCACACACGATTATTAAACACTTGAAAAGTGGCTAATTCAAATCGAGATACATATCAGATTTCAATGACCTAGTCCAAAAAGAGAAAGAGCACAAAAATATCATTAAAAATGTTTGTATTGATTCTAGGTTGAAATGGTAATATTTTGAATATATTGGATTAAATGGAATATACTCTTAAATATTTTAAAAGTTAATTCCACCTGTTTCTTCTTACTTTCTTAAATGCAATTAATAGAAAATTTAAAATTTTATATGTAGCTCACTTTGGCGGCTTATATTATGTTTCTATTGGATAGCAGTAGTCTAGAATAATAGCCATGAAAGATAAATTCCAAGAAATACACAGATGTGGATGGGTTTATTAATACTAGGGCTCAGGCAGAAGCAAGTCATGCTTGGAATAAATTCAGATTCTGGCTCCAGGCAACTTGGGAAGTGAACATATAAAATTAAAAGAGGTGAAGCCACTATTTCTAGAAGGGTGTCTAACAGACACCAGATGCCACACCCACTACTGAAACTGAGGGAAGATGCAGCCTGAGGTTAAGGGTGCCACACCACACCAGAACCCTTCCGAAGCCGCATCCCTCCCCTTGATGAGTGAGCCGAACGCTCTCAGGATGGTGGGCAGTGATTAATGGTGACGGCTTTATGAGCACAGTGGTGCATAGGGACATGGACAAGGAGCTCCCCAGCCGCTCAGGAGGGACTTTTAAAGGCCATTAAATCGACTCTGGGATATTTTATGTTTCACTCCAACAGTGCTGGCTTCAGATGGGCCAATTCAGAGAGACATCTGCGTATGTGTGCATCAACCTTGCTAGAATTACCATGGGAGGCCATGATCACAGGCCAGCTCTGCCTTGCTTTCCGTATGGGTCTGGGAGAGTTGCACAGGTGGTAACACTTGTCTTCAGTGATTGTCCCAGTGGGGAGGAGCTGCTTTTTGTCTGGGTCTCCTGATCTCAATGTTTATTTATTTATTTGTTTTCATGAACATCTTGTTTCAGGTGTGTGAGTGTAAAGAAGGACAAGGATGCTAGGCTTGCTATGGCTCTGAGATCTTTCTTGACCGCTGCTTTTTAAACATTAGTGGGCACAAAATTCCTCAAGGGGGAAACTGCTGACAATGAGGCTACCCTGTCCTATCCTAGGTCTAGGTGGGGCTCAGGAATCTGTGTTTTTAAACCTGAGAGATTCCGATGTTGATGGTCTATGTCATTGGCACTGAGCCTAGATATTTGCCTCATAATGCAGATGAGGAAATTGAGGTCCCCATAAGGAAACAATTTGTCTGAGTTTCCTTTCAATCTTTCTTCTGGGGATGTTGCCATGATGTTTTTAATCACTGAGCCAAGCCGTGACTAGACTTTGACAAAATTGTCAAGCAAAACATTTGGGGTGGGGTGGTGCTTTACACCTTGACTGCCAACCCCACTCCTACCCCATGCTCAGTTGTTTTGACAAAATAGAAATTCTTTGCGTGGCCTTGCATTCCTCAAAGCACGTGAAATGGGATATTAACTGGCACTCCTGGGAGACTGAGTTCAAGAGTAAAATTCGATTTCAAAATTATTAGGTTGCAAGCCTAAACAAGAATTTTATGTCTTTAGATATACTTTCAGATCTTATCAGAGTGTTTAATATACTAATGTCATATTCTTTATTTAATCACAGAAATCTCACAAAACTCTAGATGGGAAACAATAGAGACACCAGCATATTACATTTTGCAATATTTTAATATGAAATAGTTCCTACAATTACGCCATGGTGAAGGAAGTGCTGTTATATGGCACCTCTCCCCCACCTAATGAATAAGAAAACTAAGGGGCTGTGGTAAGTGAATTACTTAGAAGCACAATACTTGAAATGATAAAGCCCTTTCTCAAGCTCAGCTCCTCAGCCATCAAATCTGGGGCTCTTTCCACTATTCTGTGGATTGGGTGAATGGGAAATTAACTAAAGAGCCATTCAAGAAAGGGATACTTTCGATTTTTTGCCTTTCCCCAAATTACTTTGAGCTTTTTTTTTTTCTAGAGCCAACTTGAAGCCTGCAAACAAAAGCATGACAGTTTTAGCACCTCAGATGGAGAATCTGTTAATAAATTGGTTTGCCACCTGCCTGCTCTCAACCTTTCACCACTGACTGTGGATCTTGTGTTCTCTCTATTTCTGATTAATATTTAACTTTAAAAAAAAGGCCATGGAAAATGCATGGGTGACTTTAAGGCTCACATGCTGGGGACCATTGTGACACTCAAGAACAAGATGAAATTAGGAAGGAAGAAGGTCTCTTTTGAGTGACCAACATGAGCCCAAGGCCTCTTTATGCCTGTGAGGCTTTAAGGCTCCCTTTGTCTCCCAGTCCTGTCCTACTAGAGCCAGTTATCACCCCAAGGGAGTCAGAGACGTTTACCAATGTGTAGCACCAAGAATCAAACACAAGTCATTGAAAATACATTGACGAGTACCAGCTACTTTGTGATACTATGCAAAGATCGAAGATCTCATCCCTTGGGCCCTAATCACGGTGGCCTGCACATTTCTGGAAGCCATTCCAAGCCAGAGCAGTGGAGTTCCCAATCTTCTATCTTTTCTGTTTGCCTCAGGTGGGTGGGTCTGACTGTTGTGAGTACCACAACTCTGTAGTCTCTCTGGGCCTTGGTTTTGCTCTTCCCTTTAATAGCTTTCCATTTTTTAAATACTTTTATTTGCTCCAAAAGGGCTGTGTGTCTCAAGCACATTTTAATACATAGAACAAATGAGTGGCGTCCTTGAACATGTGTACGTGCACATGCATGTGCGTGCATGTGTGTGTGCGTCCTCATTAGGTGCACTGACAGGGAGGAAAAGCATTCACTGTGTCCTCAGTGAGGCACTGCAAATGTGTGGTCTCACTAAATATACATGCTGCCACAAGTGACAAACACAATCATTAATTATTCAAGGCCACAGACATCCTGGTATCCAACACTGAGGAAGTTCTTGTGGAAGACAGGGACAGAACTCACACTTGTAAAATAGGACCCAGGGACATTGCCAAACATATATATTGCACGATCATATTGTCCATCAGTGCAAATGGACCAGTGTCTAGAAGTACACAGTAATAATTAATGGTACCATGCTTGCACACCCCTTGTGATGGAGAGCTCACTACCTCCTGAGAGTTCCCCTCCACCATTTTAAGGTTGAAATGTTTTCTTGTAATAATTTCCATTGGCCCTAAGTGGCTCTGTAGAACTTCAAAGAAGCAACTTGTTTGTTTTTCTTCCTAATGGCATGTTGTCTCTTTTCTCAGGCCTCTGCAGGAAAAACAAAAAACAAAACAACAACAACAACAAAAAACAGACTTTTAGAAAATTGATAAATACAACTGCCCTTTTCTCTACAGTATTCAGAACTCATTGAGAACTAAGATTCAAGAAACACACCAATGAAGAGCAAACATTCCAGGTTTCCTACTGACAAAATGCATGGAAGATGAAACAGGTGAGCAGTCATTCAGGGCTTCCTTCGCTTGGCCCCTGGACCCCGATCCGGGCAGGGACAACCTCCACGAACTTATCCATGGAAGAATGGAGACGTGCAGGTCCTACAGACAGGCTGGCTCTAAAAGAGAACACCCAGAAGGGCCTGAGAAGCTCCCCCAGGTCCTTAAACTCAGCAAGTTAATGTCCGTCCTCTGAAGAAGGAGAATGAAAGCAGGGAGAAACAGAAAGTCTCTTTCACTTCTTGGGCAATAAGATGGGAATTTGTTTCACTTAATTGATACTTGATGTGTGGGGAAAACATCATTCCTGTTCTCTCCCTGGCGATTTGATATCCCTACTTTGGCTGTCCTCATTCCTGGTTGACCCTCCCTGAAGTTTACATGCAGTTCAAATTTCCCTGTGACTTGTGAGCCCGAGACTAGATAAAACTACGATAAGGTCTGAGCAGGGAAGAGTTCAGCAGAGGAAACTGAGGTTCAGAGTGGTTAAGTAGCTCCCTTAAGATCACCCAGTTGGACAACAAAGCCATGCGCCCCACCCACCCAGGGTTCTGTACCATGGCACTCCCTGCTGCCTCTCTGGCTCCCCAGGTGAGGACCATCCACAGTGCAAGCTGTTTTTACAATATCATCTGTCCGGTGAAGTAATGATTCCGAGATCCTGGCAGCCTGAGCCAGATGAAAACTGGCAGCTCCAGGAGGAGAGGGCATTTGACTCAGTCTAGCCCTCTAATCCACCCTGCCTTCCACCTCCCCGTGGCATGCAGAGCTGTCCTGTGTCTCTACCTTCTCAGCAGTGGAGCAGACGCTGCACACAGAGCACAGCCCACCGGAGAAGCAGCATGGAGGACTCTGTGTGTTTTCTTTTTCTTTAAAGGAAGCTCGTGATCAAAGGGAACCAAAAAAGAGAACAAAGGGATCAAGATGAGACAAAATGGATAAGGGGGGAAACGGTGTTGTAGCGTTGAGCCGAGGGTGAGGAAAAAGGGAAAGCCGAGGTAGCCAGCCAGCCTTCGTTATCATTATCCCACGACGCACACATCCTTGGCGGGGGACGTCCACAGGAGTCTGGTTCAATTGGCCTGGTTTTGCAGTCAATTGGAAGTGTGGCACCGAACGTGATCTATTTTAAATGTATTGCAGTTGAATTATTTAATTTGAAATTTAGCTGGTGCCACAGGCACTGGAGCGGGAGCAAGAAGAATGAACAAAATTATTTCATTGGAAAATGGTTTAATTTTTAATTATGAGATGGAGCACTTTGGGAGAATGAGACGATTCGCCCACGAGAGCTTCGTCTCCTGGATTCATGAGGTATCATGATAGGCACTTATGGCTGGCTAATTATCTTGTGCTGGTGACTGTCCACTGACTCTGAGAACTGACAGGGATCAGAGGCACAAACAGCATAACTACAACAACATGACCATAAATGCAACTCCAGTTTGTGTGGAGAAATGTCCACTGATTTTCTTCATTGTTACAGATGCCAGAATATTGATAGGCAACCTGGAAGTCGTTTTACCTTTTTGCATAAAAGGAGGTAATAATACAAAGGTCGCAGGGATAATGGAAAGACACTTGGGCTGAGAATGAAGAACGTGGGATTCTAGGTTTATTGCTGTTACGTAACTATAGGTGTGTCACTTTGGGTGAGTCGACCTATCTCCTTAGGCTTCAGATTCCTTAATATATAATAAGGCTATCTGGGTCTGGTGAGCTTTGAGATCCCTTCCAGTTTTAAAATGTGCTTTTCTGGATTTCTACAGAAACTGGTCTCTGTAAAAAAGGCTCTCTGGGAAGAGCCTCCCATAAATGTGTCATTCTACTAAATATTATTCTATTAATGCATCATTCAATGGCTCTGTATGGAGCAGCATTGCATGGTGGTCCATTAAGGTCACTCAGAGACAGACAGACATGGGCTTTAATTCAGCTATGTTAATTCCTAGCCTTCTAGCCCTGGGCAGGTTAATTGATTTCTCTGAGCCATGTCTTTCTAAAATGGGGAAAATGGTATTACTTACTTCAAGGTTTGTTGTGAAAATTAAATGAAGTGATCCATGTAAAGTGCTTGAAAGTGCTGTTGTAAGGTGGGAACTCAATAAATATTAGTTCCCATCATCATCTTCATTACCATCACCATCGCTATCATGATAGACTCTCTCACAGACATTGGGAACACAGAGCTGAATAAGGTATAGTTCCTATTATCAAGGGGACATTAATATTTTAAGGAAAAGAGGCAAACACAAACTGTAAGTATTATCTTTTAAGTTGGAACAAAGAACTCTGAGACTACAGAAGGAGAAATCAAGGTTCATGGAGATGACATGATTTGTGTCCGGTCATCCAATGGGATGTCCACAGTACTGGGATCAGAAACCCAGTATTCTCTCTTCTGCATAATAAAAAAAAATCTTTACAAGAGGGCATTCCAAGAAATTAAATGCAATTCACATCCTGAGTCTAACCTCTGCAAACCATCTAGTTTTTTCTATTTCCCCATACCTCAGGGATTCTATTCATAACTCAATTGGAAATTGATAACAAATGGTGCAAAACAAAATATATCTACATACATATGTGTATTCTCATGTGAAAGTGAGAGCACAGATGTGCATAAATATGTGCATCTTTAAGCACATATAGCCACACATAGAGATATACGTTCAGTCCTTACATGAACACATGAGCATACACAAGCCCACGTGCACATCCATATGTGGCCATGCATATATTTATACACAGGCATACATGTTTCCAAACACACATCTGCACTGATGCATATGCACAGAGGGTATTTTGACAATACTGTGAACAGCTCCAGCAGCAAATACTGTGGAAGATATTATAGTTTAATCCAACAATTGTCACTAAACTTCAGTTCTGTTTCCTGAAGAGCTTGAATCTCCAGACACACTGGAGCCATATCCCTTAATCTTCTTTAATCAGTTAAAACAATGCTTTGAAACATCAGTTTTCTACATTATCTGTACAATCTAAAATATGCAGTGTAAATTCAATTCCAGGTGAATCAGAGAATTCTAAATCAAGAACAGGACTGAACAATGATTCTCAAACTTCCGAGACATAACAATTCTAGGGGCATGTGTAAGATGCCAATCATTAGTCCTCAGACCCAGATACTCTGATTAGTCTCTGGTGGGGCCTAGGATTCTGCATTTAACAAGCCTCATCAGTGATTTAGATGTTGGTGGTTCATGAAATATCTTTTGAGAAGCACTAAATTAGAGATTATCAAAGCCTCTTCATCTTGCAAAGAGTCAATAGAGGTCCAAAATGGTGAAGCAACACATTCCAATGTTATGCTGTTGTTAGTGGCATAATTGGGTTTGAACAGAATTTTAAGCTTCTCAAGGTAATTTCATTCTCCCGCCTTCCCTCTCTCTCTAGTATTTGAATGCACATGATGAGTGAAATGACGAGACTAAAAGGGAGAAAATCTGTAAGAAAAAAATGCTCAATGTCACTAATCATCAAGGAAATGCAAATTAAAACCACAATGAGATATAACCTTACCCTAGTTAGATATATATGGCTTTTATTAAAAAGTCCAAAAACAATAGATGCTGGCATGGCTGCAGAGAGAAAGGCCTGCTTATACACTGTTGAGAGGGCTGCAAACTAGTACAACCCCTGTGGAAAACACTATGGAGATTCCTCAAAGAACTAAAAGTAGACCTACCATTTGATCCAGCAATCCCACCATTGGGTATCTACCAAGAGGAAAAGAAGACTTTTCATCAAAAAGATACCTGCACTCGAATGTTTATTGCAGCACAATGCACAATTACAAAGATGTGGAATCAACACAAGTGCCCATCAATACATGAATGTATTAATAAAATGTGGCATATGTATACCATGGAGTCCTACTCAGCCATAAAAAAAGGATGAATTAAAACCTTTTGCAACAATCTGGATGGAACTGGAGACCATTCTCCTAAATGAAGTATCTAAAGAATGGAAAAACAAACATCACATGTCCTCACTATTAAATTGGAACTAATCGATGAGCACACATGTGCACAGAGAGAAGAAAAACTCAGTGGAAATCAACCAGAGGGAGGGGGAGTAAGGGAGGGGTAAAAACCTACCTAATGTGTACAATAAACATTATCTGGGTAATGGGTACACCTATAGCTGGGACCCAAGCATTACAAAAGCAATCCATGTAACCTAAAACATTTGTACCTCCTTAATTTTTTGAAATTAAAAAAGAAAAAAGAAAAACATGTCCTGGTGGAAAAGAGGTTACTGAATTTGGAAAAGACTAAATATTTATTGAGTTCCCATTATGGGATAGGAACTATGTTTGGGCTTTGTAACAGATGGGGTTGCGATTGGTGCAAATAGCAGAAAACCTGATGAGATTGGCTAAAACTAATATGAGTTTATTTTTTCTTGTCAAATAAAGGTCCAGAATGAGCGATTGATTTAACAGCTCAACAATGTTGAGACTGATTTCTGTATAGTAATAGTTCTCTTTGCTATTTCCTAATGTTTGTCAACTCATGGTCATGAAATGGTTGCCGCTGCTCCAGTCATTGCATTTGAATTCAAGGTAAGAAGAAGGCTAGGGAGATGTACCAGCTTCTTTTTCCCTTTTTGTTAAGGAACATAACCCTTCCCAGAAAATTTCAGAAAGCTTCAGCTTATATATCACTGAAAAAGCATTTAGGTGGATGTCGTTCTCAGAAATAAAATGTATTGTGTCAGCAAAGATGAAGAAGGATGTCTTTGGCATGTTTTACATATTTACACTTATAATGGAAAAGAGAAGAAATAATCTCTTGTGATGTAAAGATAAAACAGTGTAGATTGTTTTCTGCCAGTATTTGTATGTGATGGTGGGAAAGTTTTCTTCTCACACGTCAAGCAGGTATTCAGTTATATTCTTTACAGCCCAAGAACTGACCTAGTGATATGAATATAAAGTAGAAATAGACACAGTTTTCATCCTCATTTTATAAAGATACATCCATGAGAGCAACGCTGCAATTCAATATACTATATTACAATATAGACAAAGTTTCCTATTTTGCATGTCATTTCCACGTCCCTTAAAGTGTTTACTTGCTCTCTGTGTATCTTAGGATAAAGAACTAAAACTCACAAAGTTCGGTATGATCCAATCTCTGACCACCCACCTTACTAGCCTCATGCTATTCTTGCTCATCCTTATAATGGATTAAGCTTCTTCTTCCCTCAAACCCTTTGCCTATGCTATTCCCTAAGTGTAGAATACGTGGAACCCAATCCCTCAACACCTTTTCCCTCTCCACCCCTATTCGCCATTTATATCTCAATGCAATGTGATATCGAGTCCCCCAGACTAGATCACATTCCTTGTTGTCACCCTCATAGCATTCATACATCTTTCTAATATACATATAGGTGAAAATTTGTTTAACATATGTCTCTCACTCTGTACTTTCGACTACAAGTGGGAAAAGGCTATGTTTTTTGGGATAACCATTTAATCTCCAGTACCTAGCACATAGTAGGTACTCAGTAAACATATATTAATGGGTGGATACATGAATGGAGCTACAGGTTCTACTTAGGAATGCTAGGATTCACAAAGCATACAACATTTCAACTTGCCTTCCCTAATCCTCAGTTTTTACATCTTGCAAATGGGTAGGACAGAATTCTTGCTAAGGACCTTTCCAAGCTGATTTTTCACTGAGACCCCCTTTGAGTCCTGGCTCCATCTGTGCCTTTCTGTGTGACATTGGGCAATTTGCTAAGCCTCCCTCAGCTTCAGTCTCCTTTCCTCTCTGTAAAACAAGGAGAGATGATCTCTAAGGACCCATCCAAGCCTGAAGCATCAGTAAATTTTTGAAACTCGAGAAGGAACATGAAAACCACAGGGTGAGAGCTGGAGGGATTCTGCTGAGTTTTGGGTTTTGCAGGTGTATCCCAGCAGGTTCCCGGGAGCCATTCTCAAAGGGGCTCAGCATGTTACCTGGACTAATTTATAAAGGAAATGAAAAGGAAATGGACTCGTTATAATGAACACCATTAATTCACCACTCCAGACTTCACTGTTTAAACAGAAAGTATCAAGCGATTCAATTGTCATTTGTCGATTGAATTCTGCTATTTTGCCTGTCGGAAATGACCAGCCAACACAACAGCGTGCAGACGACGGCATGACTACTAATTAGCATATATATTGTTTGTCCTGGTATAAATTTATGGCAAACAGCAATATTTTACACTCCAGTAAAGTTAATAAATGAAGCTTCGGGCTATAAAAATTTCATGTTCCTTTGTGCAAAGGTCAATTATAAATAGTTAAGCACATATTCATTCAAAAGCTTGAGGCCTCACAGCCAGGAGAATGAAATATATTCCGGTCAATTTACACTCTGGCTGGACTTTCCTTTCATTTTATAGCCTCAGTGACATCCCTCTTTGCTCCTCAGCCCAGTCTGGGTTCTCAAAGAACTCCCCTGGCTGGAAAGACTAAGTGAAATGAGTATGTAAACACTCCTAGGCCTGTGGTTTGACACTCAGAATGTGTTTGATAATGCCAGTTTAATCTAAAGGGGACATCCCATATAAGATAAGGGGAATAGGGATTCAGATCGCACCTCAATGTCTTCGCTGATCATGGGAGGAGCACTGGACTAGAGTCAGAAGGTGTGGCTTCTAATCACAGCTCTGCTGTGAACCAAGAGACCTCGAGAAAGGCACAATTTCCTCTCTAGGTCTTTGTCTTCTCATCTGAAGAAAATGAAGAGTGTGAATGTCATCAACATTCTGATAATCTGTTGCTGCATAACAAAATACCCAAAATGTCGATTGGTTTAAGGTGTTTTAAAACTGCAATCACTTTATTATTAATGCATCTCATGATTTTGTGGGTCAGGAACTTGGGAAGGGTTCAGTCAGAGATTCTTCTGTTCCATGTGATGTCAACAGAGGTCACTTAGTGGTATTCAGATGGTAGATTAGCTGGTCTGGAGAGTCCAGGACACCGGCTCTCGCATGTCTAGGGCTTTGGGGGTGGGGCAGATACAAGGTTGGCTTCTGCTAAGACTACGGACTGGAGGGTCTATGTGTGGCCTCTCCTCCATGGCCTTGTCAGGGTGCTTGGGTTTCCATTGTGGCAGCTCAGGACTTCAAGGGATAAAAGGTAGATGCTGCCAGTTTCTTAAGTCCTGGGCCCAGAAAATGAAGCAGCACCATTTCTGCCACGTATTTTCGTACAAAGCAGTCACAGAGCTTCCTGGATTCAAATATAAGGAAGATACATCTTGCCTCTTGATGAGAGGAGGATCAAAGATTTTGCAGCCATCCTTAGTCTGCCTGACCAGCGCTTTCTGATTGAACCCCATATTAAGAGACGTTGCATGAAAAACGATTTTGTGGATCAATAAGTTTGGGAAACAGTGGGCCAAAAAGTTGAGAAATTGTGTATGTGTGTGCTGCAAGAATTCTTAGCATCTTTCACTTATTCCTTCATTCTCTTAATACTCGTTGATTGTTTACTTTATAGAAGGATGTGTCAGGCTACAAAAATGCAGCAATGAACAAAATGGCACTTACGTTATAGTGTGTGGAGAGGGTGGTTAGACAATAATAAAATAAATCTATAATGTTAGTTAGGTCCTTGTATGGATTAAAGTCATTAAATATGAAATGTCCAATTTCTAATCAAAAGTATCGTTTATTACATCTCAAACAAGCAGTACAATTAATCAAAGTATGTGACTAAACTATCGACACAGTTTGTTCATCTTAACAGTACCTTGTTTATGCCAGCAGCAAAGAAGCCTGGAGAGTGAGTGGCGATGAAATCGTGAAAGGTGTTTTCCACAGCTTGTTGAGAATTGAATACTTTTTCTTGCAAGAAGTGGTCCAAAACCTGGAAGAAGTGGTAGTCAGTTGGTGCAAGGTCTGGTGAATACAGTCGATGACAGAGAGTTTCCAAGTCCAGTTTCTATAGTTTGAGCAGCGTTGCTTTTTGCAACATGTGGTTGAGCATTTGTCTTGAAAGAGGATTGGCCTGTCCCTATTGACCAGTCTCTGCTGCTTAATCACAAGCATCCTCATCATTTCATCCAGTTGAGTGCAGTAGACATCCACCGTAATTGATTGACCAGGTTTCATGAAGCTGTAGTGGATAATACCAGCGCTGGACCACCAAACAGACACCATTAGCTTTTTTTAAATGAATATTCGGGTTTGGACTGTGTTTCAGCACTTCATCTTTATCCAACCATTGTCCTGCTCACTTGTGATTGTCAGAAAGAATCCATTTTTCATCACACATGACAATATGGTGTAGAAAAGGTTCACCTTTATGCTGTGACAGCAAAGAAAGGCAAGCTTCGAGATGATTTCTCTTCTGACACTCATTTAATTCATTTAGTGCCCATCTATCCAGATTCTTTACCTTGCAGATTTGTTTCAAATGGTCCAATATTGTTGGAATAGTAACATCAAACCTTGCTGCTAATTCACATGTAGATTGAGATGGATTCACTTCCACTACAGCTTTCAGCTCTCTGCGATGCACCTTGGTCTCAGGACACCCACATGGCTCATTTTCAAGATAAAAATCACCAGAAAAGAGCTTCTCAAACCACTGATGTACTGTGCGTTCATTACCACATCCTTCCCAAACACTTCATTGATATTTTGAGCTGTCTGTGTTGTATCGGTTCCATGACAGAACTCACATTTGAAAATAACATGAATTTTTGACTTATCCATGGTTTCACAAAAATTGCTCTAAAAAATTTGAAAGATAATTATAAGCCAAACCATGTGTTTGAAAGCATAAACATGTACTTTCACAATAAAAATAAAACAAAAAATTTGCAAAGTGAAATGTCAGATATATTAACTGTCAAATTTATAGTACTTAAGGAAACCGGACATTTCATACTTAATAACCTAATATTATGAAAGCAAGCCACGGTGATAGAGATTCACAAGGTATACTCTTTCAGATGGAGAAATCAGATGGTATGAGGAGGCAATATGTCAGAAGGTAATGAGAGCAAAGCAGTGAGAATAGAAATCATACAATAGGTGCACACAGTAACAGCAACAAGGTCATGGCCCCCTGCAGTAAGAGCATTATTGGCCACATGGCTGGAATGGAGTAACTGAGAACAGAAGTGGGAAAAGATGGGATCAGAGAAGCAGGGAGGGCCTTGGGAGCAATGGCAGACTTTGGAATTTATCACAAGTGTGATGGGAAGCTACCTAATGCTTGTGGCAGGGGAGTGCAGTGATCTGACTCCTAGAAGATCTCTTCCTGCTCTACAGAGAATGAACAATAAGGGCCATGCAAGTAGGAATGAGTTAGAATGTCACTGCAATATTCCAAGTGAGAGGAGATGACGGTGTCATGGCCAGTGGTTGAGGTGAGAGTGGAGAGAAGGGTCTGGATTTGGGATGTATTGTGTAGGTAGAGACAACAGGATTTGCTGGTGGAATGTGAGATGTGAGAGAAGAGTGAGAAGTTACTCCTAGATTCGGGGTCTATGCTGCTATGGAACTACGGGGAAGTAGCCTTAGATGATTTAGTGTACGCCATGACTATTAAGGTGAACACTTGCCGACTAATTCAGAGGACCAGAGCTCCAAAGAAGACATTTTTGGGAAATACAAGATTACACTTCTTTTCAAAGAAGAATTGCACTAGGTGGAGGCAAGGAAGACTCTTCAAGACTATTGCAAGATGGGATAAGACTATAGTAACAGGGGAAATAGAACTCTATTCCGTTGAACCAAAACGTGGAGTATCCTTAAGACTGAAGTGAGATAGTGGAAACATACTGGAGGATGTTGAGGGGAGGCTGGTCACTGTGGTTAGGCCCCCTGTGCTTGTTAACTGGTACTGACAAAGTTAGGGCCCTATCTTCCCTCAGAGACACAGACAGGGGTATTACTCCTTTGATGACTACATTTTAAAGAATAGCTCCCAGGCCCTTTAGAAAGACTTCCCTAGACTATAAAGCTTGCAAGAGGCTGGGAGATGATTTACATCTCAACGGGGCAAAGAAAGCATTAACAACTGAAAGGTTTCTAAAGTAAATGCTCTAAGCAAACCAAGGTCAGGGGCTGTAATCAGAAGATACCAGGGTAAAGATTAGTAACCCTGAGAGGAATGTTAGGGCCACCTTGGTTACTCTCTATCCTAGAATGCTCCCAGATTTGAAAACTTAGACACACCATACGGAATCCTAGCTATCAGGGTCCTAAAACCATTCTGTCAAGAATGTTTATCTGTGTGGCTCTGGGATCCTCAGTTATCTTTGTCCCCACATCCTAATTCTCCTACCTCAAAGCCTTTGCACTCTCGAGTCTGTCTTCCTAGATGGACCTTCCCCACATGTCCGCACGGCTAACTTCCTCACCTCCTTGCAGTCTGTCTTCTTAGGGAAGCCTACCCGAGCCACTGCTTTTAAGTAGCAAATGACACTTTGTTTCTTCCTTTCTCTGTTATCCCTGATGTAATATGTCGTTCATTTTTTATATTTCTTATTTATGATCTCCTGCTGGAATGGAAGCTTTATGGGTAAAGTGAACCTTTACAGAATTATTTATTATATGAAGAAATTGAAAAATAACCTAGAGGAACAATAGTAGAGGAATAGTTAAGAAAGCTGATGCCTCTAATCAGGGGCGTAATATGTAGCCATTTAAATTTTGTTTGTGAAGAGAGTGTAATAAGGAAAGCGGGTACATGGAAAAAACAAATTAAAAGAACAAGAATAAAAAAATCACAAACAAGCATTATGATATTATTACAAAAAAATTAAAAATTTATGCATGGAAAAATATGCCATGACATTCAAAATGATTACTTTTAGGTGCTTTTATTATGTATATCATGTTTTCTTTATTTTCTTATTTTCAGTTTTTTTTTCAATTTTTAAATAATGATTAGGTTTGTTTTTAGAGTAAAATATTTAAAAAATAAAATAAAAGACTATAACACTACCAAGATTATAAACTTCTTTGTTCCTAATTTGAAACACATCTAGAGCACAAACTGCTTTGGCATTTATAATGGGGTATGCCTTGACATGTATTAAGTTTAAAGAACTGAGAAAGCTGGAGCCTATCTTTTGAAAAATTTGCATGGAATTTTTAAAGAAGTAGAGAAATAGAAGCCTGGGAAAAGGAAATAAGAGGAAAGCCACAGAGAGCAGTTTTGAGGCAGAAGCCTGCCCATAGAGTGCTTTGGAGACCCTCCAGTCTGCAGAGAAGAGCAGGGTAAATAGACATGCAGCAGGTATTATCAATATTAGGCCAGTAACTAGGCAACTAAAAGATTTGTAAGGAAAGCACAGCATCAGGCAAAACGCAGGATGTGTTTTAAGGAGACACGGTAGGGATTAACAGCCCTGTGATTCATGGAAACAGCAATTTGTCATAGGTGTTCTCTACCATGCATGTAGGGGACAAGAAGTATAGAGACAACGCAGGAGAAATGTGACAACGAACTGAGCGATAAGCACAGATGAGTGAGGCACCAGAACAACTTCACTTTAATTATTTTGAGCGTGGCTTCCTCTATACACAGTCTGGAGGCATTGTTCTCCCATTTTTTTGTTTGTTTTACCCGAGTTTGTTTATTAAATGCTGAAATCGATTTCTCTAGAACATGTCTTTGGACTAAAAGGAAGCCTCTTTTTAATTGAATGCCTACTAGGTAGGTGTCAGCCATTACCTGCTATGATATCTTTTAAATCTCTCATTGACCAGTAGTCTATGCATTATTACTCTTCTTCTCATTTCAGAGACAGGTACACTAAGACTTAGGAGAGGTGTTGCAATTTAATTACAAGATTATGTATCGGCAACCGTCAAATCCTTGTATAGAACCCGTGCCTGTCTAGCGTTACTTATCATCCCCTTCTACTTTACCAATCAAATTATACATATACAGAATTTTTCCTCTTGAGCTGGATTCAGAGAGTCCTCCAAACCTGTTGCCCAGAGTTTGAGTAATACAACTGATTGCAAAAGGAGCCTCAGCATTTAGTGTTGCATCTGTTGATTTTCCAGGTGGTGCACTGATGTGACAAGTTCAAATGCTTCTCAGCATTCAATTTTCAAGCAAAATGGGAAATGCAATTACAGTATTCAGCAAAATATTTTTGTTGGTACAAAAATAATTAAGCATCTTATTAAATTGCTATTTTATCAAGTGGGATGCAATGACTGTCTCTGGGGCTTTAGCAGAAAGAAAAGAAGGCACTACTCAGGGTAGGGGTCCAGGGGAGGGACCCATGAGGGAAGGGAGGGTGTATCTGAAGGAGAAATAGTTGGTAAGCTAGGTTTTTAGGAGAAGCGGCTACAAGATGACTCCTTTTGGAGGCAGACTCTTTTATTAAGAGTGTAATGCTCAAGTTGACTGAAGCTAACTATTTTTATTACAATACGTTTGCAATTTATTTCCCCAGGATTCATTTTCACTGCTTGACATTACGGGAGTTGGCTGCAGGGAGAAAATCCAGAAGGTGAAAGACTAGCTTAGGAGATAGGCTGTCAAAGGGAATAAAAGAAGCCTCTATTAGAAAGAACAAAAAGGGCTGAGCATTTATTGTGTACCTAGTATGCTCTAGGCATTGGATAAGGATATTCTGTTTATCTAGAAAGAGAAAGGATGAGGCATTAACATGAATGACAAATTCTCGATGTACTGAGTATTCTGTGCCAGGCATTGTGCAAATGCACATAACATGCAGTTTCTCTATGATTGTCATAACAGCCTGAATAAGCATTTAACAGATAAGGAACTGTAAGCACAAAGAGCTTAATAAATTGCCTAAAGCACATAGCTAGTAAATAGGAGAGATGCTGACCTTTAGAACCTTCATCTTTGGCCACAATATTATACTGTTTTTAACTGACAGCTGAGAAAAACTAAAGCTTAGATACTAAAGAATTTATTCTACTTGAGAAACAACCTCCAGCAAAATTAAGTGTTTAGGGGATGACATACCTCATTTCAAAACCTGGCTCTGTTCTTGGAATGTGGGCATTTACTTTGCTTCTGTGAGGCTCAATTTCTTCACAAACATTACTGAAATCATGGTAGTCATCAGAATCACCACAAGGGCTTGTTAAGATCCAGATTGCTGTGTTCCACCTCCAGAGTTTTTGATCCAGTATGTCTGGGGTGGGCCCAAGGATTTACATTTCTAACAAGTTCCCAGGTGATGTTGATGCTGAAGATCAGGCACCCTACGTGGACAAATTGCACTGTATTGTACTCGGAATTGAAACTCCGGTTTTCCTTAGACTGAAAGAGAAAATTTGCCGTAGCATGCAGAGCATTAGCTTTGGAGACTTGGTCTAATCTCTGCTTCTTCATTTCCTATCTGTGTGATCTTAGGCAAGCTGATTAATCCTTTTGAGCCTCAAAATATCTTCATGTATAAAATGAGGCTATTGTTCCCTTTGTCACCATTCTGTTGGTGAGAATGATATGAAGTGATTTACGGAAAGCATCTAGAATGTCGCCTGGACAAAATACTCAATAGATGTTGAATTTCAACATTGGAAAGTTACCAAGATTATTTCCTCATATAACATATATACCTAACTTCATATTTTTTAAATCCACTGAATATGCCAAGTGCTGTAACGTTTTATTTGCAGTATTTTCATTTCCTAAGTCTCTGCCATCTTTATTACAAAAATATGCTGCATGCCCACTGTAGAACATACAGATGAGAGCACAGTGCTGCCCCCACGTTGCATGCCATTATTGTTATTATGTTTTTGGATCTCAGGCCTCTGTAACCTTCAAGGACCATAAATCACTAGGAAAGAAACCGGAGAGAGATAAAGTTCAAGTTGAAGGATGGTTAACCCCTTAATGAAGCCAGAGGGACTATCTCTCATAATGAGAAATTCTCTACCTCTGCCTATAAAGAAGGCATTACTAGTGAATCTACATTAGCAACTTGTCAATCAAACCAGTTAGAAACCCCAATGGGTTATTTTTTAAAATTATTTTAAATAAACCTTTAAGTCTCCTACCCCCTCAACTGCACTCAGAAGTTCCTGAATACTATTTTCCCTCCCTCTCATCTTTTTCCAGGTTGAAAATCGATGCATCTGGTTCACCTTGAATCTCAAGCTGCATATTTTTAGCCACAGAAAAGCCTGTGTTTCCAGCATCACCGGGGAAAAGGCAGATAACCCCATAGCGTCCTCCAGCCAAGCAGGAGGGCAGAGGGCTCAGAGGAGCAGAGTGCCTGCAGCATGGAGGGTGCACCAGACTTGATTCTTAACCAAGAAGAATGCAGGCTGGTGACTGTGACCATGAGACCACCGACACGGGTGTTAGAATTTTCTGACAGAGTCCCTGGTCTCAGGCTACTATTTCCTTTAATAATTGAAATAAGAAAGAGAAGGAGGTCCAAAGTAATAAAAATGGCCCCCATGCATTATTACTATTATTATCAATCCCAAGAAGCCTGTATTAAGGCACAGATATAATATGTAGTAGGAATTGTAATACTTAACACTGATTTATGCTTATTATGTGCCACTCGCTGTTTTAAGTGTTTTACCTTTCTTGACTCATTTTATTATCATAACAATTCATAGATGAGAAGAAAAACAACAACAACAAAAGGAACTGAGAGGTTAATGAACTCCTGAAGTTCCCCCCAGCTGGCAAGTGGCAAAAACAGGATTCAAACTCACACATTCTGGCTTCAGAGCCTACAGTCTACATCCCTATGCCTTCCATCCCTTCACAGTTTCCCAAGGAACATCTCTCACATGCATGTGTCATGTGAGCCTCGCTATATTCCTGCAAAGAAGTGAAGGAGCAGATTTCATTATTCCCTTATAAATATTGAAGAAACTGAAATTCAGATTCAATAAACATTTATTGAGATACTACGCCAAACCTTGTACTATGAGCTGTCTTATTAGTTTTACTACACTTTCAAGGGAAAGATGTTCTATCACCCTGATTTAGCAGATGAAAGAAAAGAACGTGACTTGTCTGGTATCACACAGCTTGCTTGAGACAGAGCTGGCAGACTCTGAGCCCACAGAGTAGAAACCTTTGCTAGGTGAACCTGAGGGCTTTCTGGAGGTGATGAACTTGATCTGAGCTTTGAAGGATGAAGCAAACCGTATTGAACCATGCATC
Source organism: Cheirogaleus medius (assembly GCA_008086735.1). Taxonomy (NCBI): domain Eukaryota; kingdom Metazoa; phylum Chordata; class Mammalia; order Primates; family Cheirogaleidae; genus Cheirogaleus; species Cheirogaleus medius. Next base: position 8,309,978 of record VBSM01003204.1, on the reverse strand, counting down.
TTATGAAGATTCAGGATGCCAAAGTTCTCATTTTGCCTTTCCTGACAATTTTTAGGGTGAAACACAACCTCTGTCTTATTTATATGCCCAGGGTTATTGGAAAGGTCAAATGTTAAAATGAATATAAAAGTGCCAGGTGAACTATAACACCTTGTCCCAATTCCTTTCCCTCGGCCTAGAATGCTCATCCTCTGATGTATCCAGATGGCAAATTCTGACTCATCCATCCAATGGTCAGATCAAGGGTCATCATTTTAAGAGGTCCTCTTTTCCTCCCCCTCTCTCCTCTGGGTGAGATTTCCTCTCTGTATCGTTTGCCTCCACATATTTTTTACTTTAACTGAACTTGAGATCCTTTGTGAGAAGGCCTGTATTCTTTACCAAAATAAGAAGGACAGAGCCTTGCCTAATTCATATCCTCATGCTTGTTAATTAAGACAGGAGTGGTCACATAGTCAACACCCAGTAAGTGCTTAATTAATTATAAGAGCAGCCTTTTATCAATTCCAATGTTCTCTTCTCCCTACATAAGAGATGGCTAGATCATCAATTCCACAAACACTCGCTGGGGTACTCCGAGTAGGGCACTATGGAAAATGCAGTGGATGTAGTTATAGACAAGACAGAATATATATCATCTAATATGGAATGTAGTCAATTAATAGTAACATGCATGTATGTGTTTGTGTGCGTGTGTGTGTGTGTGTGTGTGTATGACAGAGAGAGAGAGAGAGAGAGAGAGAGAGAGAGAGAGAGAGAGAGATAGAGAGCAACTAATGCAGTTTATCCATATGTCTAACCAGTCATTCATGACAACTCATAAGCTTGTACTACCTACCATGGACTGTGCCAGGTACTGAAATATAATCTTGAATAAGATCTAGTCCCTGCCCTTAACATAATTATAATATAGCCAAATCCCCACTCATAAACCATAAACAAAGCCCTGGGATTTTAGCTACAAGTATAGAATTAGGAATTGAAGCAATTGATCTTGTTTGTTAAGGGTGTAGCGTGACTTGCAAGATTTCCCCACAGCTCCCTGTTTCCTCCTGGAAAAGGGGGACCATGGTTCTGGGGGCACCACTCAACAGTGAACACATTTCTTCCAGCTGTTAATCACCAATGAATCTGCAGCTGCACCGTGGGGACAGAAGGATGGGGGATGCCTCTGGTACTATTTACTATCTCTTCCAGAGAAAGTCCCTGACCTCCATTTCATTTCTTGTTTTTATTGACCCATTTCACGCTACTGGAGTGAATTTTCAAGGTCTGTTAGGAACAAATCGGCTTATTTTGTTCTTGTTCAACAGACATTTTCCATGCAGTCTCCAATGGACACAATCTTATCATTGAGAAGATAAGTCTAAAGGGCATGGTTTGGCTGCAATGGCCCAGACTGCACCAGCTTTTAGTGGCTGAATTTCATAAGCAGGACATAGGATTGACTCCACCTTCTGACCCTAATCTGGAACAGAATGGAGGGCAGACAGAGTGACTGCACCCCTAAATTTATTTATACTTAGGTTACCCCAGGTCAGACACCGCAAGGTGAGCAGGACTGCAGAAAGGAGTAGTACGGGAAAGAAATACAGATTGAATGTAGAAAGAGAGAGAAAGTTCCAGAGGAGGAGAAAGAAGACCTTGGGATTTGAGAGTATGATCAAACAGGAAAGACTCCAAGGAGGAAAAAGTAGAAGAGTAAAGTTAATAGGATGGATGCATCAGTCAGGATGCATCAACAAACCATCTCAAAATTTCAGTGGCTTAAATCAACAAAAGTTTACTTCTCCTTTAAGCTGCATGTCTATTGTGAGTCAGAGGATTGTTCTGGTCATAGCAATTGCTCAGGAATCCGGGCAATGGTGCAGGCAGACCCGCAATCATTGCTGGACACCACGCCAAAAGGAAACTGAGTTCAGAGGAGTCTTACTGAACTCAGTAGTAACATATACAATTCTGTCCATACCTCATTGAGTAGAACTAGTCATATGTCCCCACTCCCCCACAATGGGGACAGAGTCATGTGTTCAGGAGTCAGGGAGCACTAATGTCTATCACAGGGACTTGGGAACAGAAAGAGATCCCTAAGAAGTGCTTGTGACAGTATATTGTTCTCAGAGGTTGACAAGTCTCTAAGAGACCCTCTGATTAAGATTCCAGTCCTGGTAGGAAGGTGAACACTTTTCCTCAGAGTTGAAGAGAAAGCCCACAACAAAGACTGGGGAAGGAATAATAAAATCAGATAATACAATGTGTAATGAGCGAGCTAATATCTTGTTTTTTCCCCCAACATTTCTGCTCTTCTGCCCACATTTGAATCCTGGCTCTTCCTTTTACTAATTCTGTGACTTGGAGCAAGTGACTTTCCTAGTTTATGCCACATATTTCCTACTTTATAAAAATGGAGATAATAATATTACTTAATCCCCAGGATATTTGTACATGTTAAATGAGTTAAACATAGGAAAAGGACTTAGGATTAGGATCCCAACATATACTAATAAGTATTCCATGAATGTTAACCATTTTTCTTCTTCTTAACAACCCAATGAGGTAGGTTCTACCTCATTAATAGTAGATTATCTCATTAATAAATAGGTTCTCCCTGATTTAATGGGTTGAAATGTGATGTCTTGAGACAGTGAATATAATCAAGGTCAGATATGTGATCAATGGTGAAGCCAGGGTTCACATTTAGGTACTTTGATTCCAGAGGTTGAAATTTATATTTCACATCAAAATTATCATCTCAATCGATCTCCTCAACAGCCGTGCAGCCTGGAGCCAATAATACTCATCCTGTCACCAAACGTCCTGCTACTATTACTGCCATAATTGCAACTTCCAGGTATCATGTATAGAGTAATTGCTTTACATAAATCATATATAAGCCTCACAAACAATTCCCTGAAGTTAAGTATGGTTAACCCTTTATATACTACAAACTGAGGTTCAGAAAAGTTGAATAGTGTATTAGCTGACAAGGGCTGTCATGCAAAGGACCACAGACTGAGTACTTAAACAACAGAAATTTATTTTTCTCACCATTCTAGAAGGTAAAAGTCTCAGATCAAGGTGTTGGCAGGGTTGGCTTCACTCTGAGTCCTCTCTCTTGGTTTGCAGATGACCATCTTCTCCTTATGTTTTCACATGGTCTTCCCTCTGCTTGCGTCTGTGCCCTAATCTCCTCTTCTTATAAGGACACCAGGGTGACTGGGATAGAGCCTACCCATATGACCTCACTGTAACCTAATTACCACTTTAAAATCTTATCTCCAAATACAGATACATTCTGATGTACTGGGTGTTAGGACTTCAACATATGAACTTTGTGAGTAGGGAGGGAATAACTCAGTCTGTAACTAGTAGCCTGCACCCGGATGGAGCCAGAATTTAAATATAGAATATTCTGATTCTAAGCCCATATCATCCTACCTGCAACCCATTAGTCAAGCCCTGCTTTGTGCTAGACATAGTTTCTGGTGTTTTATTGCTCCTGTTTGTACATATTGTCCTTAGAGGCAATGTTGGCTCCTTTCTACAGATGAGGAGATTAGTGCTCCCAGTTTGGTCACTGTTGGTCACCTTGGAATGGGTCTAGATCTTCTGCCTCTGAGCTAAGGAGAAACTTTCTCTCCTACCTTGCTCCTTTGGAGATGAGGTAGGCCTTTCCAAATGATGCCATATCTATTATGTCATCAATAGTTAGCATTTGTTAAGTACCAACTATGTGCAAACATGAGGGCAGGAACTTATCATGCAGAAACCTAAGGCACAATGTCAGTTTTCTAGGAAGTCACAACCTGGGTGAAAAGGTGAGTAATGAGTAGTACTGTATGATTATCAATTGATGTTCCATGAGAAGTGCTATCAGTAAATAGCATAAAAATCCAGAGGAAGGTATGAACACTCAATATTGTTTTGGCTATTCAGAGTCTTTTGTGATTCCATACAAATTTTAGGGTTGTTTTCTTACATTTCTGTGAAAAGGGATGTATATCTAAAAGAATTAAAATCAGTATTTTTTTGAGATAGTTGCACTCCCATGTTCATTGCAGCCTAATTCACCCTAGGTACAATATATAATAGAAGCAAGCTAAGTGTCTGTTGAAGAAAGAATGGATAAGGGAAAATGCTATCTACATAGACAGTTAGATAAATGGGAGATTGATGTTCAAGGGAATATTACTAAGCCTTTAAAAATAAGGAAATTCTGCCATTTGTGACAATATGTATGTATCCAGAGGATATTACGCTAATTGAAATAAGCCAGAAATAGAAAGACAGATGCTGCATGATCTCATTTATATATGGAACTAAAAAAAATGCAACTAATAAAAACAAAGAGTAAAACAGTAGTTTCCAGGAGTTGGTGGGTGAAATGGAATTTTGTTTAAAAAGTACAAACTTTCAGTTATAAGATGAATAAGTTCTGGAAATCTGATGTATGGTGAGTATAGTCAATAATACTATATTGTCTACTGAAATTTGTTAAGAGAGTAGATCTTACATGCTGTCACCCTGTACAAACACAAAGGTGACTATGTGATGTAATGGATATGTTAACTTGATTGTGGTAATCGCCTCATAATGTGTACATATATCAAAATATCCCATTGTACACCTTAAATATATGCAATCGTATTTCTCAATTATACCTCAATAAAGCTGGGGTGGGGGGAATTTTGAGTTAGGTGACTCTACAGTCTGTGCTCTTAATCAGCAGGCATTTGGGGCATTTGGCTAACCACATGGCTAAGAAACACTTCCCCTTCCACATCCTTCCCCACCGTCGTTATCCGATACACACATGTGACAGCTTCTGCTGCCCAGGCAACGATCAGACCGGAGACAAGGACAAGCTGCTTCTCACTTTTCATTCACTTTATAAGGAAATCTGTGTTGCTGCCGCCCCCACTTCCTTTATTCTCCCCCAACCCATACAACTTTTGTACATGAAAACAGAAGACTCCGTAGAGCAACATGTGCAGGGGCACAGAGTTCCCGAGGCAAATGATCAGGACCGACATCCAGGTCACCTGTAAGTGACTGCTGACTACTGAGCTCCTGCCAGTTGCCACGGCCTGTGTTAGGTGCGGGTTTGGGAGGCTGGGATATGTGTGCACTCTGCTATGTTAGGACTTTGACCTCGTTTATCTCTGGTGCAGAGTGGCCACTCACCAAACATCTGCTGAATAAATGAATTAACCAGCCTATCTATCTACTTATCTATGTATCCATCCATCCATCTATCTACCCAGCAAAGCCCCTGCCTCATCTTGCCTAATGCACCCTCCAGTGGGGGAGAAAGGGAAGCACGCAGCTACTCACTGAATGCTGCCTACAGGCTGTGATGGGAGTGGATGCTGTGGGCACCCAGAAAAGCTCTCATGACTAGCGAAATTGTACGTTCTGCTCCACCCAAGCTGCCTTCCAGCCCACACTTATTTCATCCACACAAGCACAAAAAAGTCACGATTACCGTGAATGCTTATATAATGCTATAGTTATGCTTTTAGCAAGCAGCAACAATCATGAAAGGAACTTTAAATACAAATAGAACAAAGAATGGAAGAAATCAGCTGTGGTCTCTGATATGAAAAAAAAATATCACATTATTATTATTTTAGGAAAAAAAATTGTGGCTCAACATAAAGACCAGAATCTATAGCACACAAGCAAACACTGTCTGCCCTTTCCTAATGGTCTGAGTCATAGATTCCCTCATATTGTTCCCAGGGCCAAAAGGTCTCACTTGGTGCCCATACCAGCTTGGCCTAGTTTCTGTTTTCTTTGTTAGTCTTGTTTCTTTGTGGTCATTTCTCACCTCCCTATTTACCTTAAGTGTTTTTGTTATTTGTTTCTTTTTGGTTTGGCTGACTTTACAGGCATATCTTAAAGTCTTTAATTAATTGTATGTGATGTGTATGCGTATATACATATATTTCTATATATATCTAATAAATAACATAGGAAAAATAAGGGAATATAGCATTATCATACTTCAAAATAACATATTGGGAATTCCTTGATATTTTTCTCACTTTCACTTTTCGCATCCTGATATTCAACAGTTCCTGTTAATTCTGCACCCTAAATTTCTCTCAATCTCACCTATCCGTGACTTCCTATAGTCACTGCCTTATTGCAAGTCCTCACCAATGCATGGGCCATTGCAGTGGTATCTTAAGTAACTGATCTCCATTTGCTCACTAGCAATGTCATCCCCGGCAGTGCCGCCAGAGGGACTTTACAAAAATCCAGATCTGATTCTACTCTCTTCTAATGCAATGGTTCTCCAGTTTTTAGAGGGTTAAATCTGAACTCTTTAGCATGATGTGGATGGGCTGACCTATTATAAGCTGACTTCTGCTTGTGTCTCCTCCCAGTTTACCTCCGGCCCAGACCAACAAATAGACAGAGATACAGAAGCTCTAGACATTTAATTTCTGTGCATTGTTTGGAAAATGGTTTATATCTCCTTGCCCTTTTTACATACTATTCTTCCTGCCTGCTGGGTTTCCACAATTTCTCTATGCCTATCGTCTTGTTTTGTTTTGTTTTGTTTTCTACTACCAAACTCTGGTTTATTTGATAACACTTATCCTTGCAGAGAGCATTTAATTTATTACTCCCTTCTTCTTACTACTAATGTATCAAAGGGTGCTACCTTTACGTAGACTGCACTGAAATATTATAACTCTTTTTCACTGTAAAGTAATATATGCACCTTGTAAATCCTTGAGAAAATGTAGATAAGCAGAATGAAAAAAATTAAATCATCCATAATTTTGTCACTCAGATACAACTATTGTTAACATTTTGTTGGACTTTGCCTCTAGTCTTTTCTCCAAACATATGTGTTTATTTTGCAAAAATATAATGTTTATTTTGTAATGGGCTTTTGTGAAATGGGAGAGTATATTGTAAAAATTATCTCCTGCATTTAAAATTATGTCTTAGTATAATTATCAGCACTGAAAAGTACTTTTTTGGATGAATGGAACAATTTCCTATTATTTGAACTTCAGTTATATCCAAAGTTTCACATTGCAAACGAGAAGGCAGTTACTTTCTTCATAGCTAACCCGTGAAGTATGATCACAATTACTTCTCTTTGATAAATTTTAACAGGAATAATTTCTGGATCAATGAGGATGCTCAAGTTTAAGTTTTTTGATACATATTTCCAAATTGTCTTCCAGAAAGAGCCTACTAATTTGCACTTTCAAAAGCAAAATTATGTCCATTTCCTCACAAAGATGATATAAATATATGATACTTGAGAGGCATTTGGAAAAGCAAAAAACCTATCTTGTTGCTTTTATGTAATCACTCTGTAAAGCATACTATATTTTCCTTTGCATATTAAGCTTCTACATATAATGTATATATATTTTTTTCTTTTGTGATTTTCCTAATTGGGCCCTTTGATTCATTATACTGAGTTGTTTACCTTTTTACTTATTGACTCATATGAGTTTTTTATATCATCCTTTGTCTCTCATGTATGGCATACAACTATTTTATCTCTTTTTTCTGTCTGCCTGTGAATCTGAAAATGATTTATGATACAATTCATCTAATCCCCATTGCTCTGAAATGCTATTATGTATTGATTCCTATATATAGTCAGATCATTTTATGAACATTTAAGAATAATCCATCAGCCTGTTCCTCTATCAATACTCTCTTTTAAATTATTTTGGTTCATACCAATATTATTCTTATTTTCATTCACACTATTATTATTTTAATAGCTACTATTTATTGATCATGGCCAACATATATGCCTCAATATGCAATGCTTAATACTTCCACAAAATATATCTGATTTATTCTTCCAAACAACCTTGTAAAATAGGTACAATTATTGTATAAATGTCTCATCTAAGTAAACTTAAGCAAATATTTCTTATTATCTTGAAATTAAGATTAAAACTCAAGTCAGCCTGACACCAAAACTAGAAACTCTAAAATCCACAGAAGTACTTTCTCTATACTTAGCTTCAAAAATGTTTTGTACTAATTTTCAGATGTTTTAGTCTTGGAGATAAACTTTAAAAATAACTTTAATCAACTTTATAAGAAAGGGCCTTTGATTATTTTAGTAACCTTTTATTGAGGTGTAACATACATAAATGTATAAACCATAAGTGAACACTTGTGTAACCAATGCCCAAACCAAGAAGTCTAACAGCCCACCAGAGGCCCCACGGTGCTGTCTTTTACTCATTACTACTTCCCACAGTTAAACCCTGCCTTGACTTCTATACTATAACTTGGTTTTATTTGGTTGTAAATTTTAAAGGGACATATCGATCTATATTTATGTTATCGAATGCCTTTTCAAGTGGTTTTGGGGCATTTGTATATCTTCTATTTAAAAATGTCTGTTCACACCTTTTGTTCATTTTTAAATTTGGTTATTTGTCTTATTATTGTCAAGTTATATTTAGTTATTGATTTTTAGTTTTAAGACTATGATGGTCAGAATTTTATTCTCAATGACCTCAAGTCTTTATAATTTGTTAAAGTTTGCTTTATGGGCTATGATATGATTATTTCAGATAACTACTTTGTGTGTCTCAGATATAAGATTGTTGAATGCAATGTTCTACATGTCAATTGTTGTCTTTGTAGAGTGAAGTATGATAATGTGAAAATTAGGTCAATGTTATTAACTGTATTATTCATGCATTCATATGTTGTTGATATTTTATGTACTATCAGTTATTGAGAGAAGTGTTATAAAATCTCCTAAACACAATTGTAAATGTGTTTATTTCTCCTTTAAGTTCTTTTATTGTTTTATATATTTGGGAAAAAGTTATTAAGTGCATATAAATTTAGAATTACTGTGTCTCCTGGTCTACCAATTTTTCTATGTCTCTTCCAAATGTCCCATTTTTTAATTTTGTAGTTCATATTTTTGTTTTAAATGAACATTTTTAATATACCATTTGAATTCCACAACTAAATTTTTATCTATATTTCTTTGAACAATTGTTGTTTGAGCTAGGAAATACAATTGGATATTTAAAGTATCACAATGTACTTAAAGAGATACTGAATGTCTTCTGGTTAAGATAGATGATTCTGGCTATAGAAAATTTCCAATTATTTCCCCCTCCATCCTTTCATGGTACTATTTTTTCATACAGTACATATATATATATATATGTGTGTGTGTGTGTGTGTGTGTGTATCTATGAATCAATGTGTATAGTTATATTTCACAGGTATGTATTATAAACCCAACTAACCCATTTTATAATTTTTGCTTTATACAGCCATATGTATTTAAAGAAATCAAGTGTAATGAATCTGGAAGTGCACTGCTTCGATTTCTTTCCAGAGATGGTGTTAAAGATTGAAGAGAAGGGAATTCTTCCAAACTCATTCTATGAGGCCAGCATTACCCTGATATTGAAATCAAACAAGGACACAACAAAAAAGAAAACTACAGGCCAATATCCCTTATGAACATGGTTGCAAAAATCCTCAACAATAATAGGAAACAAAATCCAGCAGCACATTAAAAAGATCATTCGCCATAATCAGGTGGGATTTACCACAGAGATGCAAGGATAGATGAACATATGGAAGCAAATAAATGTGACACATCACATCAACACAATGAAGAATGGGAATAATGGGATCATTTCAACAGATGCAGAAAAAGCATTTGATAAAATTCAACATCCCGTCATGATAAAAATTCTCAACAAACTAGGTATAGATGGAATGTACCTCAACACAATAAAGCCCGTATGTTACTAACCCACAGCTAACATTATACTGAACAGAGAAAAGCTGAAAGCTTTTCCTCTAACAAGAGGAACAAGACAAGGATGCCCACTTTTGCCACTCTTACTCAACATAGTACTAGAAATCCTGGCCAGAGCAATTAGGCAAAATGAAGAAATAAAGGGCATCCAAACTGGAAAGGAGGAAATCAAATTGTCCTGTTTGCAGATCCCATAGTCTTATATATAGAAAACCCTAATAACACCACTAAAATCTCCTAGAATGGATAAATAAATCCAGTATAGTTGCTGGATACAAAATCAACATACAAACTTCAGTAGAATTTCTATACACCAACAACAAACTGGAGGAAAAGGAAATCAGGAAAGCAAATGCATTTATAATAACTACAAAAATATTAAAATACCTATGAATAAATTCAACCAAGGAGGTGAAAGTTCTCTACAAGGAAAACTATAAAACACTGAAGAAAAAACTTGAAGAGTATACACATTAAAAAAATATATATGTTCATGAATTAAAAGAGTTAATATTGTAAAAAATGATCATACTACCAAAAGTGATAACAAATTCAATACAATTCCTATGAAAATACAAATGACCTTCTTCACAGAAATAGAAAAAAATCCTAACATTCATATGGAACAAGAGACCCCAAATATCCAAAAGAATCCTGAGCAAAAAGAACAAAACTGAAAGTATCACACTACTTCAAAATATACTACAATGCTATAGTAACCAAAACAGCAATGTACTGACATAAAAGCAGACACAGACCAAGGGAACATAATAGAGAGTCCAGAAATAAATCTACATATCTATAGTGAACTTATCTTTGACAAAGGAACCAAGAACACTCGTTGTGGGAAATTACATTCTCTTCAATGAATCGTGCTGGGAAAGCCGGATAACCATATGTGGAAGAATGAAACTAGATACTTAGCTCTCACCATATACAAAATTCAGCTCAAAATGGAGTAAAGACTTAAATGTAAGACCTGAAACTATGAAACCATAGAAGAAAACATTGGGGAAATGCTTCAGAGAATTGATCTGAGCAAAGATTTTATGGAGAATACCTCAAAAACACAGGCAACAAAAGCAAAAATAGACAAATGAGAGTATATCAAACTAAAAATCTTCTATACAGAAGAGAAAACAACACAGTGAGGAGACAACTATAGAATGGGAGAAAATATTTGCAAATTATTCAGCTGACAAGACATTAATGTCCAGAATATTTAAAGATCTCAACTCAATAGCCAAAAAATAATAATACAATTTTTAAAAATGGGCAAAAGAGTTGAATAAACGTATCTCAAAGAAGACATACAAATGGCTAACAGTTATATAAAAAAATGCTCACCATCACTAATCATCAGGAAAATGCCAACTAAAACCACAATGAGATATCATCTCACCTGTTAGAATGGCTATTATCCAAACGACAACAAAAAATAAATAAATGCTGGGAAGGATGTGAAGACAGAGAAATTCTTATACATTGTTGGTGGAAGTGTAAATTAGTATAGTCATTATGAAAAACAATATGGAGATTCCTCAAAAAAACTTAAAATGAGACTACTATATGATCTAGCAAGCCCACTATTGGGTATCTATCCAAAGGAAAGGAAATCAGTATGTCCAAGAGATATCTGCATCCTCATGTTCATTGTAGCACTATTCACAATAGTCAAGACATGAAATCAACCTAGGTGTTCAACAGATGAATGGATAAAGAAACTATGGTATATGCACACAACAAAATACTACTCCGCCATAAAAAAGGACAAAATCCTGTCATTTGTAGCCACATGGATGAGACTGGAAGACATTGTGTTAATTGAAATTAGCCAGGTACAGAAAGAAAATATTTCATGTTTCCATTCACATGTGGAAGATAAAAACATTGATCTTGTGTAAGTAGCGAGGAGAATGGTGGTTACTAGAAGCTGAGAAGGATGAGGAAGGGGTAGACAGAGATTGGTTAATGGATACAAAATTACAGCTAGACAGGAGGAATAAGTTCTGGTGTTCCATAGCATTTTAAGGTGACTATATAACAACAATTTACTGTATATTTTCAAATCACTAAAAGAGCAAGTTTTGAATGTTCCCCCCAAAAAGAAATGATACATATTGAGGTGGTTATGCTAATTATCCTGATTTCATCATTACACATTGTACACATGTATTGAAATACCACATCATACCCCATAAACATATATAATTATAATGTGTCAATTAAAATTAATAATAGTAATTTATTCCTCACAGGTGTTTCCTTTAATAAATCCCCATCACAGCATATCTAAATCCATTTACATGTCTTGGACAACTTAAAGTGACATAAGTAAAGGAAATATATGTGTATATGTGCATGTGTGTATACACGTGTGCAAATTCACCATTTCCAATGTCTTCATCTCTTTCTGCATATAAAAGTATACAAATCATTATCTGATATCATTTCTTTTCTTCCTGAAAGATTTTTTATCATTTCTTTAAATTGTGTTTGATAGCAATGAATTCTGTCACTTTTTGTTTATCTGAAAAAGACTTTATTACATCATTACTTTTCCACTTTGAGCATTTTGAACATCTCAATCCAATGTCTTCTGGCTTTCATTGTTTCCAATGATAATCTAGCTATTAATCATATCATTGTGCCTCTGCATACAATGTGTTGATTTTTATCTTGCTGCTTTGTTTTTTCTATAATTTTTTGGCTTTTAGTAATTTTACTATGATGTGCTCGTGTGTGTGTGTTTGTGTGTGTGTGTTCATCTATATACTTATTGACAGTTTTTGAGGTTCATGGATCTGTAAATTAATGAGAATTTTTCAATAAATTTTCGGAAAACTTGACCCTTATATCTTCATATTTTTTTGCCCTACAGTATCTTCTCATTCTGGGTATCCAGTAGTTGGACTGCTCAGTATTAACCATAGATCTCTGAAGTTTCTTATATTTTGCTTCAATCTTTTTCCTCTTTGTTATTTTGGTGGGAAGATTTCTATTGATCAGTCTTTAAGTTCACAGATTCTTTCTTCTGCCATCTCAAATTTGTTTTTGAACCCATCTAGTGACTTTTTTTCACTTTAGTTGTTATACTTTTCAGATCTAGAATTTTTAAGTTTTTTTGTAGTTTCTATTTCTCTAAGATTTGTATCTATTTACTCATTAATACCATATATTCCTTTAATGCTTCAACTTATTTTCCTCTAAATCTTTTAATACATTCATGTTAGTTGCTTTTATGTCTTTCTCTACTAAATCCAACAAATGGACACACTCAGAGTCAATTTCTAGTGATCCGTTTTACTTACTTGTTTGTTTCCCTGCATATCAGTGACACTTTCTGGTTCTCTGCATATTTTACAGGTTTTGGTTGAAAACTGAGCATTGCAAGTAATATGTTATAAGGATTCTGGGATCTGTTGTGTTCTTCTGAGTACTGACAGTAGTTTGCACTAATAGGCAGTTAACTTGGCTGTGCTCAAACTGTGAAATCTGTCTCCTTGTGGTGTGCGGCAGCTGATATCTTTGCTCAGTTTTCTGGCTTCAATTTATTGCTTTTTATAGATATGTCTTCTGGGTATTTCCCATATCTGCATATTTTAGTGATCACCCAGAGCTTGGGGCAGACTTTATACTCAGATTTTTGGGCTACCTCTCTCTGAACTCCCATAATCCCAGGGCTTCTCCCTTAAGTTTCTGCTTCCTCCATCAGCCCTCATTGCTACTGTCTAACACCACAAGCCAAGAAGGTTTCCACATCCTGCCACTGAAGCTCTAAGTGAGTTGGGAAATAAACTCAGTCAGAGGTGAAGCAAGTGCACAAATTTCATTAGGAACAGTCCTGTTATTTCAAGTGTAGAGCCTTTTGGTTTCCATTTACTATTTTGTTGAGCTCTCTGGGGTCTTCTTGTGTGTAACTTATTGGCCAGCTGGGGATTAGAGAAGCATCATTACTCAAGTTATAGATATCAGTCTTTCAGTGACTTCTTCACTTTCAAAAATTCTCTCTTAAATTCCCAGTGTTTCTTTTGTTCTGAATGTTGTCATCTTTCACGTCAAGCTAATAATGCTGTGATTTTCTACCATCTAATCTATGAGGATTGGGCGGGCCCCTTAGGTAAGAAAGTCATGGCCTCCCAGTTCTTCTTTGTTACAGTAACAGTCTTTGAACTATAAGCTCTTCTCCAGTTTCAACCTGCTCTTTATTATGTTGCAGTTTCTTTAAGTGGTTGTTTTTTGTTAAAGTCCAGCAAATTGGTATTGACGGATCAACACCTAAGTGGACATATAGGAATAACATTTATCGGGTGTCCGGTGGGTGGGAGGGGGGAGGAGGGGATGGGTGTATACAAACATAATGAGTGAGATCTGCGACGTTTGGGGGATGGTCACACTTGAAGCTCTGCCTCGAGGAGGGGGCAGGGGCAATATACATAACTGTAATATTTGTACCCCCATAATATGCTGAAATAAAAAAATAAAAAATTAACTTTTTATTTATAATTGACATATAATGATTTTTATATTATACATATATTGTAACATCACACTGTATCCCATAACATTGTCCAATTTCTATCATTATTTTTGTTGAAAGAAATTACCTGGAAATCATGGCTGTGATTTAATAGTACTTTCTTTGTGTTATTTTCCACTGATATATGTAAATAAAATTATATGCTGTGTTTATCACATTTTGGCAGAGGTAGGGTGTTGATTCCAAATAAGTAAAATAACCTACAAAGTATCCCTTCTTTTATTGTATGTGCTTAAGAACTATCTAAATACATAGAAACTATGTTTCTTTAAAATTTAAAGATCTTTCCATTAAACATTCTAGGCTCTACTCTCTCTGTATTACTTGGATGGTCTTCATCCATGGTCACTGTGCATCAGACTTTCAACGTATGTTTACATCAATCTTAATAATTTATATTTATTTTGAAAATAATTTTCTAGATATTTTAAGGTTTATTGGCAAAGTGTTTCACATGAGGTACTTTCATCCATCATTGTTTCATCTTTCATCCATACGGCTCCTCTATGTCAATGGTTATGTGTTCTTTCTGTCTCCTATCATGGATTAATTGAGTTTTCTCTTGTTTTCTATTACATTCATTTTATTTTGTTGTTTGTATGTCAGTTCCTGTTTTTTAGGTTGTGAATATCTTGCAGTCAGGAATTATGCTTTGCTCACCTGTGTCTAAAACACCTGATCCAATGCCTTCCACATCGTAGGTCTTTGCTAACTGTGTGTTCAATTGAACTGCAAAGACCTTGAGTTATTTATAAAGAAACTCTCTATTAAGCCAATTCAAAGTGGTTCATCAAACATTAGGGTTAAATGGGACAACACACTTTCATTTTACAAATGATGAAATTGGGAGGATACTTGATTTACCCAAGCTTACACACCAAGTTTGGGGTAGAACAAAGACCCTTCCAAGTAAACCATGCTGCATGCTATTAATAAAACGGACTGAATTCAGACAGCCTCAATTACCACCTCTTCCATATATATATATATATATATATATGCATATATATGTGTAGAATATGTACTGATTCCAACACAATTTTGAGCTCTATAATTATGAAAATCTTTCCATTAATATTCTGCTTTATAAAATCATTCTTGGTTATTAATTACACCTAAATTGGGGCCCCCTCTTCTTGGCATTGTGTCATCCCACGAACATGTCAATGTGTGATGGATGTGGCTAATTTACAGATTCTTTCCAACTTCATAGAGAATCACCCTGCCAGCTTTGGCAAGAAGGCTTGTTTTATTAAACTTGGAATCCACCATCAAAGATTAATACTGTCTGTGTGTGTCCCATTAAAGTAATGTGTTCCAATTGGGAGAAATAAGCAAGCTATCTGTTTTCTCTTGTCCATGTCTATTTGTTTCTATATGACAATAAATACAGAATATAGAAGAAAAGACTAAGCCGGAAATCAGGAGACCTGGGTTCTAGTACCAAATTATGTCACTAACTTGCTAGTGACTTATTTTCTTTCCAAGAATCACAGATTACTCCTCTTTAATTTGAAGCACTTAAATAGGTACACACAGTTTGAGCATACCTCAGAGGTCCAAAGGGGGCTCTATTTAATGGATAAGGCTAGAGAAATTTTCAGAAGCCACATCTTTCCCTAACCCTGGAAAATAAAAGGGAAGCTCCAGTTTTAGAGAAGTATTTCCTTTAAATTCTGCCATTAATCAGGGATTAAAAAAATAACACTCCTATTCCAGTAGAAGCCATCCTCCAAAAGTTTCACAAGGTACATACAGGAAACAGGTTCTCAATATCCAAATGACTGAGACATTACTTTCAGAACTTTTGTTTTAAGGTCATGGGGGAGAGGAAGCATGAGAAAATACTTTATAAGTGAGGTGGCATTAAAGATGGCCCTTGAAGAATGAATAAAGTTTTTACATTCGTTTACTAATTCATTTATTTTCTAGTTCTTTGTTTATTTAGTATGTAATCATTGAAATTCTATTTTGTATCAGGCCTTATGCTAGCCTTTGAGGATATGAGGGTGAGAATTGTGGAGATTATAGTCTAGGGTGGAAGTAGACATTAATCCAATAATCACAGATATGCATCATTATAAATGCCTGCAACTGTTACATAATATGGAAAGTACAGTGTTACTTCATACGATCCAATGAGGACAAGAAGAGTGTTCAGGGAAGGCCTACATCCTTGAAGAAGTGACACTTACTCTAACACCTACGTCAAAGGTGGGGGAGTTGGATAGAGGGACCCTGAAGAGGGACAAAGCGTGGCATTATTATGGAATGGAAACAAGGTCAGTGAGACTGAAGTCAATAATCAGACTTAGATTTTAAAGAGGATATTCCCAGCTAAAGAGAATAGATAATGGAAAAAGGTGTAACTTGTCCTGAGAATTACATGTATTAATAGTCACATTTGGTAGGGGCTTCGAATACCCAAGGAGGAAAATAGGAATTTGTTCAGGGAAAAAGTAGTATAGAGAGGTTTAGTTGACAGGTTAAATAATTCAGGCTTGGAGACTATGTGATGAAGAGAGATTCAGAAAAGTTATTGACCTCAGAGCACGCTTTCATGAACTTACATTTCTTGCCAGGTGAGGAGATTACAAAGAAAGGAGAAAAAAATAACGTCACTAAAAGAAATGGGCTCTTTGAGGGACACAATGTGTACAGACGGCTGGATGAGTACCTGCACTGATATTACCACACATCTTCTTGAGTTCTTTTATGTGGCTAGTTGCAAAAATGTGTGAGGAATGGAAGCTTAGCCTCTCCCTTTTCATCACAGATGCCGTTTGTTGTTGCTTCCTGCCCTTTTTTCTTCCTTGAGGTGTCACCCAAGCAGTACAAAGTGACACAGGAACAAGAAAAGCATCTCTTTTTCATAGTTGGGTTGCAGTAACAGATGGTCATGTTCACTCAGCAAAGACAAATAGCTCAAATGATAAACACGACGGGGTGGAGAGGTGCAGGAGGAAGATTTTTGCCAGAATCCTCATTGATAGCTGGCTCTGGGAAGAGAGCAATTGTCTTTTACAGTCTTAACTCCCACAAAGGCGGGGGCACTTGAGTACCTGTGCTGGAAAGGATGAGTGCACTAGACGGGAGGAGTCTGCAGAGGTGCATGTTTCATCGCACCGTGGGAAGCAGTTTCCACTCCTGTCCCCTCGGCTTCTACATCCCATCTCTCACAGAGTCCCGCCAAGTTTGCTTCTTAAATTTCTGTTTGCCTCTCCCTACTTCCACCCATTCAGGTCTCCATTATCACTTGTCTGTGTTATTTCACCAGCCTCTCAAATACTTCTCTCTCCTCCGCAACTGCTTCCTTGATTTCTAGTGTCTATGCTGCTGTCAAAGTTATCTTTTTAAAATGCTAATCCGATCGTGTTGCTTCCCCATTTAAAACCCAACAAAGATTCCCCATCTCATTCAATTCGTAATTCAGATTCCTGAACGTAGCATGAAGGAATCAGTCCCTTTCGTCTTTGGACCCTCGTCTCTGCCAAACATTGCTCCACCACAGATGTGCATACATTTCTGTTCAATCATCGACGGTCTACTTCCAGTTCCGTGAAGGTTCTTCACGATCCAAGCCCCATGATTTCCCTTTCTGGTTTGCTTTTACTGGAGTAGCTTGAAGCTTTCCTTCAAGACCTCATTCAATGTCTCCTTTCTGTGAGGTCAGTTTTGAACTTGGCCTCAACAGCACTGAACAATTAACTAATTCCTTTGGGCATCCACATGTTTTGACAGATCTCTGTCATCTGACCAATAATCATTTAACATATTGTAATTACTTGTTAATGTGACAATCTCCTCATTATTTGAGAGCTTTCTGTAGACAATGGCAACTCTTCTTTAGTCGTCATTTATTCCCATCGTCTATTATGAGCTCTTACAACGGCAATACTATCACTAATATTTATGGAGAGTTACTATGAGCCAGGAGTTTTGTGAAGACCCCTTTTGAAAGGCAGGGTGGTAGGACTTGAATATAATCTTTCCGAATCCAAGTTGTTCATTATATAAAGTATGATCCATTTGCTGATTTACAAATTGTGGGGACAAGTTATGTCCATAATGCATAAACTCAGCTAAGGACTTGAGAGGAAGGGGCAATTAGAAGATGAATGGAAGATTCATGTGTATGCCACAGAAAGCATTCAATGTAATTCAAGAAGTATTGATTAAATACCTGCTGTGTACCCAATCTTGTACTAAGCAATTGACCAAATGTTTGTTTCAATAGAGATGATTCACCTTATTCAAAGTCAATTTTTCCAATCTGTAAATGAAAATACATTAATATTTTGATAATTGTGTTTTAATCCCATGCACATAAAAAAAAAATCATAGCAAGGGCTCAATGCCATACTCACATCTAAGTTCAACGCAGACCATATAGTGTGAGAGGAAAGCACTGGCCTAGGAATTAGCAGAATTCCAGTCCCCATTCTGCCACTTTTTCACTGAGTGAGCCTGGGCCAGACTGTCCCCACTCTGTACCTCAGTGTCACCATCTCGACATTGAGAGAAATGGACTCTTCCGTCTCTTCCACCTTTGATGCAATCTAGGACTCTATACCCCCCCCCTCAGAAGTTTCTCTCAAAATGCTATTTTCTTTACCTTAAATTACAGTAATCCCTCTTCTAGTATTGCAGATACAAACACCAAGAAATCTTCCAGTGGCATTGGAGGTTTCTATCCTCAGGTTAATTATAAGGATTTTTTTTTTTTTTGGAGGAGAGAATATATCCATGAGACCAAAATAGAGACCTATAAGTAGCCCATTCTGGCCCACATTATTTTCATGTCATGTGTTACTAGAAAAGGCCCTAGAGAGGTTAGATAGGTAGCCCTGGAGTTACAAAGTCTGAAATCACATCCCAGTTCTGCCAACTGCATGACTTGAGAAACTCTGTTTCTCTGTCCCTCATTTTTCTCATCTTCAAAATAGGGACAATAATTTTACCTATAGCACAAGTTTTTTTTAAAGTAAATTCATATACAGGCATACCTCATTTTATTGTGTTTTGCTTTTCTGTGCAGATATTGCATTTTTAACAAA
Source organism: Cheirogaleus medius (assembly GCA_008086735.1). Taxonomy (NCBI): domain Eukaryota; kingdom Metazoa; phylum Chordata; class Mammalia; order Primates; family Cheirogaleidae; genus Cheirogaleus; species Cheirogaleus medius. Next base: position 8,290,588 of record VBSM01003204.1, on the reverse strand, counting down.
TTGAAGATATGTGGCAATCTTGCGTCAAGCCAAGTCTATGGATGCCATTTTTCCAGTAGCATATGCTCGCTTCCTGCCTCTCTGCCATATTTTGCCAATTCTCCCAATATCTCAAACTTTTTCAGTATTATTAGATCTTCTGTGGTGATCTATGATCGGTGATCGTCGATGTTACTACTGTAATTCTTTTGTGGCCCCATGAACTGCACCCATGTAAAATGGTGACCATAATTGATAAATACTGTGTGTGTTCTGACTGCTCCACTGACCAGCCCTACCTCCACCTGTGTCCATATCCTGGCACCTCCTTATTCACTGAGATACAACAATATTGAAAGTAAGCCAAGTAATAATCCTACAGTGACACCTAATTGTTCAAGTGAAAGGAAGAGTTGCACATCTCTCTCTTTAAATCAAAAGCCAGAAATGATTAAGCTTAGTGAGGAAGGCATGTCCAAAATCAAGATAGGCCAAAACCTAGGCCTTCTGCACCAAACTGTTAGCCAGGTTTGAATGCAAAGAAAAAGTTCTTGAAGGAAATTAAATGTGCTACTCCGGTGAATACAAGAATGATAAGAAAGCAAAACAACTATTGCTGATACGGAGAAAGTTTAAGTGGTCTGGAAAGATCAAACCAATCACAGAATTCTCTTAAGCTAAAACCTAATCCAGAACAAGGCCCTAACTCTTTTCAAGTCTATGAAGGTTGACAGAGGTGAGGAAGCTACAGAAAAAAAGTTTGGTCAGTTAGCAGCTATCAATATTAAGGAAAGACCCCCAATCAAAAGATTACAACTCACTAAAGGCTGAGATGATTATTAGCATATTTAGTAATAAAGTATTTTTAATTAAGGTATATACATTGTTTTGTTAAGACATAATGCTATTGTACACTTAACTATACTATAGTGTAAACACAACTTTTATATGCACTGGGAAGCCAAAAAATTCGTGTGACATGTTTTGTTGCAGTACTCACTTTATTGCAGTAGTTTGGAACCAAACCTGCACTATCCCTAAGGTTTTGCGTTTAGGTCTATAGTGTTTACAATAGTTTGAGCGTATATCGAGAACCCCTCAAATATTATTGTTATTGTGTATATCATTAATCAAGGTGCTACTTCACGTAACATAAGAAAACTAACATCAGAGAAGTGATATGACATTTCATAGTCAGAAAGCAACCCCTTCACTAAAACATAACACTAAAAATAAAAGAATAACTGTAATAGCAACAAACGTTTGTATAACCTTTTAGGTTTGCAAGTGTCATCAGATAGGAATCCAAGCTCACAAGAGAATCACCAGAGAGGTTAAGTGATTTTTCCCAAAGTTACCCAAGTAATTCATGACAAAGCTGGGATATAAACCTGGGTAATTTAATGCCACAGCTTTTCTCTGTTCCTTTAAAATTACAAAATCTAGAGTAGATAAAAGCCCCCACTCCCACCCCCTTGTGTTTCCCTAAATTCTTGACACCTGAGTTAATTCCATAAGAAAGGACTGGGAAGTTTGGAGAGGAGACAAGGTCAATGTATCTGTCAGAATGCCTGTTCATCTGCCCATCAATCATCCATCTTCCAGTTACTCTCTATGGATCTGGGGGAAGTTAAGCCCTGATTGAACTTAGCAGAACGTGACTCCTCTCTCTCTGGAGTCCTGCTGCAGTCTGCCTGCCTCGCCAATGCTCCTTGGAGCCCACCGGGAAACCCTGAAGTCTCCTGAAACTCTGAGCCCCATACTCCCAAGCAGATGTCCAAGGACGTTTGTTCACTTAACGGCTTGCACAAGACTTTGAAGATGTGCACTATCTCCCTATCAGCCTTTGCGAAACATGCATTATCCATCCGTCCTTGAAGTGGTTCCCATGGTGCAGTGATTAAAACAGTCCTGTACTGGATAAACCCGCTGCAATTTTCCAAAGTCATCATCTTGGCATTTCCCTTGCTATAGCAGAGCACCTCGCCTCCAATTTCTGGGCTCGCTCATTTGTTTTCCTTCAATCTTAAAGACACTCTTTCAGTGACCTCTGCTAAGGGAAGAGAACAGTACATACTTACCCAACATTATTCAGACATGGTGACAAATTGGTCTATTTTTTATGCTTGACAGAAATGGGAGGGGCAGGAAACAGGAGAAACACATCAACTCATGATATCTTTGACCACTGGTAGATAGAGTTTGGAAAAACTTTTCTTTCTCTTTTCCTTAAATTTCCCACCTTATATCTGTTCCTATGTGTTCTTCTTTCAATTAGTCCTGGAATGTGAAACATTTCCAAAGTTGGCTGCAGTCCTAGTGGGTTTTTGAAGGTATTATGACCAAGAGAATTGTGTCATCCCTCTCTTAAACCATTTCCTCTTCCTAATCTCCCTCTGCAGCCCGCCCTCCCTGGTGACACGATCACTCTCCAAGTGACCTGGTATGTAGATGTTGGATTCATTTTCACTCCTCCCTCTTCTTTATTCCTTATGCTGTTAAATCCTATTGATTTCTAAGGACATATTTCCTTTGTTCACATTTCTTTGCATTTCTACTGTGTGTCTCTAGTATGGGTTTATGAGGGCGTGACTCACCTCATCTGTGGTTGTATAGTTTTTGTTATTTCAACCACAGTGTCTTGCACTATATAATCACCTATTGTTTTGCATCATATTGTAATTAATATAAAGCACAGTTGGGCTGATTATCCTTCCCTGCCTGTTTAGGTGTTGTACGGGTGTTCTTCCCTGAACGGCGCAGTTATTCAAGGTGTCCTTGTCTACTGTCTCTGTTGAGCCAGGAATCAACCAAAACCATGGACTGTAGATGGGTGGAGAATTTACTTTTTCTGATCTTGACCACAGAGGGATCAAGGTGGCTGGGAGATAATTCTATGCAGTGAACTGTAGAGTGGAATTGTTCACTTAGAAACAGATTGGGAAATACACAGGTAGAAACCAGAAAAGTGACCAGCTAAATCATTCCTTGCTCTGGGCTATTCCTTGTGCTATTATTACTGGGCTCATCCTACCACTCTCTCATTAACTTCTTGCTGATCTATCTCCCTACACAAGGCTGTGGACTCCTTGTGAAAAAGAATTCTTCCTTTTCTGACCAATATATCCTTGACCCTACAGAGTTCTCAGTGTTTCTTAATAGCAGCTTAATACTTTTTTCAATTGAGTTGAATTATGACAGTCTTTGGGGCTAGAGACTTTATAACTTAACTTTCATTTTAAAATTTCACTTTTTCCTCTCTTTTGTTTATTTTCCTATTGTTCTTGCTCAGTATCTTAAAGTCTTTTCTCCTTCTTTTTTTTATTTAATTCTTATTGGTCTCAGCTCTACAATGAGAAACTGAAGGAAAAAGAACTGTTTGCCCCCTGGTGGGCTGGGGTGTTACATTGCAGGAGTGTATTGCTTATAAATTATTGCACTTCAAGCAAGAAAACCCATGAAAAGAGGTAAAGCCCCTGGAAAATTGTGAGATCTTCTATGAAGGGTGTTAGTTGGTATAATTATGTTCACAAGTAAAAAAGAAGAGCTCTAATATAAACTGACTTATGCAATGTGATATTTATTATTTCGCATCATTAAATTTCCAAATATAGGGTAGACATCAAGGTGAATAGATTCAGTGTCTTTAAGAGGCTGAATCTTTTTCCATATCTCTTCTCTGCTATCTTTGGAATATAAGTTTTATCCTTAGACTCATTCCCCTAAAGTTTATAAGATGGTGGCCAGCAGCAAATGGGGCATTGTGTTTCCTTATTTACATTGAACGTGGAGCAAGATTCACAATCATGAAACGTGCTCTTTCCTTTAGCCAGTTTAGAATGTGTGCCTATCTCTTAATAAATAAGAGGCACCAAGAGATTGTGATACACACATTGGCATGTGACCGGGTTCCTGGACCCATCAGTGGCAAAGAGGGAAGGGTTATCATGATTGGCTTAGACCAAGATTTCTCAACAACGGCACTATTGATATCTGGGGTCAGATAATTCTTTGTTTTGGGGACGCTATTCTGTACATTGAATAAGCATCATTTCTGGATCACTAGATGTCAGTAGCACCCCTCCCCAGACATGACAAATAAACAAAAAGTATCTCCACACTTTGCCATATGTCCTCTGAGGGTAAAGTTGTCCCTAGGTTGAGAACCGCTGGCTAGGACCAGTAAACTTGAATATCTGGGAGTCAACCACAACGTCTGCCAGAATTAACAATCCCTCTTTTCGCTAGTTTTCTCCTTGGAGAAATAAAATTTTGAAATTTTAAGTTTTATTTTAAAACGTTTGTTTTATTTTAAACTGGTCTCTCTGATGTTTGCTTCATAAGTGTCAGAACGTGCAGTCTGCAAGTGGCTGCATACGGTCTCAGCGTCACCCTGATTTTGCTTCGTACTAAACATGCTACTCTCTAGTATGGGGCCTTTTCAGTGTCCCAGTTGGAAAGGTGCCATCTGAGGAGGGAGGTCTGTTTGAGGGAATTCAATGTCATCGAAAGAGAAAGAAAGAGGCAGTTGAGAGGGGGGATAGAGAAATGGAGGGGAAAAATATGACATTGGAAGCAAGCAATATTCTTCATACCCATTAGAATAATTACTGTTTGTTTGGCCTCTATTCTATGAACAGGTACTGTGTTGAATGCTTTAGGTGCATTACCTTATTTAATCCACAATAATACACATAATTTATGCATCTGTATATCCATTTTACAAGTGAGGAAATTGAGGTCAAGAGTTATTTTATTTTTGTCTAAGATCAGCAACTATTGCATTCATAATATGGCATAATGTGGGTATACCATAGAAATACAATTTGAAACTAGCATCCTGCCACTCTAAATGCATTACTTTCTAGTCCAACATCTGCCAATACCTGTGTCACTCTCGTTTGATGAGCTCAGCCTTCGGGGCTCTGACCATCTAGGATTCCATCATTATGAGGACAGGGATACTGGGCTCAGGGAGCTGGGAGAGGTTGGGGAGCTTTGAAAGAAAAAGAGGTCAGGGGAATGAAAGTCTGCTCTGCCTTACAGACTCGTCTCCATGAGGCTGGCTTCTGACTCATGTGATAAATCCTGTTCTCTCAAGTCACTTTCTTTAGCCACAGCTGCACACGACATAGTAATCACCATCAGAGGGGTCATCTCCAAATTGCAAAGGACAGGCCAGCAGAGGAAATTATAACAGATAACACAAAATGCCTGTGTATATCCGTCATGCAGACAAAGGCTGTGTGCAGAATTCTAACTCTGTCCCCGCCCCGTCCCCATCGCCTTCCATTCCTTTTGCAATTGCCCTAGTTTGAACCACATTTTTCAAAAGTCTCCTCCTCGCCTTTTCTCTTCATCCTCCTATCCATTTTACTTAATTGGATTAATTTTTTTTCTGAACCACTTAACATTTAAATTCTCTGCTACCAAAAATAAACAGATGAAACAATAAAGAACTGTAATAAAAAAACAACCAAGCCATGGCTCTTTGGTTCGTTGTGCACAGTCCCAGGCTCAGCATCCCACCCCTCTGTGATCTGGTCCCATCTCAGACCTCACTGCTCTATCAGATCCCACCACACTGAAACTCGTGCATCGTACACATGGTCACTGTGCCCCTCTGCGTCTTTGCTCGTGCAGCTGGGTCAGCTTGGAACATTCTGATAACTCTATGTGTGCCGGGCTTGCCCTGTTTCAGCAATCCCATGTTTTTCACTCTGAGAAGCTAGAGTCGTTACACCCATTTTACAGATCACCAAAACGTGAGAAACTCCATTTGAGTCATGTAGTTTACAGGCTGTACAGCAGGGCACCTCCACCAATGTGATAGTTTGGAAGTCAAAGCACTATGTCTTCTGATCTTCTAATTCTTCATCTGATGTAATAGTCACCATTTTTTACCACCCAGTTGAAGCATAAGCATGTACACTCAAAATCGCATCCAGCCCCATTTCTCACAGCTACTTTATCTTCATACTTCAGCTGGTAATATCAACATAGCCCATGTAAGGGCATTATCAACAAACGTTCTCTCCTGCTCCCTTTGTCCTAAACTCAAAGGAATTATCTCCATGAGATTAATCCTGAAGCTGCTGTAGCATTTGTACAGGAGATGGCATCTCCCCTTATCTTAATTGCATATTTGTGAAACCCGCCCTGTGCTAGCTTCATATGGCATGCCATTTGGTGTTTATGACCATCATACTGGAGTTCACAGCATATGGGGAACTCACCCACTCTGAATACTAAGCTTATCCAATATCTCTCCCAGAGCCGGCATGAGAAATAACTAATAAAAATGATTACAATAATAGAGGGTCATATAAATGCCAAATGCAATAGCGATTCTTCATTCTAAAGTTTCTTAATATCTTCTCTACCAACATTATAAAAGTGAGGGAGGGAGAAGGCAAGACATCATATATAAATAATCAGAAATATTTCCTCAAGCTTTATTTCGAATTCTTCTATTAAGGGTTAAGATTCAATTTTAGGGTCAGCCTGAAGGTGAGGCAAAGTTTCAGGGATAATGGAATAGGAAATTGTGTGGCCTTTACAGAGTCTTCTCTTTGTATTTATGAATTTTTCCCCAACCAGCAATAATAATAATATAAAAAGATACAAGAATAACACTTAACTAAATCAGATGCAGATGGCTGTTTTATCAAGAAGAGGCAATTTTTATCATTTTAAAAGCTTTTGTTTTTGTAAAGGAAAGAAAATGAGATGTGCTCCTTTGCTTTTTTTTTTAAGAGAGGAAAAAGCATATGTTTTTTAATTTGAAATGGAGTATTAATGGTGTTATCTCCCAAGAATTGCTTCACTAGAGTGAATTGTAGAAAATGCATTTACTTGCAAGCTTTCTGGTAAATTCTTCTCTGACTTAGAGAGTTAGTGGCATATTATATCAGCCTCCTTTTCCAAGACAATACTGTACACACAACCTGAGAGTCAATTTCCTCAGCCTCTTTTTACTAGATCATCTTGTTTACTTTGTTTATATTATTGATTTAAGGAAAATCATTTGGTAAATATTGAGTGTTCACCTAAACAAGAAGGTAGTGATATGCAGCAAGTAGACAGAGAGGGATATATTGTAACTGGGATAATAAAATCTTGTATGTGCACTGAAATTTACGGTTTGCATTATCCTGTTTGAACCTCACCAAATCCTGGAGTTATGTGGCTAGACTATCAGGTCAATGTTTCAGTTTGGAAGTCAAAGGATGGGGAGTTTAATTGCCTTTCCTGTGGCCCCTTCCCCCTGGACAGCTTGTAATGGAACCAGAACTAGAGCCTTTGCCAGTCAATCTAATGTTCCTTCTACACAAAGCTGCTTCCAGATTAAACTTCAACCAATCCACCCAGAAGCATTTATAGAGTGCCTACTATTTAGCTGGCACTGGAGTTGAAACAGTCACACACATAATAACGTTTTTAGACACTGTCTCTGTATACGAGGTGCTTATCATTGACTCTAAAAGACAAGACAGAAATGCACAAACTACTTAGTGAACAAGATATGAGTATAGACAACTGCAAGATCAATGTAGGCTGGCAAATTGGGAGGCCTTACTGAGAAGGAGGTCTCTAATAAAAACCTTTGGAATGAGAAGAAAATTAATAATGGTATTGGCTAGCATTTATTGAGCAGTTACTATATTCCAGTCACTTGAGTTATATAACCTGATTTATTCAATCTGCAAACATTTTCTGGTTTTGACACAAAGATGCTATCAGGGAGACTTGTAGAAAAGAAATTCTGATTCGGGCACTTTAACTAATTGCCAGGAGCATGTGACTTCATTTCTTTGGTTCTCATTTTATTCATCTGAAAAGCAGTGGTTTATAAAAATTACCTAATTTTAAAAATTCCTGTCAACCGTGAATAAAATGAATCAAAATATTGGCAAATAATAATGACCCTATGATAATTTGTTTTTGTTGTAATAATTATTGCTATTTTTATCATTACTACTCTGTGGTAAGGGCTAAAGGTACAGAAATAAATAAGAAAATTGCTCTAGACTTAAGAAACTCCATCTAGTAAAGGGGATTGTCCACATCCCTGCTTTCCCCCATTCCTTTATCCTTTAGCCCTCCCTCTCTTCTTTCTTTCGTCCCTTCCTTCCTTTCTCCTATCCACCCTTTTTCCTTTCTTCCTTCTCCCATCATTCTTTCTTTCTTTCCAAATCTTTTTATAATGTGCCATTCCTTCCCTTCTTCCTTCCACTATTATGTAGTAAGTGCCTCCTCCCTGCCAGGCAAAAACCAAAGTGCTCAATTTTTAAGAATCTATTAGGCACTGACTCAGCCCCGAAGAAAAGCCCAATCTAGAAGGGGAAATAACCCATAACCCACTGGTAAGTCTTAATGCCACTTACAGAGTGATCACTGGACCATGAGTCCTGTAATGAAATAGGAAGCTCCCATTACCACCTACTAACCTGAATCTAATCAAGCCTCTAGAGAAAACTTTCAGATTTTTGTCTAGAAGGGGATAAACATGCAATGACACTATCAAGGTACAGTCAGATAAATATATGTGGGAAAGTCTATACCACAAATTACCCAGTTTAAAAAAATAAAAATAATGTCAATTTTATAAGAAATGGAGTAAGTTCCTTTTACATGTAGTTCAAAAATAGGCAAAAGTAATCTGTGCTATAGAGAATAAATTGGTGGTTCCTTATTGAGTGCATACAGGCTAGGAGGGGCATGTGGCTGGAAATTATCTGGCTAATAATCTGTATGGTCTAAGGAACATATATCTAGTTCTAGATACATGAGTATATAAAATGCATTGCTCTGTAGACTTAGGATGTGTGTACACAAAAACATTTTAATTACCTAATTAATATAAAGAAGGAGGGAGAACTCTTATACATTCAAGTAAACTTAATAGATATATCAACCACCTTGAATGTGTAGATCTTTTTGGATTCCAACTTGAAAAACAAAACTTGAAAAAATGGACATTTTTGATATGATGGGGAAATATTGAAGACATATTGGATATTGCATGACAATAAGAACTTCATAATTCCATTATGAAATAATAGTAATATAGTAATAATGATGAGGGCAGAGGAAGAGAGAAATTGGGAGGAGAAGGAGGAAATGGTTCCAATCTGTTAGAGATACTTACTGAATTAATTATCGATCAACATGATAAGGTGTGTGGTATTTGCCTCCTAGGAATTTAGGTCAGGGATCAACAAACTATGGCCAGTGGGCCAAATTCAGCTACCACCTGTTTATTAGAATCACCCACTGTCATCCATTTATATACCGTCTATGGGTGCTTTTGCATTACAATGGCGGAGTAAATAACTGTGGCAGTAATTTCTTCCTTCAAAGCTAAAAATATTTACTATCTGGCCCTTTATAGAAACAGTTTGTAAATCCCTGCAGTGGAGAAGGAGTGGGAGAGAAAAAAATAAAAGGAAGGAAGGAAGGAAGGAAGGTCTGCAAGTAAGCAAGCAGGATAATGATGAAAGAGAGAGAGAGAGAGAGAGAGAGAGAGAACCACAGAATGTTGACAGATTACATAGAGAAATCTTTTTCTATGATCTCTACTTTTATGAATATGTAAAGAATAACATATTTTTAAATATTTTAAATGCAAACATACCCCACTATGTTTACAGCTGCTCCTAATTCAAACCATCACTATCATCTGGAATTTTCTAATGGTTTCTACCTGGTCTTTGTTTTCTAACACTCTCTGCAGCACCCTCTCTGGTTAATCTTGGTGAACTTAAAGTCTATTCCAAGTCCGGACCTTTCACTTTGCCCACCTTACCTGGAAACACTCTTACTGGCTCTTTGATTTTTTCTGTCATCCAGTTCTCATCAGAGAAATCTTTTAATTGATCTATATTCTCTATTACCTTACAGAGCTTTATTTTTTTCAGAGTATATATATTTACTTGTTATCTTGTCTGTTGTTTTTTTATCCACTATAAAGTAAGCTACATATAAATGGAAACCTCTCTTGTTCCTTATTTCATGTCCAGCACATAGGAAAAAAATATGGGAAGTGAAAGAGAAATAAAACAATAAATTAAGAAACTAGCAGATTCATAGTGAGCAGACAGGTATTCTGAAACCAAAAACATGGAAATTCCTCTGAAACCAAAGAAGGAGAAAGCTGATAGATCCAGGAGGCTCAGCAGGGCAGAAGTCCAAGAGAGATGGAAGGAGCATCAGTTCACCATGATTCAGCTCACCAGGCATTTAGGGAACAATTTCTGGGTCAAAGGTGTGATGTTGGCACTGGAGAAACAGGAACACCTAATGCAAATTCCTTTATACTCAGTCTAGTGGTAATAATGTTAGGGTAATAATATCTATCCTGTTAACCAGTACTGATAATTTTCTATGTTCCAGGCCATGTTGTTTAAGGATTCTACGTGAATTATTCCATGGGCATTCTTTCTTACAGCAATTCAATGAGTTATATACTATTATATATTTTAAGAGAAAAAATTGAAGTGCAAAGAAATAGTGACTCATTAAGCGCCAGTAGGTGAAATGCTTATAACCAACTACCAATGTAAAGGACAGTAGTGGTGAAGTATTGCCAAATCCTTCTGTACAGTTGAAAGGATAGGATGATTTATCAGGGCATATCAGAGAAGGCTTCGTAGGTGAGGAAAGGAGCATTTGGTCTGTGTGTGACAGAATAAAAAAGGCATTGCTACCTGAGGTTGGAAGAATGGGCTTCCCAAGGTGATGGAAGGCCATGAGTGACACCATAAAGAAGTCAAAACACAGTTGAGGGCTTGATGCTAGACTCTAGAGTCTGATGGTACTCAAAGTTGAAATCTGATTCTGATATGTAGTGGCTCTGTGACCCTCACTAAGGTCATAGCCCCAATTTCTGACTCTATAAAAATGCTGCCTATCACATTGAATTTTACTGGGAATTAAAATAAACCTTGCATTTGATGCACAGTACCTCGCACATAGCAATCACTGACAATTCTTTCAGCTCTTCATCCTTGCAATGCAGGAACAATAAATACATGAAGCATCAAGTAATTGGTGTGTAAAAGTTTGTAAAAGGTAATCTGAGATCAGTTAGCTATGAATGTGAGAAATTTTAACTTTGTTCTATAAACCAAGGGTTTCAGCCTCACATAAAGGGAGCTGAGTACACTAGGCAGGAAATTCCAGGGAGTTGAAGTTCTGAAGTGAGCTCAGTGGGGCACCTCAAAGTACTATGTTTTATGATTATTGTTGAGCACATTTCATGGCTAAATAAAAGAAAACTTGGGAGTCAAAGCAGCCACTAATTTGAGAGCTCTGTGGAAGCAGTGGTATTCTTTTGAGAAAGAACACGCTCCGACTTATTTTTGGAAATATTGCTCAAGCAACAGTAGGGAGAATGGATGGAGGGAGATGAGACTTAAGACAGTCTGAAATCAAATGAGCAGTGAGTACCTGCACAAGAGAAATTACAGAAAATTTAAGAAGACAAGGGTAATTGGACAAGCACTGGTTCCATAGGGGAAAAAAATGATGCTAGACCCAAAGCAGAAAATTTAAAAAAGAAAATACAGACATTTGTCTTAATTTTTTAAAAATCCAAAATTCCCAAAAGTGGTCCAAAGCAACCCTCAGAGCCACTGGATAAGCTCGGGAAGACCCAGACGTGGCTCGTGGCTTAGAGTTGGTGATGTTACTGACAAGTTGGAGAATGTTAAGACCTACTGTCCCAGAGTGATGTTGGTGACTTCACTGCACTGAGTCTCATGTAGCTGAGACAGAAAGATAGGCATTAAAATGTCAAAGTTAAATATCAGATACTTGCATTCAGAAAAGGTTATGGGGGTAACCAATTAAAACTTTCTTCCACAGTGCAATAGCTCCTTCTACATCATAGCAGAAATGTCTGTCTCCGAAGCTTTATAAACCTGTGTCTTCCATGGAAGTATTTATCAAAACAATCCTTTCCAAAACATTGCATTGAGCACTACTGTGCAAATACCTGTGCTCTGAAAAATGCAAGTGATTTCAAGAAGAAAAAAATTCCAGACCCTTTAACCAACATGGTCTCTAGGCCTGGACTATCCAGTTAGATAATGACTAGGCACATGCAGGATTAGTGAGCACTTAAAATGCAACTTGTCCAAATTGAGACATGCTGGAAGTATGACATACACCCTAGAATTAAAATACTTATAATAAAAAGTGAAATATTGTATTGATATTTTTCTATTTATTGCATGTTGAACTTATATTTTGGATATATTAATTTAAAATATATTGTTAAAATTAATTTCACCTGTTTCTTTTTGACTTTTCTGCTGTGGCTACTTAGAAAATTAAATTTCTCATCTGGTTTTCCTTTGTGACTCACTGTATTTTTATTGGACAGTACTGCTTTAGACTAAACAGTTGGGCTTCCTGCTGCTCCCGATGTACCTGGCACCTTAATGCCCTCATGCCTTGACCTGTGCTCCTTTGTCAAAATCCAACTCATTCCTGAAACACACCTGAAAGGCCAGCGCTTCCATTCATCCTTTTATAAAATGTCTAACTACATGTGATACTCTGTGAACTCCTACAGGATTTTTTTTTATTCTTATAATGTATTTATCTTAGCTTTCCTTGTATCTTTACATTTATTTTACCAGTATATAAATTCTTTGAAGACAAGGATCATATAAAACACATTTTATGACCCAGAGAGCTAGTATAGTACTTTATAATATTTTTTTCTTCAGAATTTAAAATAATTCAAGGGTCCTATAACCTGTTACAAAGTCAAAATGCTTTGGGGATCTCAGAAAAGGGGATATTTATTCCCTTGTTCCTTCTTTGAAGACATTGTAGCTACTAAGGTAGACAGTCAACAGCCTTGGAAAGAAAAAAAAAGATGCAGAATGAGTTCCTAAGAATGAGGAAGCTTAGCCTGGGACTATAGACCATAAAATGTAAGTTAACAAAACATACATTCATGTACAAGACACTCGAGAGACAAACAGACAGACACACTTACCAGCTGGCAAAGGCTGGAAAATGCTCATCTTCTCACCATGCTAGGGAGTAGCACTCAGTCTGTGCTATGGTTTAAATGCACATGTCTCCTCAGTTCATATACTGGAGTTTAAACCCTAAGGAGATGGTATTCAGAGGTGAGCCACTTGAGAGATGATGCGGCCATGAGGGCTCTACCCTCATGGATGGGATTTGTGTCCTTATGAAAAAGGTTGAGGAAGTGAGTTTGTCCATTTTTGCCTCTCTGTCCTTCCATCACGTGAGGACACAGCAACAAGGAGCCATCTTGGAAACAGAGAGGAGCTCTCACCAGACCCCGAATCTACGGGTGTCTTGGTCTTGGATTTCCAAGCCTCTGGAGCTGTGGGAAATAACATATGTGCTTTTTGCTTTTTTTTTTTTTTATATAAATTACCCAGTCTACAGTTTCTTGTTATAGCAGCCAGAATGAACTAAGACAGTCTAATTTGTCAGAGTTTAGATGCCAGTTAACTCCTGTAACATACAATGTTCAGCTTTCAGTGGCTTAATGAAATACAAGTTTAAAGTTCATATTTCCTGCACAACACAATCCCATGTGGGGAGTTACGGGTTGAGGGAAGCTATGCTCTGCACAGTAATTCAAGGTCCACACTCCCTTCATTCTGTGGCCTCCTCTCCTGTAGGTGACAAGAGTACTCTCCATTCAACTACTGTAAGAAGAAAAAGAGAGACTGGAAGGTTTATTAAAGGATCAGCCCCAGAAGAGTGATACGTAACTTTCATTCCCATCCCATTGACATAAACTCAATCATACAACCACACCCGACTTTAAAAGAAGGACAGAGAACATAGTCCAAATGTGGGTTAAAGAAGAAAAAGAGATCTAATATGTTTGTGAACACTGGAGTCTCTAGCACAGTAGGTTGCATTCAGAGTAGGGCTTTTGACGACTTGTTTTTCATTCATTCCTTTAATACAGGAATTCTCAACATTGATACTATTGACATTTAGGGCTGGATGATTAATTATGTGAGGCTATCCTATGCATTTAGGGTGTTCAGAAGCATACTGACCTCCACCCACTAGATGCTAGTAGCACTCCCCCTGATCATGTCAATCAAAAATGTCTCTAGACATTTCCATATGTTCTTGTGGGGGTGGGGGCCCATTGTACACAGCTGAACTTCAAGCATCACATCAGGAAGGACCAACAACCTCAGACAACAGGTCCTATCTCAATTGTCAGCACATTTATGTGCCTGCTCCTACACTTCTCTCCACTTCCATTTCCCTCATTCTCTTATCTTATGATCAATACTTTGCCTCTGAATTCTCTATCATTTTCAATCTTTGTTTAGTCCTCTTGTTCTGGAATATTGAACTCAATTTCCCACAATTTCTTGAATGTGCATGCTTAGTCCAAGACAAAGTCTTTATCATTTTTTTTCTAACAGGGAAAGAAAGTCATATAATAACTAAAAGTACCATATTTTGAAAATGTAAAAATATTGGCATGAATGTCACTGCTACCACATCCTGCACTCTTCGTGGACACAGCTAACCAACCACAATACTCTTTCCTCTTGAGCCTGGAGGCCACCTCTGAATTCAGGCAGCACTTGAGGCAGTCACTGTTGATTGATCAGAATTGGCTCAAGAGACTACAACTATTTGTTCTCCAAGCTCTGGTCCAACACCTTCATTTTAGAGATAAGGAAACTGAGACCCAGGTGATGAAATGGATCACAGAGGCCACACAGAGTTTTGGTTTCTGGGCTTCCTGTTTCTTCTTTGCCCATACAGTATAAAGTAAGGAGACTTGTCCAAATCCTATAGAACGTTGTCGAAAGCAGAGCCTTGGAAAAGGCTGCCAAATGCAGAAGTATTGCTTGGAGGGCAATTGGAGTGAACTTGAGTTTAACCAGATTCTCTTCTGTTTGCTTTTTGAACAACAAATAATCCAGTATATTGAGCAGAGATTGGAGGGGTCTGATTATACCCACCATTGTGATTTTTAAGAGATCAAAGAAAAAAGCAGCTCTAGATGCTAACTAGATGGCTGAACTTAAGATTCAAGAAAAAGCAGCAGCAGCCACGTGAAAAATAGGGTTAACTTCAGCAGAATGCATGCAGCTTGAATGTGGCATGTATATAGGAATGATAGGACTTGAGATTCAGTGTTAACACACAGCTTTTTTTGAAAAAAAATTCAGCAGAGTCTGGTGGGAAATCAGAGGCTGTTTATGCTTTATCGTTTGTATACAATAAAATACATTGGGAAGAAAAATTGATCCTGGCTCATTTTCTCATCTGGGTTTTATTTCCCTACCCTCAGCTTTTCTGGCTGAGGCTGACATTGCCCATGTTTATGTGAAATGGGCTGATGCTCTCATCTTGCCTTTCAATAATTATAGGTCTCCCCAGGAAAGTGGCTTTACAGAGGAATTTTATAAAGGTTTTAAAGATTTTTATTATGAAGGATTCAGCTCTTCCACAATTATTAGTTTTAAAAGGTACTTTGTAGCCATTGCGAGTAGAACAGCTATCGATCCCCTTACAAAGGGAAGACTGATTCTCGTACACCAATGTGAGGCCTGTACCTTGGCATCTCTTAAACTGATATAATGTTGTGAAGTAAAAAGGTCATTTTTCTTGCTGGAGGGCTTCTTATCCCCCTAATGGTGACAGAAGAAACCTTAGGCCTATGGGCAATAGTAACCACAAATTTCACTCTGGTTTTAACAAAAGTTAAATAACTGGTTGAACAACTGTTCATCAGAGACTGTAATGAACCTTGCATTATTGCAAAGTTTGCTCAGGATGCAATTGCCAAACTTACTAAATAGACAGCCTGCTAAATATTTTTTGACTCAGCTTTCTCCTCCCCTTCACCTCTGCCTTAGCTACCATACCTTCTGCATGGCACGACTGAAACAGCTCCCCAACAGGTATGTCTTCTGCTTGTGTATTTTATGCTATAGTTTAGTGTTTTCTCCATTGCCCACAGGAGAGAGTCCAAACTGCTCCATCTGGCATGCTAAGCCTCTGGTGATCTGGTTCTGAAACACTTTGTCTCTTAACTTGCTCCTGCATGAACCTCCTGAACCAGCCTAACAAATTACTGATCACAGCACATTTTATTCGGTGGAATAAAATAGTTTGTGGCATGTCTTTCAAGGCAGCTAGGCAGCGTAATGCATGGCTTAGGAGTTTTAGAGCCAGAGAAATATGAGTTTTAATTTTTGTTTCTTCACTTGGTGAATGGCCTTGAGAAAATCATTTAACCTCTGGAATCATATGTTCTAAACTATCTAGACTAGGCATAATGATAAGAAGAAACAGATGTAAGGGGCCAGACATAGCAGCTGACATATCATTGCTATGCCATAAAAAAGGAACTATATTTCCATAGGTTATATAATAAAATGGGAAAGTGCGTAAGTGCCAGAGGCAAGTAAGTTAATGTCTCTGAATCTCAGTTTTCTTACCTGTAAAACAGGGATAATGAAATGGGCATAGCTGGAATGTGAGGATGAAATGTGATCACAGGCATCCAATGACTAGTAGAGAGACCAACATAAAATTGATGTTTCAAACAATGGTAGATATTATTGTTATCATGCCCTCCATACAATACCATGGCACAAAAATCATTATGAAACTGCATTCCAACCACACAATGTGGATAGTGTGATAGAGGTGATGTCACACCGTCACACTGTGGGCCATTCATTCATTCAGTTTATTTAATGAAAATTCTTTTTAATTACCACTGTGCTCCAACTATGGTTCCAGGTGATGGAAATATAAAGAAAAGATGAATGTTATCACTCTTGTTCACAGGGAGTTCCCAATCTACTGGAGGAAAGAAGATTTTTAAAAATGAAGAATATATTATAATACACACAGGTGAGAAACACCCCAGTAGTGCTCTGCAAATATATATTTTTAAAAAATGAAACTCGTTACCCTCAGAGATAGCTTCATGAAAGTGTTTGCAATTTGAGGATGAAGGAGGAGTGATATCCCAAAAGAGAGTGGCTAGAGTAGAACACTCTGGAAACAGGTAATGATTTGAACACAGATGCAGGGATGAGAAAGATTTGGATGATGCTGGAGCATGGATAAAGATAGGGGAACAGGATGCCACATGGCCGGAGACAGGAGCTTAATCTGGAGTCATGGAAAATCATTGTAGATTTTTTAATAGCAGAGTAATATGGTCAGAGAAATGCCTTAGACAGATAAATCTGAATGGATAGGAGGAGGGACAAAATGAAGTTTTGGAGATCAGTTAGAAAGCTGTAGTAATAATCCAGTTAAGAGTGACTAAGGGAGGCCAGGTGTGGCAGCTGTGATCCCAGCACTTTGGGAGGCCAAGAGAAGAGGCTCGCTTGAGGTCAGCAGTGTGACAACAGCCTGGGCAACATAGTGAGACCCCATCCCTAAAAGGAAAAAGAGAAAAAAGAGTGACTAAGGGAACTAAGGTGGTTATAGCGGAAATTAAAGACAATCCAGACCTAAAAGAAGGGGAAAAATTAGTCAATTATTACTGTGTGGGGAACACTGTACTTTTTGTTAAATATTGCTATATTCTAGTTTGTAAACCCAACAATTATTTTAATGTTTAAACATGAAAATTTTGTCTTATCACCAACAAATATTAGCAAATAAGATCAAGTGAATTTCCTATGGCCACACATCAAACACCTCGCTTGGTGCTGGAATCAAGATTAAAATGCATATTGGTCTGGATCCAAAGTCCAAGAGCCTTCCATTCCCAAGTTCTACTATGCCCTCCTGGAAAGAAAAGCATTAGTGTTCTTTGCTCTGCAAAGCGAGGTGTGAGGTGTGACAAGATCATGAAGTTTGTGGAGGAGTGTGATGGAAGATAAAGCCCTGCAAATAAACAAGGATTAGAGTGCCCAAAGCCTAGCGTGCCATATGTTTGAGTTTGGACCCTGTGGGCAATGCTGGATGCTGGAAGAATTTGGGGGAGTTGAGAAACATGAACATGAGATGGAACAAAGGTAGGGACACAGGTAAGGGGCCGTTACAAAGATTCAAGCCACTGTGTAGTGGCTTGAACCAAGGCATGGCGGCAAGGATGGAAGTTTGCTTATCAATATGGAAAGATACTGACAATACATTGCTAAGAAGTAAAAGCAGATTTTCAAACAATATAAAGTCCACTTTGTATTTAGAAGATAGTTATGTTTGTATCTTTATAGAGGTCTCTCTCTTTCTCTCATCTTAATAGGTAATCCTAGAGTGAGAAGATGGTTGGCACTTTTTCCTACCCTTTTTGATTATAGCTAATATATTTAAAGTAATACTGTGTCAGGAACTGTGCTAAAAGCTTTATGGTCATTTGCTTATTTAATCCTTATGATAGTTTTATGAGCTATGTATTAATGTAATTATCAATGAGATATCATCTCACCCTAGTTTAAATGACTTTTATCAAAAAGACAGGCAATAACGAATGCTGGAGAGCATGTGGAGAAAGGGGGAAACCTCATACACTGTTGGCGGGAATGTAAATTAGAGTAACCATTATGGGGAACAGTATGGAGGTTCCTCACAAAACTAAAAATAGAGCTACAATATAACTCAGCAATTGCACTGCTAGGTATATATCCAAAAGAAAAGAAATCAGTATATCAAAAAGACACCTGCACTCCCATGTTTACTGCAGCACTATTCACAGTAGTCTAGATTTGGAATCAACCTCAGTGCCCATCAATAACTGAATGGATAAAGGAAATGTGATACATATGCACAATGGAATATTACTCAGCCATTAAAAAGAATTAAATCCTATCATTTACAACAACATGGATGAAACTGGAAAACATTATGTTAAGTGAAATAAGACAAACACAGAAAGGCTATTACCATTATTATTATTATTATTATCCCCATCTTAATGTGAAATTGAAGTTCATGGAAAGGAAACGAACTCATGAATACAGATCACATGACCACACACGTTTTCTTGGCATGGTGAGGACTCCAACTAAGCCTGTATACTTACACAGACTAATCTTTAACAACTATGTTACACTTTATCATTGATCTATCATTTCCTTTTATTCAAGATAAAATATATCTCATTTATTTCTAAATCAATTTACATAGGCTATAAAACATTCTTTACCAATTAAGTTTATTACTTAGCTATCACTTATTCTTGAAAAAAATGACCATTTTATCTCTTAAAACTTATAAAAGAAATTCATGCATGTGGTAAAAATGTAAATACTTTAAAATAGTAAAATAATGAAAACAAGTTTCCCTGCAAAGTCAGCCTCATAGCCAAAAAACACTACTGTGAAGTGTTTTTTTTCTTTTTGTGGATCTTTCCAGAAATGTTGAATGCACAAGCAGGCATATGTATATCTCCTTTATTTAATATATTAAAAACACATGTTGTCATATTATATACCGCTCTGTACATTGATGTTGTTCCTTTTCCCGTAATGTAGATTAAAGATCTTTTTATAATCACACATAAGAAAATTCACAATCTTTTCAATGGCTGCACAGTATCTCATTACATGGATGTACTTCAATTAATCTGATTAGTCTTTTTGACATTTAGAGAACATTCTTAGATATATGTGGCCAAAAGTATCTGTGGTACAAATTCTTATACTTTAAATTACTGGAAAGAAGATTCTGTGCAGTTTTATGTAATTGAAATAGCCAAATTGGCTTTTAATATATGCATCCATCATCAGTACATAAAAATGCCTGTTTCCCTATATATACTGGCTACACTTCTTAGGATTTGGCAAAATGATAAATAAATATAGTATCTAGTTGTTACTTTAATTTTCTTTCTTTAATTATGAGAAAGTTTGGTAATCATTCTCCTTGTGTATTTCTCTGAATATTTGTGTGTGTCTCTGCATGGGTGCATTTTTACATGAACTGCTTTTTTACGTCTTTTTAAGATTCAAATCAGGCAATATTTTTTTCTTACTGATTGGTAAGCGATCCTTACATATTAAGGACTTTAACTATTTGTTCTATGTGTTGCATATCAAATTCTCATATACTTTACTCTGTGACTTTGGTTATAATTCTGAATATCATGCAGAAGTATTTATTTTATGTATGTATACTTAATAATATGTACCTTGATAGTTTCTGATTTTAGGTCAAATATAGAAAGGCCTTCCCACTCAAGACTTTTTTTTTTTGAGACAGAGTCTCACTCTGTTGCCCAGGCTAGAGTGCCCTGACAACAGCCCAGCTCACAGCAACCTCCAACTCCTGGGCTCAAGAGATTCTCTGGCTTCAGCCTCCCAAGTAGCTGAGACTACAGGCACCTGCCACCAGCCTGGTTAATTTTTTCTATTTTTAGTAGAAGCAGGGTCTTTCTCTTGCTCAGAGGTGGTATCTAACCCTTGACCTTAAGCAATCCTCCCACCTCGGCCTCTCAGAGTGCTAGGATTACAGGTGTGAGCTACTGCGCCTGGCCCCAACTCAAGATTTTTTAAATTTTCTTTTTCCTTTATTTTCAGTTCCACACTTCATTTTAAATCTTTTTTCCATCTAGAAATTTATTTTGATGTGAAAATAAGATAAAAAAATTAGCTTTCATCCTTCTGCCCATATCAAAAGTCTAGCCTGTTGTCCAAGAAAAGCTATTCAATAATGCATCTTTCTTTTATAGATTTGAAACTCCATAATAATCCATTTTTCTCACATGTGTTTGAGCCTATTTAGAGAATTTTTACATTCCATTAATTTATGAGTCTATTCTTGCTACAGTAACGCATAGGTTTAATTACTATATCTTTGTAATACATTTTAATATCTGTTTTATTCCTCTCTCATTTCTCTTTTTGTTCAAAATAGTTCTGGCAATTTCTTCATGCTTATTTTCCAGATGAATTTTGGAGTCATATTTTCAAATTCCAAAGTGAAACATTATATTAATATATTTATTGAGATTACATTGAACATTATGCCTTATTATACATTGGTATATTATTTTTTATTCAAGTCTTCTTTTATGGTGATCAGCAGAGTTTTACAGTTTTGTTTTTTTTCATATTATGTTTATTTTTAGTAAATAAATATTTATTACATTTGTAAATGAGAAATGTTCTTACATTAAATTTATATTAATATAGTATAATTATACATATGTTTGAATTTTATTAACAATTCTAACCAATTACCTTATAAATCATCTTCTAATAATTTGTCATTTTCTGAGTTTTTAATGATATAATATATAGTAATTTTGTGTATTGACAATTTTTCATCTCTCTTCTTTTATATATCATATTTCCTTTTCTCTAAATGCAATGGCTGATACCTCTAAAACAATATGTTAAATAATAGTCAACACAGTATTTTCTTTGCATTGTTCTCAACTTTAATGGAAATGCTTCTATTGTTTCAAAATTAACTTTCTGTTTGACACAGGGATAAAGAAGTATCTATCTTTTCCATATTTTCTTAAGCATTTAAAAAGTCAATATAGTTAAACTTTATCATTGATTTGCTTGGGCATTTTTTGAGATAACCGCATGCTGAGATTTTTTCCCTTGCTTTACTAAAATACTGAATAATAGTAACAAAATTCTTATTCTTGAATAGTTCTTTTTTTCCTAGAAAAAAGTCCACTTGGTTATAATTTGATAATCTATTAATTCATGTGAAGATGGATTCTATTTGTTAAGACTTTAAGGTTTTTATATCAATTTTTCAGAGATGGATTATATATGCATTTTTAAATTTTGTCTCTGTTGTCTGGTTTTATTATTAATATTGTCTTTTTCTAGTCACATACCCAAACCTCAACACGCACAAACACACATAGAGTTTTTAAAAATTAGACAGTTAATTAATAGTCTATTTTATTTCTAAAGCAACAACCTTTTATTGTTCTAATTCTACTGTTTCTTTTTTCAAAATCATTAATTTTGTTTTTTACTCATTAATTCCCACCCTTTGTCTTCTGTAATTTCTTTTTGCATTTTCTAACCTTTTTAGATGAGTGATTCATTCATTTGTTTTCAAGCTTTTTATAGAGTAATGTGTTTATAGCTATGAATTCTTCTTAAGCATAATTATAACTCTATTACATAAGGCCTGATTGATGGCATTTTCATTATTGTTGTTTCCCGGATATTCAGTAATTTTAGTTGTGCTTTACTCTTGTTCTAGGGGTCATGTAGAGGGTGGCATGAGTGAGGTTTCTGACCTTGCCCTTTCAATTCCATTTTGATTTTATTGTGATCAGAAATATGATCTTTCAATTTATTGTTTTTTCAATTTTGAAATATTAACAGTGAACCAACACAAGATTGAAATATGTAAATGTTCTATGGGCACTTGTAAATAATATGTATTTGTTGTTACCTGGTATGGAATTAATAATATATGCCTTATTATTTATAGTATTAAGGTAATATTTCCTCACCTAGTTTTTCTTCTATTTGATGTATTTTTCTTAAGCTGAGAGTTTAATTAGAAAGCCCTACCAATGTTGTTCGTATGTATTAATTTTGACATTTTATACCTTTTTCTTAATATCAATTTTGTAGTATTAGAGACATTAAAATTCATGAACACAAGATCTCTATTTTTTATCATTGACAAGTACCCTTCTTTATCTTAATTATTTTAACTCTTATTTTAATTTTATATTATGCTTGTAACTTAATTCTTTCTTTATTTTTGCCTGAATGATATACCTTTATTCAGTATTTTATGTTTTTTCAAAGGCACTTATTTTAACTTCTTCTAATTCCACGCTGTTTTCTGAATCAATATGATTTTTTTTAAAAAATAATATACAAGTTCATCCCATTATAATTAAATAATATGTTTGGGTTTTGTTTTAATTCTATTATTTTATTTTATATTAATTTATGATTTTTTGTGCCATTAGAGTTTCTAAGTTTTGCTTTTGGGCGTGTGCTTCTTTGGTTCATTTTGTATTAGTGATTTCCTTCTGATAAGTTAAAAGGTTCTTTAACAATCAAATATAAAACCCTATTTGCTACAGTCATTGTCATTAATGATATGTATAAATATGTTTTTCTTGATTTATCAAATATAAGTAATATTTATAAAATCCCCCCACCACAATGAAAAATAATAAAAATTAGCACACGTGTACGCACACACGCAAACACACATACACACACTTCCACCTCCTATGTCCTCACTTCTAATTTTTGTTTATTTCATTTTCATATATACTTTCATGGTTCATAACACTTACCACTTTTCATAGTAACAATTCCAACCATTCTTTAACATTAGTTCTAAATTGAAATATATTCAGTACATAAGAACGCCGTTACCATAGTTTCTCCATTTCTATGCATTTATTTTGCTTCATTTCTTAGTTGACTGGATTTTATGACCACATCTTTTTTCAAGAAAGGCTCGTGGGTGACATTTACTCTGAGTTGTACCATGTATAAAAATGGCGTTTGGTTGTCTTTATTCTTGAACACCAATTTGGCATGGTATGAAATCCTTGGGTCACACTTCCTTTCCCTTACATCAGGGTAGACACTGCTTGTATATATTGCTTCCTTATCTACTGGCATTGAATGTTGCCTAGAAAGAAACAGAAGCTAGTATGTTCCTTATCTCCCACCCTGTATAATATTGTGTGTGTGTGTGTGTGTGTGTGTGTGTGTGTTTGTAGGCTTTTAGGAGTCATTCTTTATCCTTAAAACTTAATAACCTACTAGGCTAATTCTCACATTTGATATAGTTTCGTTTAGATGTTTGTTTGCTTGTTAAATCAACTTTTCTAAGACTTGGTACAGCCTTTCACTTTGTATATATTTTCTTTAATTCAGTATTTTTTTTCTGTTACATTATAAAGTATTTTTTACGTCCAATTTGCTCTCTTTTTCAGGAGCATTAATTATCCGTATGTTTTCTTCTATATTTCATAGCTATAATTTTCTTTCTGATCAGTTTTACTCTTTTTCTATTTCATGTTCTTTTATATTATTTTTCTAAATTTGTCCTCCACTACCCTATATTTGGTGTTTAGTCTTAACTCTATTTTATTTTCCTTATTCTTATGGTGATTTAATTTCTTTGATGGTTTTATTATTCTCCTCTGATCCTTTCTTAAAATTAATCCAGTTCAATTTTTACGACTCTATACTCTCATCTTGTTTTTTTTCTTTTATATTACTTTATGGATTTCTTTCTTTACTGAATGTACTTTTTCTTTAAGACAATGAGATAATTTTTTATAAATTCTTTTTAAAAATGTATGGTTTCATTTGTTCTTCTAATTGCACATTTTATATTCTTTATCTGCCTAGTTTCAGTAATGTATTCTGCTCCGAGTATGGGGTGAAGGTTTGTGCATATTCATGTTCCAGCATGTTTTCACACTTACATGTTGTACATTATACACAGGTACAATAGTGGATCCTATTATATTATCAATCATCTTTGAATGGAGCTGTTCTTCCAGGCTAGCTATTTGCTTTGTGTAAAGAGAAGAGGGAGTTGGACAGTTGGAAGCTTAGTTTCTGGAATACTGACTCAAAAACTTTTCTCACCATATCTGTTGTGTCCTCTTCCCTCGGGCCATTCCTCTTCTTAATGATCAATTTCTCGGTTTCTATAAAAACAAATCTCTTGTGCTTCCCAATACTCTGCATGGTCAGGGTTTTTATCATCCTTGACTAATTCTGCCATGTGAAATAGAAAACAGAGATGACATAACAGCAAACCTATGTTCCAAAGACGTATGAAGGAGATGGATTCAGAGAAGATCACTGAAAAAGGTACTGTTGCAGTTCCCAAGAGATGAGTCCAGTCAAAGTTTTCACCAGCTGGTCATTCGTACTTCTAGTGAGTGAGGATTTATACAGCTTAACCCTGTGCAATTTCTCATCCAATTGGCATGGGGAAAAGTATCCTTTTTTTCACATTATCATCTAATTAGCCACCCACTATACCCCTACCCAGAGTGAATAATGCATATGTCAAGATGACCTGCTAAGCCACTGCCTGGCTGTTTCCACAGTGGTTCCAGAACATTTGGAGCTTTAAAGGGATGCTTAACAACTACACACCTATTAGAATAGCTGATCTGAAAAAAAGCTGGCAATACCTAATGCTGGTGAGAACATGGAGCAAGAGGAACTTTCATTCATTGCTGCTGGGCATGCAAAATGGTACAGCCACTCTGACAGTTTCTTATAAAACCAAATACTGCCTTGCCATGTGATCCAACATTTGTGTTCTTAGGTAGTTATTCAACTGATCTGAGAACTTAGGTCTACACAAATCTGCAAACAAATATTTATGGCAGCTGCATTACAAATGATAGAAACTGGATGCAAACAAAAGTCCTTCAGTAGGTGAATGGATAACCAAACTGTGGCACACCAATTCAACAAAGCAACTAAAAGAAATAAGTTATCAAGCCATCAAAACCATGGATGAGTCTTAAATGCATACTACTAAGTGAAAATCTCATTCTGAAAAAGCCACATACTGTATGACTCCAATTATAAGACATACGGGATAGTCATTTGTGGACAATAAAACTACACTCTGTTCATAAATTAAAATAAAATGGAATGGAATAGAATCAAATGAAATGAAATGAAACAAAACATAAACCTATTTCAATACTTCCCTTAATCACTTTAACAAGCAATCCTGGCTAATGCAATACTGAACACTTGGAACAGCAAAGACACCAGCCCACAAGAAGAGACTCTGAGCATACTGATGCATGGAAGCTGCATTTCAGTCCTGCTTCCAGAAAAGAAACCACAGTATCCACAGCTTCCATCTCCTCTTCCCAGGCACGCAGCAAGACCTGCAGTAGGCTGGAACCATGGGACCCATTCTGGGCAATATAATGTGTCCTACACAACATACCCAGGTCTGAGTCCTAAAATCCTCACTAAGACCTTCCCTCTCTTTTTCTTCAGCTATCACCAGAAGCCACACCTTAAAATGTAAACACTGCACAAAGAAAGGAGTTTGGATCCTCAAGTTACTACTTAGAGGGGAGCCACTGAGAAGAGCCACCCAGTTGACACTGGACTATGATGTGAAGAAAAAATAGAATTTTATTATGTTATGACAATGAGATCTTGGAATAATGACAGTAAGAACAACCTTTCTAAGTGGTTGTTCATGAAGGAATTTGACATCTATTATATCAATAATAAAATATCTGAGCTCAGATTTTGGTTATAGAAGGTTAGAGCAGGAAGAAGAGAAATTACTAACACCTGCCTAATGGCAGACTGGACCCAAGTAGGGCTGTTTCTTGCTTAAAATGGCACTCTTTACTTAGAGAAAGACCCACTGGAGTTTATATTAAATACAAGCTTATCTGTACAACCTAGTTCAGAGAATTCTAAATTGCATGCTTAGACCTGTGAGGACAATTGATTATGAAGATGAAGATGTCATTAATTATAAATTATATTAACAAAAAGAAAACTTTGGGATATTATAATTCATCTCATCTCATTTTTTCCCCTCATTGGCTGTATATGTTGATTATTTTACAGAAAATTGAGGTTTGGAGAGGTGAAACACAAAGCTCAAGATCACACATTTAATTAGGAGAAGAAGTAGAGTTTGAAACTCGAAATGCCTGACCCCTAGACTAGTTCTCTGTCTTTGTGATGTGCTAAAAATATGTTCCAGTCTCAAGGGGAGTTATTTGGTCAATCCAACCTCATGTTTATCTTGAAAATCAAACACTGAAATTCAAGAGTGACCAGCAAACACTAAGTGATCTTCAGAGTTCGCAGTGCACTGCCTAGACAGACACTTGAGGCAGTCAGAATGCAGTCTGGCTACGAGGCTGAGAGTGACAGTGCTGTGTGGTGTTGAGCGTAGGAGCTTCACGTTGGCCGAGCATGAGTTGCAATATCACCTCTAGAGTCCAACCTTTATGGGAACCTGGACAATTTATTTCATATCCCCGAGCATCAGTCTGTGATTATTTGTGGCAAAAAAGTAAATTCTATCTTTAAAATGCATGGAAAATCAACTGGACCAAATAAGATAATCAGCACAGCTGCAAGAATTATAGTAATTGTAATGGTGACCAGTAGGAGTTGGAGAAATTTTACTGGAGGTATTTACCATCAGCTATGATTTATAGGCATCCAGTAACCACATGGTCTGCTGTGCTGTGTGTGAGCTGCCTACGCTTGACCGAGGCCCCTCTGAACTCCTGGGGAACACACACAAAGGCAGAAGCAACATGTCCTTCTTCACACCTAGCACAATCCCGCCATAATGGGGCCATAACAGGTGGTTGCTGATACAAAATAGCAACTAGCCTTGGCTCACTTCATAGCTCAAACTGAATTGATTGGATCCAGGGATTGACTCCAACAAGGGTGGCCTGAAGATAAATTTTTGACCAGTGGTGAGCCAGCTTCTCATACGACCCACTAAGTCTTTTCATTCGTAAATACTGAATATGCTTCAGCTTGACTTAATATAAACTATTTGAGGGAAAATACCTGTTAAATATTCAAAAATGTTAGTGACTTTTTTTTTTACATTTTATGTTAATAGAAACAAGATTTTATTACAGAAAATACTTACAAATATATAAAGTCGAAAATAAAAATCACCTTTAATTCCTCCAACTATAAATAGGCCACTTCATTTTAAGATGTTTCCATTGTGTTTTTAATTCATACATACACATATGTTTGTATAAATACAATATGTTTCTAATATACTTAGCATTATGGAGAGGGTCAGATTTGGTGAATATTTTAAAAGATGTATAGTTTTATTTTTTTTCCAACTCTACAGAATAGCAAACTAAAGGAAAGGTTTTCCAAATAGGAAATTATTGAAGAACAGGTCTTTAGCCTTAATGAACAAACACAAAGTAAATTGTTTATGTGTTGATGGCTCCTCTGAAATCCCTAAAGGTGTTTGGGAACATTGCCTTTTAAACAGGTAAAACATTCTCTTCCTCTTACATCTTATTTCAGCCATTAACTTATTTAGAAAATCTTTTTTTGTTTCCGGATAACACAAAGTTATGTTTCTACCCTGAATTAGTGGAGTCTAAATTAATGAGATTTACCTGTATTTAATCCAGTTTCTTCAAGCATGTGTTCTTCCTCATAAAATCACCTCAGGATGCAAGAACAAAACAGTAACAACTAAAATATGCAATAGCAGAGTGCCAGCTCTGAGCATATCTTAAGAAATCAATGAGGCACCATTAAGGCTTTAAATCTTGCCCTGAAACCAGGAGGTGAGTGGATTGTGTTTCAGCTTGGATAAGCAATTCCAGGGCACAGGCTTTCCATAGAATGTACCCCACAGCCTCTCGGTCTCTGAAGGTACAATTTGAGCTCTGTCAGCAAGAGCCTTGCAGCAGAAGGTGCTAATGATTCTGCAAGGCCAGTGCAGCCCAAACCTGAATGGCACTTGAATTTGCTATAGATTAAACACCAGGCTGGTGTTCAGTAGAGCATCTGGTCCAGACCATTGTGGTTGGTGAGGGATCTTGATACTGAGGACACACTAGTCAAATCATGAGTGAATCTTGGGAATAACTTTCAGAATGGTGCAAAAGAGACACTAGAAGGTTGGGGAGAGAATGAGGAGTTGATATGAATGACAGAAAAATAATAGAAAACAAATAAATGATGATTGACCCAGAAATGGGACACT
The DNA here is from genome assembly GCA_008086735.1 of Cheirogaleus medius. NCBI lineage: Eukaryota > Metazoa > Chordata > Mammalia > Primates > Cheirogaleidae > Cheirogaleus > Cheirogaleus medius. The sequence goes on along the minus strand of VBSM01003204.1, from coordinate 8,261,923 downwards.
CCTTCATCCGTGCCTTGGCTATATTCTACAAATCTGTCTTTGTTATTGGGATGCATGTTTCCATGTTTTGTTAGCATGCACTACTTCCTAAACTTGAGGGTAAAGCCTTTGAGGCAAGGACTGACTTGTTATTAGATCCCAAGAAAACAGAACGATATCTGATATATATTAATGAATGCTCAATAAATGAAAAAATGAGTGAATGAAGTTGAAACACAGAATACTTAGGTTTAAGAACAGCTTTTTTTAGTTCATAAAAGGGGAGAGAGTTGAAACAAGGCTAAGAATTGTTTGACAGAGCCAAGTCTGAGTATCTGGCTGCATTCCAATATTATGTGAAACAATTTGAGAAGAACTAAAGATTTATGCTTATCTTAAGTATCAGGCATGGGCCTTGAAAAATAGTCCCCAGTCTGTAGGGAGGGGAGTTGTTTTCCTTAAATACATGGTGATCAATCAAGATTACTTAGAGCTTTTTGGCATTTTAAGTATCTTCAGTATCTTATGCCACTGAGACCCTGAGAGTTGGAAGTCAACAATAAAAAACAGTGTTTTCCATGAGGTCTATGTAATGGTGGGCCCCAGGAACAGTGGGAGTTCCAGTTCTGGCAGCTTGCTTCCTGAAACGTTCAGGCAATTTCCTTTCTTTGGCTCACTGACTCCACACAGAAGGGCACTCATTAATCAGAGGCATGTTGCAAGTATCCCTCCACCTTCTCACTTATTCCTCACATCAAAGTGGAGTGAGTGTTCTGACAATTGTGTTTGAGAGAGCAAGTGACATTTCCTCTCGAGAATGTGCCTCCCAATAAAGTAGTAGTACACTGGTCTTCTCTGTGACATGCCACAAGCTTTTGATGGAAACTTAGACCTCAGGGAGAGAGGCCTGTGGTGGTCAAGTGATGTCTGTGATTAGGTGAGTATATCCATAATTTGGGGGTGTGGTAACAGAGAGCCCATGATGGTGTATACCTAAGCCACATCCTCTAATCTCTCCTGGCACTGTGACAGGCAAAACTGAGATCTCCAACTACTGAACCACTCCCAGTCTCCACTGGTTTCGAATGCATGTGACATTGGGCCCCCTAAAAATCAGAGAAGGCATTTGACCTCAGGAAGCCTAGGATTCCTCAGTGGTGGAATGGACATGGCACTGCAGGTGCTCTCTGGAGTGTGAGGGGGAATAAAGAAGAGGACAGGTGGGAAAGTGGATAGTTGTGTCAGGAGTGCCCGTGACCACCCTGAAGCTTGATGGTTCACTAGAAGGACTCAGAAGTTGTTATATTATTAATAACTGGTAAAGATTATTATAGCAAAAAGATAAAAATTAAGTCAGCAAAAGGAAAAGGTACATAGGGTAAAGTCCGAGAGAGACCAAGTGCCAGCTTCCAGGTGTTCTCTCCTTGTAGAGTTGCATGGGAGCCCTTAATTGTCCCAGAAAAAATGTGTGACAACACATGTCAAGTGTGCTCACCCAAGGAAGCTCACCTGAGGCTTGGTATCTAGGATTTTTACTGGGGACCAGTTACATAGGCATGCAGCATCTGCGTGACTGACCTCAGCTATTTTGACTCCAGGTCCCCAGAAGAAAAACAGAGATTTACCATACATAACACTCGTTAGCAGGCACTCTCTGATCAAACTGGTACAACATGGCCCAAGGCCCCTGGTGCATAGAAATACTCATATCAGGCAGAATGCTCCAAGGGCTCAGAATTTATTTACCAGAATGTGACCAAGGGCCAATTATGAAGACAGGCTTTTCTTAGGAAGGTGCATGGTTTGAGCAACCCAGTTCTGCCAAATTAATTTTTTCCTGCACAACGGTCAATTATAAAGCATGGTACTCATCTATGAGGTTAGGTTTTGTAGTATAATGGAAAATTACTAACAGGAAGGAGGTCTGTATTTTAACCATAAGATGGCTACACTCAAGCATGTCGTAAAATCTTTCTGATGGAAGAGGATTGCTTGCATCTTTTCCTTTGCTTTGAGGCAGCAGATCATCTAAGACAGAACCAAGCACATAGTAGGTGCTCAAGATTTTCTAGATGAAAGAAGACATGAAGGGCTTCAGTAACATGAGATTGGGTGTTAGAGTTTGTGTGAATCTTCCTCTTCCAAAGTTCCAAGGCCAAAGATGCTTTCAGAGACTCCGTTTCCTATTCTGTGAAATGAGGGTAGCCATGCCTACTTTTCTTTCAGTCTTTTGGAGAATTACAGATACGGACCCACATCCCAGTGTCAGGAATGTAAGTAATAAAATAGTGCTGCTTCATATAGCATAGTCAGAAGTCAACCCAGTCTAGGAAGGCCACTGCTTACCTATGACTTTGTCCCTCATGCCCTGAACTGACATCAGCACAAACCAAAGAAAGCTTCAAATGAGGGTATGATTGTGCCAGACCTTTGCTCTGGCAACCGTGAGAAATGTGCCGCAACCCAAGTATGAGCATCTTCCAATATAACAGGATTCTGGCTTTTTTACACTCTGCATGATGTTTCCATTTACTTTGGTTCTTATCAGATGTCTGAAAAGTACACATTAAGCCTTTAAAAAATTTATTTTTTAATCAGCTTATTAGAGAGTTCCTCATACTATAAAGTTGTTATATGGCAGCAAATCCCAGCTGCTGTGAAGTGTTTCTTGCGACGTGACAGATTTAGGTCAGTGTCATTAACAAACTTCCAGATTGATGTTGCCAGCTTGATGATCACAGAAGATGGCAATTCCCTTCGCACAGGGATGGAGGAAAAGAGAATTTGTCACACTAAATCATTCTGCACATCCATTGTCCTGGCCCAGGCAGAAAAGATGTTAAATAGCTACATGGGCTTTGAGCAGAGCATTGGAATGGGAGTCAAATGTTTTCAATCTTGCCTTGTCTCTGCAATTGAGTCACTGCATGACCTTAGCTAGGTCCTTTTATGGCTCTAGGCCTCTGTCTGTGCATCTCTGAAGTGAAATAAACAACACATGAATATTCCATTTTTCTCATTTACTGAGCACATACCTGGCACCAGGTGTTGTGCTAATCCTATAGATGCAACAGATATCAAGATAAATCTGCCCCTTGCCTTAATACTGTGACTTTATAGTTGCTCCATCTACTTATGTATGATGCATATTACTATTTTATTCCACAACTTACAAATGCTAGAAATGTTACATTTCTTTCTTTTTAAATTATATTACATCTGGTCTGAGTTGTTACTTACCTGATTAGCAGGATGAACATTATACTCGTTAATGACATTGCCCTGAACCTTTTCTTGGAGACTGCTTTAATCCTGCACACATATGGTCCCAGGAAAAGGAGGCAGAGTCCCGGTCTTCAGTCTAACCATTACCTTGCAACCATTATCTGGAGTTGCTGAGGAGGAATCCCATGTTACTTTGAGGGTGCTGCTTCTACAGAGAGCTACACTGAGGTCCATTGTAGTGTCCACTTACTGGCCTCAGGGTCTTCACAAAGGGTCCTAGATACTGCTCTGAAGGACACATACCAGGTGTCAATTTTCCAAGGTACCTAGGCCAGCAGTTACATTGATCCAATTCCCTCCAAGGAAGCAAAGTACAGGTCTCCATCTACCTACTCTCAGGAAATCCAAACCACTGTGTCATCTCCCAGTGAGCCAGTTCTCTCTTCTGATTTAAGCACTTGCCTCTCTCTCCCTGGCCCCCAATTACCTTCACAGGGGCTGCAGTCTAATTCTTTCATGGGCCATCATAGTAGTTTTCTAGGGCTTCTATAACAAAATATTATAGACTGGGTGACTTTAAAAACACAAATGTATTTTCTCATAGTTTTGGAGGCTAGAAGTTCTAGATCAAGGTATCAGCAGGTTTGATTTCTTCTGAGGCTACTCTCCTTGGCCTATTGGTGACTGTCTTCTTACTGAGTACTCACGAAGTCTTTCCTCTGTGGGCACACATCCCTGGTGTTTCTTCGTGAATCCAAATTGCCTCTTCTGATAAAGACACCAGTCAGATTGGATCATGGCTCACCCTAACAGTCTCATTTTACCTTAATCACCTCTTTAAAGGCTATATCTCCAAGAAAGAGTCACATTCTAAAGTACTGAATGTTAAGACTTCAGACATATGAATTTTGAGGGGTGGGGAACATAGTTCATCCCATAAGAGCCATCATCACTATCTACTGCTGCACACAATGCCATTCTTCTAAATTAAGATGATAATGGTCCCCATGAAGATTTGCAATGAAGCCATTCTGTTCATCTCCCAGAGGGAGATTTTGGCAGGTTGACCTCTGAAACCAAAAGGATGGTTTGAGAAGTTGATGGTCCTCCTCAAAGCTTGAGAACATGCCCTAGAGAACAAATGCTGCATTTTGTGGATGGTACATGTGAAAGCACAGAAAGGAACCGTCACGATGGATGGTTACTTCTTGCCCATTTATGAGGAGCCTATATTCAAGAAAACAAGGCACAGTTAATCTCTCAATCAGGAAATGCTGCTTCATTAATGATAATGAATAATAATAGCTGCATTTCCCTTATTTTTCCTGCATATCTATGCTTTATACAAGTAAACTTCTTTAATCCTCCAATTTTGGGAAGTTATTGTAAGGGTCAAAACAAGCAATGTGTGCAGATAATGCGTGTAAGAGGTAGGGTGGAGAGGAACCAGTGTTTATTTTTCTCCTACTATGTGTAAGGTGCTATAGCTATACTAGATGTTTTTCTCCCTCTAGTCTCTTTTAATTTTGATAACAACCTTATGAGATGGATGATAATATCTTCAATACGGATGATGAAACTAGGCTCAGGGAGATGAACTAACTTGCCAAAAGTCACCTAGGTGAGTCTTGGTGTAGGCCTCAAAGAAAGCTGATGCCAGAGTTTGTGCTCTTAGCCACTATTCTAAAGAGGTGGGTGGGTTAGATGGATTTCTTGCACCATCACTAGGCTGACCAGAACTTGAAATGAGACAAGTCATTTGGAGTGGATCAGTTCCTGGGCAAATAGTTGGTTCAGACACAGCTGCTGCGGGCTGTAGGAAGATAACTACTCAGTGGGCTTTACCTGGTGTTGGGAGGATGAAGAAAATAATAGTGAGTTTAGAGAGGTAGTCCAATCAAACAGCATCAGGGACATCCATAATGGCACATGGAAAGGGGTAGCCAGGGCAAGTGCTATGACTGAGAGTCTTACAACAGGCAAAGTCAGAAGGAATGGCAGGTGAAGGGATGCAACACAAGCTCAGGTTCAAGAGCAGGACTCCATACATTAGGGAAGGGGTGGCCAAACATATCACAAAGTCTCTTTTCTCCAAGGACAGGGGAACTAGGCAGAAGAACAAGCCAAGAGAGTGTAGGGACCCAAGCACTGTGATATGAGAATAGGGTGGGATAGCAGAGGAACTGACTGGATGCTGGGTGCACTTGATCATATGTCATCGTGCTGAAATTTCTGCAGTGGCTGCCAGTTGCTCCTAGGATATGGTCCAGAATCCTCATATGAGTTTCAGGAGTCTCCATCGTATGACTACATAGTGCTCTTGCCTTCTGATACTGCTACTCTACATTGCTATCCCCAGTTCATTCTCTTCTCCTTCATTTCCAGCTGAACTCAGCCACTGCTTAAATTGTTTACTCTGCACAAACAATATTCCCTCCCTCTCTTCATTCAATTTGACTTTCCACTCAAGACCCTTATTAAACATCAGATCCCCTGGTGCTTTCTATAACCCCCCCCTCCCCATCCAGTCCAGGTTAGAGGTCTGCATTGTATACTCCAATAGCATCTTGTCCTTCCTTCTCCTTAACATGTATCACACTTAAAAACTAATGCACAGCTTCGTCTCTAAACTTTAATCCTCCAAAAATATCTCTTGAATAAATGAATATAGAGTTGAACTCTAACACCTTCAATTCCTACTGACTAAGGACAATATCTTGTCCAAATCTTACTTTGAGATTGAACTTGTGGGTGGTAATCAAGCAGTTGCAGCTGTTGGGAGAGGTGGCCTACATGCACTGGGAAACTGAGCACGTCCTGCTGGCCTCAATTGCCACTTCAAAATTCAATAAAGCACACTCACCAACTCCTTGGCATGGCAAATCTCTCTGAGCACATCAAGTTTATGCAGTATTTGATGGAAATAAAAATAGTATTCTCTCTATATTTTTTTCACTAATTTAAATTGAGTATTTTCCCTTTGGTCTGCCAACCTCTCTCTTCAGCCTTACCCCTCAGAGAACTCTCCTCCCAGGTGCTTCCAATTTGCAGGTGCTGGAGGTGGGGTTTTAAGTGAAAGTTTGGTCCTTTACAGCACTGCAGTAGCAGCCCTTAATGCTAGGAGCAGGGAGCTCACTCTGCTGTCCCTGGCCGGTTGCTAAGCAACGTGCCTGCTTGCCTGGAAATGGGGTGAGGATGTTCCAAGCTTTGTCAGGGAAGAGGACACTGGGAACAGTCCTTGGGAGCTCCTCCTCTTACAAATTCAGTCTTTCATTGCCTTGTTTTCAGTTTCCATTTTCACTGTTTAACAACTGTGTCTCGTCTGATGTTACCCTGCCCCTACTTCAGGTTGTAAATATATTTGTTGCCATTTGTCACTTGTGAACTTCTGAAAGGCAGACATTTGTCTCTAACTCTTCCACTGAGTTCCTGCACTGGAGAGGGTTTCAGAGGGGACACATACAACAGAAGAGGCTAAGGAGCATGAAGAGACAATAATTTCAAGCTCCTGTCTTGAGCCATGCCTGGCTCAAAGGAATAACGAAAGTTAACCTCAACTGAATGCTTACTAGGTACCAGGGAGTTCTGGGCAGAGCCTTCACTGCACGAAATCATATAAGAGATGGAAGCCTGGTAAAAGAAAAGTTCTCATGGCAACCGGATCGAGTGAGAGTTATTATTCTTTTCACATGACAGATGAAGAAACTGTCACAGAGGTTTTGTGACTTTCCAAGGTCACACAGTCTGTAAAAGGCAGAACCAAAAATTGAACCCCTTAAGGCCTAAGGCCCCTTGCTGCTAACCATTCCATCTTATCCTCATTGATGAATGCTTACGCTAACTGAGTAGTTGCAAAACTGAATTGAAGTTATTTGACTTTTTTTTGGTGTCCTGGTTTCCTCACCCGTGTGATGGAAATAATAACAACGCTCTTTTAGAAATTTGTGAGAATTAAATAAGATGTATGTTAAATACCTGGGACATCACAAAAGCTCGATAAAAATTATGTGCCTTCTTTTCCTCTTCTGTTAATGTGTGCTGAATCTCATGTCCTAAGACTTGACTGGTCCTATCAGAGTAGCAGGTAGCATTTTATTTCCCCTTTCCAGAGACATCACTTGTAGAACTAATGCTTATAAAATTCATGTACAAGTAAATCTTTTGTAAACATTTAAACTTCTTCCTCATGATACAATATCTTCATTCTGCCTTTTATCCATAAAGTTTCAGTGCCACTGTAAGAGAAGGAAATCTGGTTTGCAGGGTATAGCCAAAAATGATAATTCTGGGAGTTCTGGAAGCAAGGAGCTGCAAATAATATGAGAAAGTAGGGTGACAGAAAGAAGCTGAACAGGGACAATGAAGAAGTCCTCCCAGAACCTCACCTGCTGTTTATAGATGTCACACTCCCTCCTCAGCAATCCAAACTAAAGATCACCTCTGGCCATCTTGGTCTACATTGGATGGACTTGGAATAGGTTTTCAGGAGGCTTGAACCAAAACTGCTTCTAGCTCCACCCACTATGTTAAAATGTGGGCATTGGCTCAGCTGGAGATCAAGGGTCTCCTTTTTGTACCTTAACTTTGGAGAACAGACTAATGTTTTCATGTCTTCACCTCGATTACCCCTGCCACTGATATCTGCCTCCCCACTTGACACCATAAGACTGCTCTTTCCTAGAAAAGGGCAATGTACAAGTCAATAGTACTTTGCCAGAGGTGGGAGCTCTACCTAGACCCACTGGCTTCCCTGAGGTGTTTGAAAATGAATAAGAAATGCATCTGGGCTCTGAGCCAGATCATGCTCTCACAGATGTGAAATCTGCCCTAGACAGCTCATTCCTTCTGGGTCCCTGGTGAAGCTCTGTGATTTCAGGTGTCAGTACATTTCACACTATCTGGATACCTTTGATTCTGGTTTATGAAGGGATTTAATTGGTCTGTATTAAAGGAGTAGTGCCATATGCCTTTTATGGTCTGGGCTCTTCTCATAGGTAAATTTGTTAGAGGACTTGTTTGTACTCATTAAGGAGATAGCATGTGGCATAGTTAGAAGACCTGGTTTTGGAGACTGACAAATCATTACTCCATCACCAGCTTTGTGCCCACAGTCAAGTTACTTCATCTTTGTAAGACTCAGTTTCTTCATGTGTAAACTGAAGTGGTAATTAAAACCACCTCATTGAGTTGCTGTGATGTTAAATAAGTTACTATGGTCTGAATGTTGGTGGCTCCCCAGATATTTATGTGCTGGAATCTAATACCTTCTGTGATAATATTAAGAAATGGGGCCTTTGGGAAGTGATTAAGTCATGAGCCTCCACCCTCCTTAGGAGGAATAATGCCCTTATCAAAGCAGCTGGAGAGAGCTCCATTGCCCCTTCCACCATGTGAGGACATAGGAAGAAGGTGCCATGTATGAAGAACAGGCCCTCACCAAACACCAAATCTGCTGATGCTTTAATTTTGGACTTTCCAGCCTCCAGAACTGTGAGAAATAAATCTCTTGTTTATAAATTATCTAGTCTGAGTATTTTGTTATAGCAGCCTGAATGGGCTAAGACATAGGATAACTTACATCAAATTCTTACTATATAGTGCTTGGCTTACTATAGTGTTATGAGCTCAGGTGAGTTTAGCTGTTATTATTAATTTTCATATCTGTGTATCTAAATTATATTTTTATTTATGTCATTTTTTTAGACTAACATATAGGCTATCTATAAGCCAGGCACTTTTCTAGGTTCTTTAAAAGTGCTTATTTCTCATACAACCACATTAGGAAGGACATATGAAGAATCTCTTTCCTACAGAAAAAGAAATTGAAGCACAGAGTGGTTAAATATCTCATTCAAATCACACAGCTAGTAAATAGCCAAGACGAAAGCCCTATTTCCTGTCTCCTAGCCTGTGCTCTCAGCCACAGTACCATGCTGCTGTTATTTTCTCATGCCAGGAATAATGTTGAGTGTAATGGTTAAATCACTAACCTACGAATTGGAAAATTTGAGTTCTAGTTCTGGTTCTGTAGATGCTTGATAATTCAGAAAAATCTAGCACTTGGGTCTAGTCTTTAAGCTCAGAATACTTTTTTACATTAACAAAATAGTGACATTATTAATTTATAATTATGTGTTATACAATTAACACCATATAATTAACAAACCCTTGGCAGTGTTTATAATTATCTCCTAATTTATAAGAGCATTACCATTTCCTTACTCATTCAGGCCTGTGGCAAAGTCAGTCCAGTCTTTGAGCCCTGGTTAAGTCTTGTGGGAGTCACTAGACAAGGGAAAGCACAGCCATCCTTGGTGATATCAACACTAAACTTTAGAGTTTCAGCTTGGCTATTCCTTCTTTCTCCTTATCATCATCTCTGAAGCTTTTGTTTAAAATTTTTGTCAAGGCCATTTTATCCTTGGGATAAATATCTCCATTTAGAGATGTTACCAAGACTGTGACACCTTGTCTGTCACAGCAACTCCTTGTCTACTCTTAGGGAAAGAATTGCCCTTAAGTGAAACCAATACAGCTTCTGGGGACATTGACCACACCAGGAATTTTGGGAGTGGAGGTCAAATACTCAACTGAGGGAGCAACTCAACTTGTGATTCATGAAACCCATTTGTTTATTCCAAGATAATTAATGGACATTTTTTTCCCACTGGTTTAATAATCTCTCCTATAGGCTTTATGTTCACCGTGGTACCAAGTTCAGTGAACTAGACTCTCTGTCTACTGAGGATACAATAGATACCAACGCATTCCTTTTCATCCTTTAACCTAACTCCTTATTATCCAGTTTAGATATTTCTTTTAAGTAGTACTTACAAAGAATGTATCTACTTAATAAATTTGGATCTAGTATATGTTATATTTTATTAAAGTGGCCATAACTACCATTCCTACTGAATGTTATTTATCTTTATATAAAGACTGCCTTCCCTGAGGGCAGTATGGTGCTATATAAACTTGATAGGTGATTCTAGTTCAAACTATGCTTGAAGTAGTAAAAAGGGAACTAAACTCGTGGTTTAGACTAGATCAGAGGTACTTACCCAAGGTCTGTAGCATTCCAGAATGTTCAAGAAAGATTTAAAGGATCTGTGAAATATTATTCAAAAGTGTATGTGAAGGTGCATTTTTATTGGGAAGGAGCCCACAGCTTTCACATATCTCAAAGATATCTGTAATATCCCCCAAATCAACTAAAATTAAAATGATCTCTAATTCCCCCCAATTAACTAGGAGACAAGTTATTTAATAATAATAATAATAATAATAAACCCCTGAAGTTATTTCCTGCTCCTTGATTGACTCGAATAGATCCCATTCCACTCCCTGTATCCATTTTGATTTGTGAGTTTGTTGAGAGGGGTGTACGCTTTCAAGCCAAGCAGTCAGAGAATGTACCATATGCCTTGACTCAGAATGCTGACTGTTAGACCCATACTAAAAAGTAAGGAGTGATCTGATGGTACACCTGTAACTGCAGGCCCTGATAATGTTTTGGAGAGAGAAGAAATACTGAGACAGGAGAGTTCCCTCAGGAAACCCCTTCCCCCTGGGCTATTAGAGTTAGGGAGGTTAGAGTCACTGATACTATGCAGTTCTCAGGAAGAAAGTGACCTCTACTCAGCCCAGGATCATTGTAACCAACCAAGGATTTGGTTGAGTCTCAATTGGAAAAATGTCTACGCATAAGATTTTGGTGACACAAGAAAAAGAATATGTCTGTGTGTGTGTGTGTGTGTGTGTGAGAATATATTAGATATATATACACACATATACATAGATACATATATAGACATATCTATCTATCTATATACACACATAGGGAGAGAGAGAGAACATGCATGTAAGTTTGGTAACCCATTAGTATTAATATCATGGGGCTGGTCCTTGATCCTTGTATTGATTAGGAAATTAGGGTAGAAAAACTTTCACTCTGAGATAATAAAAAGGAAACTAAACTCATGGTCAGTGTTCAAAACCTGTAAAATAACTTTGGGTGTAATTCCTCACCTCTGAAAGTTTAAGTTTCAAAGATCTTTAAAGACTCCTTTAGCCCTAGAAGTCTATGATTCCATGTGTCCAGCCTTCTCTCCATTCTTCCTGGTAAATTAACCATCTTTAACCCTTATAATGAATTGTGCCTAAAAATCTATTATGACTGCCATTAACATTGCTACATCAGCTTTCTCTTGGTCAATATGTATCTAAAATATATTTGTCAATTATTTTATTTTCATCTGGTCTTGATCTTTCTTTTTTAATTCATAATTTGTAATCTGACAACCTCTGTTATTTTAACCAACCAGTTTTATCCAATTACATTTATTGTGATTATCTGTGTAGTAAGTTTTGTTATTATGTTTGTTCATGCATGCCTAGCTATTTTAATGATTCTTTTTTGTGTCCCTTTCTGCCTTTTCAATTTTTAATTTTTTCCTCTATTAACTTGAAAGTCATATGATCTGTATTAATTATTTCAAGGGTTAATCACTTTTTACCCTATGACTCTGTGGTTTCTTTCCCTGGTCATGTATCACCATCTAGTGGATCCATATTATTATCATCTTTTTTTTTTTTTCTACAGAACAGGGAATAGGATAAGCTATTTGTCATTGAGATCATTTTGTCAACACAGGCAACCCAACAAGATACTACACAATCCAGATAACATTCTCGGACTTGAATAAATCCCAAAGCCTCATTCCTATTGTGTTCATGTTGCTCCCCTACCTTCCTTCCACTTTGTAACATATAGTCTCTGCCTAACTATGATTTTAATCACTGAAGGGAGCCTTGCTGCTAGTGTGACCTCTTCTTGCCCTCCTCTCTGAAGGGGGCAGATGTGCCAGGGTCCAGAATTTTCCAATGATTTTATTTGATAGCTAATTAATGGCCTTCTGTGGTTTCCATAGCAATGCCACGCTTTGCTGCCAGGCCTTATCCAAATGGGCATTCTGTTCACTCTTGTGTCTTAGCATCAGCATATTAATAAGACACCATAGGTCTTTGGTTGCTGCATCAAATTGGTAAAACACTAATTGAATTAAAATCTTACTTAGAGGCTTCAGGCTTCTCTTCCTCCCAGCTAGAGGAGAGCCTGATTAGCTCAAAGGGCCAGCCAGACCCAAGCAGGAGGCATTTGGAAATCCACAGAACCATTTTTCCCTTCATAGCAAAGTATTTCCTCTCACCTTGAAATAAATATTTTGATGTCTGAGTTTTTCTCTCTCCTTGAAAATTTCTCTACTTCCCTGGCCTTTCTAATCACTAGGCATTGCTGCATTCTCTCTGTAAGATGAAGTCAATTAGTTAATATTTTCAAGGTGAAGGGAAGAAGCTTTTCCCATGCATGCAGTTTGTGAAGGCTGGGAAGGAACTTGGGTTGAAGGTCCTAACTGAATTGTGCTAAGGATTAGGTAGCATGGTGCTTATGAAGATTGCCTAGCAATCTGTAAAGTGTTGTGCAAATACGAGGGCTTATTACATTAGGAGTCTTTGAGAATGCCTGGAAAGTGAAGAGGAAGGAGAAAAGAAAGAGAGGGAACTGAGCAACAATCAGTCTGCAATTCATTCTTTAAATCATAAAGACTGTGGATAATTGTTTCCACTTCTCATATAGAGTCAAAATCCTCATTTCTCTTGGTAGCTTTACCATTTAATGTGACATCTTTTAAAATTATTATTATACCTGACCCTTAAATACACTATACGTACTTATATCGATGTATTTTTGCATCCACTGTTTCTTTGGTCATTCTGTTCTTTATTACTTGCCCAACTTCTGGTCCTTTTTCAACATTCAGAGTGAACGAGACCCTTCTATAAAGGCTCTTACAACCCCATGAACAGAGTTAATAATGTCTTTAGGACTCCACTCCATGTCCCTGACTGCATGACAGCATTCATCATGGTATACTGTAATTATTGTTTTTTTAATTGGTTTATATGCCTGCCTTTTTCATTAGTTTGTGATTGGCACAAAAGCAGAAACCATTTCCTTACAAATCTTTGTATTTCTGACATGCCCCATTCATCCACTGGGTATTTAAGAAATGTTTGATGATTTACTGACCTTCTGGTAAATCTTGTGCTTGATGGATAAGCTGTGATGTAACCTCTGGCATGAAGGATTTCCAACCTAAACGAACACTGAAGCCTTCCAAAATCTGAGATCTAAAAACCTATGTTAGCGTAAAACACATATAAAGTTGGTATAGAGTATATGCTAATTCATAATAAAAACTGAAAAATTAATATTGGAGTTTATTATTTTAAAAAAGCAAAAGAATCCTCCCCTCACACACACTTAAACAAACTAGATAATTCTTTACTTCTTATGCATTGAAGCCCTTGTCTTCTATCACCTTAAATAAACTACATTAGAGATAGTGTTACTTTGTGTTCAGTTGTCCCAGACTCCAGTGACCTCTGAGATAGGTCTTTGTGTTTTATCTAGGACAGCATTAACTTGAGGGAGAAATGCACATTCTAGAGCTGAAGCCAGTGGGTGAAAGTATGCAAAGCTGGTGAAGGTATGAAAAGATATTCTAATCATTAGATTTGTTTTATAACAAAAGCTGGAATGGGAGCTATTACTACGCCTCTCTGAAAGAATTCAAGGAAAGTGGAAGATATTGCTAATTAGCTTCATATCCCTGCTATGGTCCAGCCAGTCACCGAACAGTGGTGATTTTCCAATGATGATAAAGACATTTGCAATGGGCAAAAGTTTAGACCACAGTAGTTCTATTTTCTCTTTCAAGCCTAAAATTTTGTGGTTCTGCTTTTCTCTCCAATTGAGAATTGAGGATCCAGTTGCTCAGGAAACATCTTTTGCAGGTACCACCTTAGCAAAAAGATAAACTCAAGAGTTCCTGGAGACTAAGAAGTGATGTCTGTCCAAATCCTCTATAGAACTGCTTTCAAACGAGCTCTCTTTCTTGAGTCTCTCATTCCAATTGAACCCCCAAGTCCCTCACAAAGCTTCTCACCGTTCACAGGTGCCAACAAAGTGGCAGTGTTTGTATCATGGTGAGGGGGAGGGTGGGAGGAGTAGGTGTGTGCATGTGCATATGTATTATGAGTTAATCAAAGGAGATACATATGTATATATTTTAGATACTTCCTTGGAAAAGTCTGCCTGGTAGACCAATGAATACAATACTAAAACTTACCCTATTTGACTTTACTTTGGTCATTGATTTTATTTTAATTAAAGTTTATCTTTAATATGAAAATAATTTCTGATAAACCTGAAACTATATTTTGGGGAGGGAATAGGAAGTAGGTAGGAGGAATTTCTTCACACGCACACACACACACTCTATTCAAACAACCTCAGACTGGAAAATATTAATATTTTATCTCTTGGCAGCTTTGTTGTTAGAGAAAATGTGAAAGTGGCCATCATGATTTGGAAAAAGGTTGACTGCCAAGGGAGTCAGGATGTGTGTTTGAGACCTTCTTCAGTCGATAACTTTGGGTGTAAAAATGGTCATGCCCATTCCTCTCTGAATCTATTTCTGAAACTAAGGAGTTGACTAGCTGATATTCAAGATTACTTATTGTCCTATGATTATGTGAATGTATCCCCTTCCAATCCCACCTGTTGGCCAGCTTCCGTTAGTGTTAGTGTATTCAGGATGAAAGAAGCCATATGGGTAAAATAGCAATGTCATTGTATCCCCACCCCTGTGTGAGAATGTGTCAAAAGAACCACAAGGAATTAAGCATAAAGAGTGAAGAAATCTTAACCGAAGAAATATCTTCTTTATCTATGTCCATTTCCTCCCACAAGGAAAAATGGCAGTGTCAGTTGTACATTACATATATCTCTCTCATTTTAGTGTTTAATCTTAGCACCTGCACAGCAGAGATCTCTACAATTCATTGCATATGCTTTCTCCCTTCTCCCCCCTCCATACAGCACCTGAGGCCTAAGAAGCAACTCCCTCAAAGCTCCACAAAAGGCTGAGACCCTTCTTCATGACAGAGTATAGAAATAACAAACATGCCCAACGGTTTTATACAGTTGCTAGAACGTTTTAGTTTCCAACAAATGAAGATTTTTCTCCTTTTCTTTGAATATTAATTACATTTTACAAATTTTTAGGGTTTTTTGTTGTTGTTGTGTTTTGTTTTGCTTTGTTTTGTTCTGTTGTGTTTGTACAACAAAAGGGAAAGTCCACGGCAAGGAGTCCCAGGTTAGCAGAGTTTGGCTGTCATCTGGTCCGACTGTTTGAGGATCTCCGTGTTGTAGAGGTCCAAGGCGTGGTTCACTCTGATGATCTCGCTGTTGGTCAGTTTCAGGCGGTGTTTCAGCATACAGGAGAACAAGTCCAGCTGGGGTTTCCCCGGGGCCACAGGAGGGGCCAGGCGGTTAATTCGGTCCCGAATATCCAACAAGAGGAGCATCACGGACGAGGAAGAATAGAACTGGCCGCCTTGTGTGTAGGACTGGTTGACCTGCTGCACCGCGCTGCGAAGGAGGTCGGCGTTGAACCTCAAGCTGTACCCGAACACCTGCACATCCGAGATCTTGATGTAGAACTGCCTCTTGGAGGGATCGGACAGGTCCACGGGGCCCTGGCCAGTCTCGTTACGCAGCAGAGTAGGTAGCCGAGTCCGACTACGCAGGTAGATGTGGACCGTCTCGAAAAACGTTTTCCACCGATTGCCCAGCAAGAGAGTCCAGTTGTAGCACTGGCTGTTTTGGAGACGGATCTTCTCCCAGCGTGGGTAGCCAAATTCCCCGAAGGGCATGTTCCAGCCCTCCGAATGGCTCCCGCTGAAGGGGTTGACATAGACAAAGAACATGGGGTCCAGGCTGCTGTTACGCATCTGGCAGATGCGCATGGACATGCCGATCACCATGTGTATGAAGTCCATGCGGTTCTTGTTGCTCTTGAGAGTGAGGGACATGCGCTTGCGCCACCGAGGGTCGAAGAAGGTGTCGAGGCGGATCTCATTGCTGATGAAGGTGGTGTGCACGTACAGGCGCGAGTCCATCTTCTGCAACAGGTACTTCAGCTCCAGGTCCTGGAAGTCCAGGTCGGTCTCAAAGCTGATGAACTGCTCGCTCCGCTCCGAGTCCACGTTCTGGGGTTCGCAGCGGCCTCGGTACAGCTTGTAGCCCTTGTTGCAGGAGCCGCAGAGGGAGATGTTGGCCAGGCTGCACATGGCACAGCTGTTGTTCCCGCCGATGATACAGGGTATGGGGCGCTGGCACAGCGTGGTGCTCCCGTGGCACACACAGCTCCTCTGGCTCTCCAGGAAGGTTCCCCAAAACCCATTCTCGTTACAGTAGAGAAGCGACTGGACCCTTGCAAGCCACTGCTGAATTGTCCTGGGGGATAGAGGGAAAATGGAGAGCATTACCACCACGGGTGGGGCTGTGAGTTGTGGTTATCCAACTGATAATGCAAATTGGAGGGCCCAAAGAATGAAAAGACTGGGCAGAGCAGTTAGGATAGGAAGGGCACTAATATAAACTGTTAAGAACTACATTGTAGTTCCTCCTAATGCCATCAACCGGCTTAATGACATTGTACTTTACCCTTCAAGCATACAATGTCCTCATCTGTGAAGTGAAGGGGTTGGCGTGAATGATCTTTGGGGGTGCTTCCTGCTGCACGACAGTCCCAAAGAAGAAGTTTGATTCAGAAAATGAAAGTGTCTAAATTCAAATACCCCTTCCAGATGACAACATTGTAAAAAATCAGCAACAGAAAAATCTTTAGGGGTTATTTATTTTAACTCACATCAGATGTTTCAACCCCCTTCACAGATTCTTCCCATGAGGTTATATAATATCTAACAACTTCAACAAAAACAAATTATATCTTATAATACTATAGAAATCAGGTAGTGCTTCCATAGTGAGGATCTTACATGATCTTCACAGTGGTTTTTCAAAACATATAAGAATGGAGTTATTTCCCCCATTTTTCCAGATCTCCAGACTCTCAATTCAGTGGCATACTCATTGTAACCTGTATCTCCAGGCCGTCTCCTCATAGCCCTGAACACTAAAAATGATACCAAAGTATATACCCAGATTTCAGCCACTGAAACATTCCAATGAAGATAGATTCTCCATCAGATAAGAAGCAACAGAAGAATAGGCAAAAATATGTAAGGCAGTCAGCTTAGAGGCCTCTCATCTTTCCTCATTTCTGCGCAAGTCATCTCTTGGCTGTCTTCCATGCTACCAATAATCCTTTACATGTGTCTACCACAGTTTACCCTGCACAGGATATATTCCCTTCCATTTTCTCACTTGAGCCTCATAATAACACCCTGAAAATAGCTTGGGACTTGTGGTCAGTCAGAGATAGCCTAAAATCCTGGCTTCTCCATGTGCAAGCTGAGGCAATACTGGACAGTTTCCTTCATCCTTCCTAATCATCCCTGCCACACAGAGCTGTTGTGAGGATTACATGAATTTTTATGTGAAGGCTTAGCCCTAAACTTGGTAGTTAACCAGAGCTTCATAAAAGTTAGGTCTTGTTATTCCTGCAAAGGGATTGTCAGCTCTATTTTATAAACACGTCAGTGGAAGTTCAGAGGTGAAATGACGGGCTCAACGTCATACAACCAGTGAATAGAGACACCTCCTGGCTCATAGATTTGGCCTTTTGCATTATCTATCAAGTGAGAGTCAATAGAACCATTGCAATGTGCGATGGTGATATTGATGGTGATGGCAACAGTGTGGGTAGCTCTGATCCCCACTGTATGAAGCTGGACACGGCAGCCAATTTGCGCTGGACTCCCTCTGGTAGGGAGTGTTAGAATCCATCGAGTCTCTCTCACACTAATGAGCCACAATCACCAAACCACAAACACCAAGAGCCTAATTAAGCAATAGAGCCAAATGTTGAAAAGCATGGGTGTCAGCCCAATCAGAGCTGAGTTCAAAGCTCTGTTTGTAACCAGGAAAATTGCTTCGTCTCTTTCAGCCTCAGTATCCATATCTAAAATGAGGATAATACAGCCCATCTTAGGGAGCTGGTGGGAGGATTCAGTGAGATAATACATTTAAAGTGCTTAGAAGAGTCTGGCAGAGAGCAATTATGAAAAAGGTAATAATAAAAAAGTACTCTTATCCCAGAGAATAAGCTCTTCCTTTGAAGGTATTGAGACACTTTCAGGGATTTCGCTATCTCACTAGAGTTTGAAGAAAACCATTTTGTCATATCCATTTGAAAATGGATACTGTTGAAATGGCTTCCCAGCATGCCTTGCTCTAAATGAGTTGCTTATCAGCTGAGAGAAAATGGCGGGATAATTAGTGCCTCCTTGAAACCCTGTGGCTTTTAAATCCACAGAACCATCCACACCCCTCGGAATAAGGCCTCCCTCACAACATCCGAAACCTTGTA
This sequence comes from Cheirogaleus medius, assembly GCA_008086735.1. Lineage (NCBI taxonomy): Eukaryota > Metazoa > Chordata > Mammalia > Primates > Cheirogaleidae > Cheirogaleus > Cheirogaleus medius. Next base: position 8,243,318 of record VBSM01003204.1, on the reverse strand, counting down.
TTGAAACTCCTTGTTTTCTTGTCAGTTTCCCTTCCAGGCTCTTCAGTTTGAGAGGAGAGGTCCCTCCTTCCCAAAGTATCTAGCCCAGAGCCTGCCTCTATAAATGTCTGCTGAATGAATGAACAAAGAATATTAATATTTTTCTTCATAGTTTTCATTAACATTAACAAAAAGAAAAACAAACGCCTCCCTCTCCCCTCATGACCGCAGTATTAGTTTTCCATACCATCCACCCACACAGCTCCAAGCCTCCCCGGTTTCTGCTCCTGAGACCAATCCTATTACAGCCTGGAGAACAGCAGCAGGCCCAGCCTTCAGGACACCGGGCTGGAATGATAATGAGCTGTGTGGCTCCCACCTCCCAAACCAGAACATTGACTGAATATTGGGTATGAGTCATCTGATATTTTTGTGAGCTGCAGGGGCCCTCCACACGGCTCTGATTGCGTGGTTCCATCTGACGAGAGCGTCATTTCAAAAATGCCTCTTTCAAATGGCCCACACTTGCCCCTGTCACTCCCTCTCCAAGTGACAGGACAGTACCCCATTTAGAGCTCCTCTGTCCCCATCTGCAAGGCATTCTATAACCCCGCAGAGCGCCCCCTTTCTCGTGTCTTATCATTGGGACCCTTTGTCGGGACCACAGCCCCCACTCCTTGAATCAATGCTTCATTGTGGCTGAACTCTCAGAATCCTCAGTGGGGGAAATAAAAGGATGAAAGTTCCTGGTGATGCTGCCATAAGCAACGGGGCTCGTGGCAAATTAGGATTCCAGCCCTGTCGAGCAGGAGGGATTGGGGACAGAGGCCCTCTGAGCCGCATTCGCGAGCTGCATGGCACCTGCATCTCCTGACCTCAGAATAATCATGAGTTGTGGGCTGTATCAAAGAAGGCATTAATGATATAGCGAGAAGACTTAGAAAGGGGGTGGTGTTCGGGGGTGCAGGGAGTGCGAGGCCAGGGGAAAGGGTGGAAGACGGGGATGGGTGATAAGAGAGGAGAAAAGGATTTGGTGTTGGAGATGGTGGAGGAAAAGCTAGAGCAGATGAGCAGGCAGGGGCTACGGAGGAGATACTAGAGGGGGAGAATGTGGGAGAATGAAATCAGAGTGCGTAGGATAGAAACGGAGAAATTCAGCCAAGCCATCACCTGTCATAACTCTCAGATTCAGGGAATACGAACATCGAATGCACCATTTGAGAGCAGACTCGTCGTCCATTCTCTGCTTTTCTGCAGAGGCCAGTGGTCGTGGGGGAGTCGGAAAGGGGAAGCAATGTTACCGGTGAATCCTCATCCCAAAGACCAGTGAACTGTCCTTTAAATTTCAATATTCCATTTTGAGGTGAAGAATAGAATCCAAAACTCAAGCTCATTCCATTTCGTGCGTGTTTCTAATAAAATCAAACTCCAGTAAAGAGGAAGCAGCCTCGATCAGGTCAATCTCCTATACCTTCTCCATCTCCAGCCAGTGCTCTGAGTAGTAAACCCTGCATTGCTAGTCATAAACCCTGCAAGACTGAATTGCAGGCAGCACCCTAAACCAGCGGAGGGGTGTCTGTGGTTTACAACGATCGAGAACTCACTATACCAGGCATGGTGCTGGAGGTTCTTTATACTGTCTCCCTGAGCAGCACGTAAAACCCTCTCAGGGTTACAGATGAAGATAAATGGGTCCTTGAGAAGTGAGGCAGCTTGTCTGAGACCACAGAGGTACTCCACATTCAAATACCAGCCTTTCTACCTCTGGCCTCGGTACACTTTCTTCTATGTATTATAATGTGACATTATAATGGCTAGCAAGAAGAAGGAAGCTAGCAAGAAGAAGGAGGTCTGCCACAAGAAGAGAAATAAATGGAAATAATGGAAAAACACTAAAAGTTTGAGCTTGTGAAGGGCCTATTATCACATTCCTCACTTCCTCTGGACCTGCCGGGGTCCCTCTTCTCCACTCATAAGATAATTGGGGCTCCTGACAAGTGCATAGGAAGAGGCTGGGGGCCAGGGGTAGGAGGGGCTGCTATCTATAAATACCATTTCCCAGGCTAGTTGGTGACAGCTTGCCTCAACCCTGGCAACAGAGAAGCAGTTTGATAGGCCTCCTCCAGAGGGGAGGGTCTCGCAGAGTCTGACACGGCCCCCCCTGAAACGTAGCCAGTGTGAGGCAGGGGAGAGCAGATTTCAAAATGCTTTTCTTGGTCCCTAGGGATCCAAAGTGTCTTCCATTTGCAGCCAGAGCTGAACTCCAATACATCTAAATCAGCATCTCTCTGTTGGATGAGATTTCAATTCATTCTGATAGGGGCTGGGAGGAGGGGAGGAAGCAGGAACGCGGAAGGAGAGGAGGGTGGGGAACTTCATTTTCATTTCTAAACTGGAAAACACTGAAGCCTGATTGATAGGCACCCATGTTGGCTCCGAATGAATCAGCTTGCACCACAGAAGCAGAGAACCTTCAAGAAACCTTGGAAATGTCCAGCCCATCTCTCTCATGTTTACACCTAAACACAGAGACTTGGTTGCTAAGGTGGAAGATCAGTATTTCTTGAGTGCTTTCTATATCATGGTGGTTATCCCTTTATCCTGACACCAACCCCAAAAGAGAGGACTCTGTTGTGGTTTACACTGCACTAATGAGGGCACTGAAGACCAGAGAGGGATTGTAACTCACCCATGGTCACACAGCATAGGCAGAGCAGACTAGAGTTCAGGATTTCTAGGTCCAAACCCAGTGATCTCTCAGTGACCCTGCTGCCATATATTCCTTGCCCTGTAAAACCCCAGAGTGGAGGAGAAACTAGGCCCTGGGCCCCGGAAACACCTCCGCTGCCCCCCTGCAGGCTCTGTCATTGCCTCAGCCAGGATTTTCTGGCAACCTGACAGGTCTCCTGGTGACACAGCATGGAGTCACTCGTCATTTGGAGGACAGGAGGCTCTGCCGCGCAGGGCTTCGTATCAGTGCTTTCAAAGGTACACATCTCCCTTTCAGAACCCCCGGCTGGGGAGCCCAGGATGGGCTTCCTAATTCAAGCAAACTCCCTGCTGATTTTAATTGGAGGTTTTGCCTAAGATGGGAATGCAGGGACGGGCCAGTGGCATTTTAGGGGAGATCATACAAATCGAGTGCCAAGGAGAGAGGGAGAAAAACAGATCTAGGCTAAAATAGAAAGTTATAATCCATAACTCCCATTTGCTTACCAAGAGCGTGTATTTAAAAGTGGAGAGGAAACGAAAAAAAAAGAAAAAAATGAAATTGGAGTTCTGAATTATTCTTTTATTTATGCCTTGCTCTTCTTCCCTGGCATTTCTTTGACATTGTAATGGGTGTCTGAGAAATTCTGTGAGACTCCACAAATGTATATTCCATAGACCACAGACTAAACTGGGAAGACAAACAGTTGTTTTTTAGGTTTCTGGTGATGCACTGCTTTTTAGTTGTGCTGTGTGTGACTCTGTGTGTGTGTGTGTGTGTGTGTGTGTGTGTATTTCAAAGGAATAGAGCTGATGAAAAATGAATACGTTGAGTCAATGGTGTCAGAATGCTTGAGGCTCCACTGAAAGGAGCCTCAGAAATGTTATGGATGTACTAGTGTGAATTATAACCAGCCATCAGACCTACTCTGTTCATTATTTTTCCCAGATAAATATTTAGCTTTTAATCATTCCCCTCTTTCAGTTTCTATCATTGCATTAATAACTCGTTTTTCCTTTTCTCAGTTATTCATTCACACAATGTTAGAGCCTCATTGAGTGGCTCATAGTAACAAGGAAGAAAAGACCAAAAGAAGATGTCATGGTCCCCTGCCATGCTGAAGATGTTTTATAGTTTGGGATTGTGGCATGAAGGCCATAGGTCTTATTGGGAGGGCAGGGGTGCACGGTGGAGGGAGGAAGGAGGAGAGCAGCAGTGTAGAAATCCAATGGGGTCTTTAAAATTAGGTTGTCAGGAGCTTAATTGGGGAGGATTATGAAACAATTTTTGCAATTACACAGTTCTGTGTCTGGAAGGAGGTGACAGGCAACATCAGCTGCATATTCAAATTCAGCACTTTGCTTTGGGGCATAGAGGTGTTGAAGACAAGTGAGGGAAGGTGCCAGAAGCCTCTTAGGGATGACAGAAGGGCTAAAAACAGAAGGATGCTCCCAGGTGGAGGGAAGAAAGCCTGGTTTATTCCTGGGCGGGAGTCAGGTTGGAGAATGAGAGACTCAGATTGAAAGGCTATCAAGTAAGAAGGGGCTAATCGGAGTCTCAGGGACCTTAACCCTGAAGTACAATAATGGCCATTTATAGGTGGGGTGGTCCTAGGTGTGGGCCCAAGTTAAATAAGTACTGGGCCCTGCTCTGCCACTATTTGACAGTTTGGCCTTAAATAAGTCACCTGACCTCTTTGACCCTCAGTTTTCTTATCTGTCAAATGGGGAAGGATAATGCCTACCTTGCACTTTATCTGAAGAGCTAGAATTGAATATACAACATTCCTGAGAGGTTTCCAGTGAAAAGAAGCAATGACTGACCATTAACCATTATCATTACTGAGGGCAAAGAATGACCATTATAAATGTCTCAGGTAAAAATATTCCTCTTGGTTACAAGAATAGCCCAGTTGATTATAGCCTAATATCTTCATCTGCCTGGTTATTCACTCTTTGTGGTTCTAATGAATGCTGTCACCATGATGCTTGTGGAAGAAAGAGCTAGATGTGAGCTTTGGAGTCAGATAAAATGGATATTGAATCATAACTCTGCCACTCATTATTTAACCTTGAGCTAATTGCTTGTCCTTTCTAAGCTTCAGTTTTCTCAACTACAGAATGGAATAATAATACATTCCTGGTAAGGCTCTATTCTGAGGCTCAAAAAAGATGATGTATATAAAGCTTCTGACATATAACAGGTGCCTACTGTCTCTCAGGAAAACAAACTATAGCGTTTGTTTTCTCAAACACCTATTATATTAGTGTTTGAGCTTGCATGGTAAATGGCCCTTTGAAATCAGTAATTATAGATTTAAAAACTCAGAGTGGGAAAGAGCTCAACAAGTGCTGCTTGGTCAGTTGAATATCAATATTAAACAAAGGAAATCTTAACAATTAACCTCTTCTGTACCCTAAAAACAAAACAGATAGATTGCAGATATAAACATGGAAAGTAAAATAGCAATCACAGCAACAAAACAGCTTTTGTAATAAAACACAGGAGAGCACCTTTGTGACACTGGAGTAGGAGAGATCTTTTAAAAGCAATCACCAAAAAAATTGATTAAGAAGACTATATTAAGATTTATTTTAATCCATTAAAAGATACCATGAAGAGAGTGAAGAGACAGCTCTCAATGAGAGAATATATTTGCAATACATCTAGCCAACAAAAGTTTTTATTCATAATACATGCTAAGCTTTGGATGTTTGCACTCTCACAAAATTAATATGTTGAAATCCTAATCCCCAGGGTGATGATATTTGGAGGTGGTGCCTTTGGGAGGTTATGAAAGTAGAGCTCTCATGAATGGATTTAGTATTCTTATAAATGAGGCACAATAGAGACCCCTTGTCTCTTCCACCATGTGAGAACACAGCTAGAAGGTGAACAAGAACGCCCTCACCAGACACTAAATCTTCCAGCACCTTGGTCTTGGACTTCCCAGCCTCCAGAACTGTAAGAAATAAATTTCTACAGCTTATAAGCTACCCAGTCTATGGTATTTTGTTATAGCAGCCTGAGTGGACTAAGACAATACAGAAAGAACAAATCAGTGAGAAAATGTCATGTATCCAAAAGGGAAAATAGGCAAATGATATGAACAGGCACTTCATAAAAGAGGCTATTCAAAAAGGCCAATAAGCAATGAATTTCCACTTCATTCACTATCTGGATAATGAAATTAAAACTGCAATAAGACACTACTCAGCTGAATGGCTAAAATGAAATTAAAACTTAAAATTAAAAAGATGGAAAGCACTAAGTGTTGGCAAGGATGTGAAACAACAGAAACTCTCCTTTGCTACTGGTGGGGATGAAACTTGCCTCAGCCAATTTGGAGAACTGGAAGTATCTACTAAAGTATTTAGTAAGTTGAACCTAGGAATACACTATGTCCCAGCAATTCCACTCCTAGTCTGTACCCAACAAAAAGTCATATATATAAGTTCACCAAAGACATGTGTAAACTTGCAGTACTATTTGTAATAATGCCAAAATGGGGACTGTGCAAATGACCACGCGTGTTGAAATAGACCTCTACTCACACGATGGAATGCTCTTGAGGATGAATGAGACATGACGCAAAACAACATGGGGGAATCCATAGAAGACTGAAAAGGTGAAAGAAGCCAGACACAAATATTAATAGTTCAATATATATGTATACACACACACACATATATATGTGTGTGTGTGTATACATATATAAAAGCAAAACTGACCTATTGTGGCTGAGGCAGTTTGAAAAGAAATTCCCCTGGAGAGAAGGTTGATAGTGCTGAGAAGAAGACACAGGGGGCTTGTCTAGTGAAGATAATGCCCTCATTTCTTATCTGGGTGCTGGATACATGTGTGAATTCAGTTTGTGAAAATTCATCTTGCTGTACATTTATGTTGTTTTCACTTTCTATATGTATGTACTACCTTCAATTTGCCCCCCAAATTGTCCTATAAAACAACCAGAATAATGCTATCAAGGCAGCAACACACTGCATTTCTCTACCATCTCCGAACTCTATAAAGCTCTTCTGTTTGCTCTTTAATTTTGATCCTCACAATTTCTCTGTGTCCTAGGCTGGGGTGAGAGGGTATCAGGAATTTCATTTTAACAATATGAAAAACAGAGGCTCAGAGAGGAGAAGTAACTTGCAGATGATCACTAGTGACTTGTCACGTCACTGGGGTTATACTTCACCCAACGTGTAAGTTTGTTGGTGGGAGGTAGAGGGTGGAGATAGAGAAGGGGACTCGGAGGTGCCTCTCATGGAGGATAAGAAAGAGCTATGTCCAGAAATTGTAAGAAGTTAGTTCTATTTCTGACTAAATCCCTCTAGCCTACAGATTCTATTCCAAACAGGAAGCCACTTCTGAGCCCCAAGGGGGAAATAAAAAAAGAAAAAAACTAAAAACAAAAAAGGAACTGGAGATGCTTATTGTTTTGCTTTACGTCAGCCAAGTGAGTCAGTTGCCCTACTTGCTACAAATGCAGAATAACAAACAAGGATGGAAATGGAGAGATGCCTACTAGTGCTGGCTTAAATAAACCCTGCGCAGCACTCATGGAGAAGCTCGCTTTCTGGCACGCATCCCCATGCCCCTCACCCAGCTTGCACACCCTTGGGTTGCCACTGTATTGGGCCTCACTGCCTTATTTTTTTGGTCCATAAATAGAAAAGAAATGCTAAAGATATTCTTAGCTGAAAGCTTCATTGCCGCATGGTTGCAAGGGCACTTGTAGGCTCCTGTGACTGACAGCTGGCTGCCCTGAGCTAGCCTGGTGTTATTTGTGGGCTTGTACCTCTTATTTAACTGGACAGTTCAATGCACGTTTAGAATAAGTCTTTGCCCCCTCCGCCCCCCAACACACACACACACATACACACACAAATCAGTAGTCAGGGACTATCAAAGTTGCAATTTATTCTGGGGGTAGCTGCCTATGAGTTTAGACTGACAGAATTTCAGAATCCCAGAGCTGAGTGATGCTTAGGCAAGGCCAGTCCACATGATTGATGGAAAACAAAGCCCAGAGACATTAAGTGACTTGCTTGAGGTCACACAAGTGGTACCTGGAAGCCCAGAACCAGAATCTTCCCCTGAGGAATGATCGTGTGCACTGCCAAAAATTTATACTGTTAATCTTTCTCCCAGCCTTTTCCAAAGGGACCTACAACACTTTACCTGAATGACTGTGCACTGAGTAAAGGAAATAATAACACTCACCAAAGATTGTTGGACAGTGGTTGTGAACTGACACTAATTCCAGGAAATGCAACATGTCACTGTGGTCTACCAGTGAGAATAGGGTTTATAGAGATCAGGTGATCAGTGGAGCTTTAGCTCAGGTCTGTCTCACAGTGGGTCTAGTGGCTGTTTCCTGTGGCATTTCCCATGTTCTAGAATGCACATTTGGGATTATTCCATAGTTGGAATACTCAGCAGCTAGTAGAATGCCCTTCCTTCCCTCTTCTGGTACTCACACTATATATATACTCATCAAATAGAATAATAGAATAGTAGTAGCTTATGGGATGTTCTCCTGTCTTTAACCAGCTTCCAAGACCAACAAGCAACAACAAAAACAATGACAACAAACAACAAAACATGCATCTGGGGGAAGCACGTAGCAAGGGGCTTAAGCCTGAGTTGTATACTTATTTCATTTCTATCATATATTACAATATAATAATAATATAAAGTGCACAATGAAGGTAATGTGCTTGAATCATCTGCAAACCATCCCCACCCTCCAGTCTGTGGAAAAACTGTCTTCCATGAAACCAGTCCCCAATGCTAAAAAGATTGGGGACAGCTGCACTAAACAACAATCTTGATTGATTAGGTTTTAAAGGGCATTTTTGCATTACAGAAAGTTTCCTCACCAGGTCTCTGAAGAGTACACTCCTCTCTGTACTGAAATGTGTTACAGGTTGTGGTCAGCAGGATGACTGACCACAGGTGCTTAATGCTAATCCTGCCCCCACCCCCCGCAAAAAGACCAAAACAATGGACAAACAACTCACTTAGACAAAAAAAGAGCAATGGAGTATAGTAAGGGAATGGTGGAAACCCAGGGTAGCAGAGAAATGCAGGATGGTCACATAGAGGAGGGAACAAAACACCTGGCCTCTGCCACCTGTCTCCCCAGTCAGGATCAGCTTAAACCAGGAGGGACTTCTCCCTGCACGTAAAAGTTCTCACAGGCCTGCGGCCCAGTTTAGGGAGCTTCCAGGAGTTTGCATGGTTGCACTACTCCAGAGAAGGGCCCACACTGTGTCCCTTCAGCCCACTCTCGTTACCCAAGCTGCAGCTGGCTGTCCTATGCCATCTTGAAACTGGGGCCATGGCTAGAATGCATCCTATTCTGGTGCCCAGTTGCCAATGCACCTCTCCATCCCTGAGGCTCTGTACCATGACAATTCCCCAGCTAAGCTGCTGCAGCTTCTTACATCATGAAAACAAGCTGCCTAGGAGGCAATCCATCTCCTCCATCTCAGTTGCTGCTATGTCCCACCCATGGCTACGGAGAGCATGGGCCCATGAGAATAGCCATAACTCTAGAATCTGAGACCACATAGTGCCCCATACCCCTAAGAAACAAGCAGTCTTTCCCAGCAGAGAAGCTATGCCTGAGTGGGTGAAGCAGTTGTGCACCCTTATTGCCTGAATCAGCCTGGTGCCTCACTCTCAGGAAATTAAGCTTTGGCCAGGAGAGCAGCTGAGACCATGACACCCTGCCCCTCTAAGACCAGGAACTCCAGCCCAGCAGAGAAACCACCCTCGAGTCAGTAGAGCAGCTGTGCCTTCTGGGTGCCTGGACCAACTTGGTGCCTCAGCCCCAGGGAACTGGAGCTTTGGCACAGGGGAGCAGCTGTGACCCCAGTACCCAAGTCCATCAGCGCTCTAACCCTTAGGGACCAGGCACTCCAGCCCAGTAGAGAAGCCATTGTCCGAGCTGTCAGAACAGCCTTGAACTTTTGGTGCCTGAACCAACTGGTATCTTTTCCTCAGGTAATTGCAGTTTTGACTTAGGGGAGCAGTCATAGCCTAGGTGCTCCAGCCCACATGGTATCTTCCCCCTCAGGGAAGTATAGCCTTGGATGATGTGTATCACACTTCCCTCTGTGCCATATTGCTGCAGCACACTGCCTCTTTGGATATGGACCAGCCTTCTGGAATCTGAGCTACTGAGTCATCCCACCAACCTGGGGAGTGAAGCCCACATTGCACTGTTTCCACACCGTGTTGCCCAAGCCACAGCTGTACCCTGAAATTTGTGGGTTTTTGCTTCCACTGCACCCAGCTTCACAGAGCTTGGGCCAGTGTTGTGTCCAGAGTCCAGAGTCAGTACTACACAATGTCCTCTTTCCTGATGTCTGAGTTGCCACCGTCTCTGTTGGCTTTGAAACACACACAGCAGCTGTGCTCTGCTCCTTGGGGCCTGAGCCTCTGGAAAATTCCTTCCATTTTATCATAACAGTGCTGGACCCTGACACTAAGGATCAGAGTCACAGCTACGTCCTGGCCTTCTGAGCCTGAGCTATTGAGGAATGCCTCAGAATCACAGAGCAGTGCCATAGTCCTCTGCTTGGTGAGAGTTGTGTCTACCCATGCCTGAGACAGTGGACCTGCATCCATGTCACAGGTGCCACAGTAGTTCAACAGGACACTAAGCCCAGGAATGTAGCTCCACAGCCACTCAAGCATCTGTGCCCTTGAACACAGTGCCACTGTGTATTCCCTGTGCCTGTACTAGATCCAACACCAAGAAATATTCAATTCAGCTAAGCCTTCTGACTGTGGGGAAAATAAAAACAAGAGGACCCCTAAAACCCTTGCCACTGATAATCTTAATAATCTACCTTGCCACCTCTGCTGCCACAAACTCCTGCAGACTAGATCATTAAGTGATCTGCTGCAATCATTGACATTGGTTACAGCTGAACAAGGTACACAAAACTATACTGCTCTAACCATGCAGAACCAGAGCTAATGCACCCTATCCAAATAACACCCTAGGTCCCCTTTGCAGGTAAAACTCTTTCCCTACAAAAGCCACTCTATAAAACTGTAAGATGTGACTCTTTCAGCAGATGCACAGATATAAACACAAGAATACAAGAAACATGAACAAACAAGAAAACATGACACCACCAATGGAACACAAGAATTCTCCAAGACCTAACACCCCACCCAGTGGAAATGTATGAATTGCCTAAAAAGAAATTCAAAATAATGATCTTAAGAAAACTCAGTGGCTAGACAATTCAACGAAATCAGGAAAATAGTTCATGATCTGAATGAGAAATTCAACAAACAAATAGATATCATAAAAGAGAACTAAACAGAAATCTTGCAGTTGAAGAATTCAGTGAATGGATTAAAAAATACAACTGAGAGCTTCAACAGCAGACTAAATCAAGCAGAAGGAAGAAATTTGAACTTGAAGACAGGTCTTTCAAAATAAGTAAGAGTGGAATAAAAAAGACAAAAAAAGCAAATAAAGTGTGCAGGAATTATGGGACACCATTAAGCAAACAAATATTTACATCACGGAAAGGATAAGAGATGAAGAAAGGCACAGGGAGCTTATTTAACAAAATAAGTTTAAAAATTTTCCAAGACTTGGGAAAGATATGGACATCTAGATCCATGAAGCTCATAGGTTCCCAAACAGGTTCGACTCAAACAGCTCCTCACCAAGGAACATTGTATAATAACTAAAATGTCAAAAGTCAAAGAAATAGTGAGAATGTTTAAAGGAGCAAGAGGAAATTAAAAGACAAATAAGAGAATTCCATTAGAATACTGGCAAATTTCTCAGCAGTAAACTTGCAAGCCAGGAAAGAATGGGATAATATATCCAAAGTGGTGAAAGAAAAAAAATTATCAGCCAAGAATATATACCTAGCAAATCCATCCTTCAAATACAAAGGAGAAATAAAAACAAGAAAAACCTGATGGAATTCACCACCTCTAGATCACCTTTACAAAAAATACTAAGGGAGTGCTTCAGATGGAAGTGAAAAGCTGATAATCACTATCATGAAAACATTAAATGATAAAACTCATTGGTTGAGATAAATTCATAATTAAGTTGAGAATATCCTACTACTGTAATGGTGGTATATAAATCGACCTAATCTCTAGTATGAAGATTAAAATTTAAAATGGTCAAAAATAACTATAGGCACAAGAAGTTCTTGAGGAACACTCAATAAAAAGGTATAAATGTGGCAACAAAAACATAAATTGTGTTGGGGCAGAGTAAAAGTCTAGAGTATTTGTATGTGACTGAAATTAAGTTATCAGCTTAAAATAGTCTATTATAACTATAAGATGTTTTATGTAAGCCTCTCAGTAACCACAAAGGAAAAAACTATAGCAGTCACACAAAAGAGAGAGAAAGGAATCAAAGCTTAGAACTACAGAAGACCACAAAAGTAAACAAGGAAGGAAAGAACAAAGGATCTACAATACAACCAGAAAACAATTAACAAATGGCAAGAGTAAGTCTTTAGTTATGAATAATAACCTTGAATGTAAATGGATTAAATTTTCCAGCCAAAAGACAGAGAGTGGCTGAATAGATTTTTAAAAAACTAACAATATCTGCCAATGTGCTACCTACAAGAGCCTAGTTTTAGTTTTAAAGATACGCGTTGGTAGAGAACAAAGGGGTATAAGAATATATTTCTTGCAAGTAGCAACCAAAGAGAGCAGGGGTTGCTGTACTTATGTTAGATAAAATAGACTTCAAGTCAAAAATTATTTCAAGAGACAAAGATGGTCATTACTTAATAATAAAGGGTCAATTCATCAAGAGGACATCACTGTAAATATATATGCACACAACACTGGAACACCTAAATATAAAAATTAAATATTAATGAACATGAAATATAAGAATAGAGGACTTCAATACCCACACTTTCAACAATGTATAGAACAACCAGACAGAAAATTAACAAGAAAATACTGAACTTGACTGCACTTAAAATCAAATGGACCGAACAGACATATCTAGAACTTTATATCTAATGGCAGTAGAATACACATTTTTTTCTAGAGCACATGGAACATTCCCCAAGATAGACCATATGTTAGGCCACAAAATAAATTTTAACAAATTCAAGAATATTAAAATCATATCTAATATTGTTTCCAACCACAGTGGTATGAAACTAGAAATCAGCAACAAGAGGAACTTGGAAAATTCAGAAATATGTGGAAATTAAACAATATGCTCCTAAACAACCAGTGGATTACAGAAGAGATCAAAAGAGAAATTTAAAAAATATCTTGAAACAAATGACAATGGAAACACGAAATATCAAAACCTATGGGATGCATCAAATGAAGTTTTAAGAGGGAATTTTATAGCAATAAATGCCAATAGTAAAAAGATAAAAGATCTCAAATAAATGAGCCTACATTATACCTCAAGAGGCTAGAAAAAGAACAAACGAAACCCAAAGTCAGCAGAAGGAAGGAAAAAATAAAGATCACAACAGAAATAAATCAAATAGAGAACAGAAAAATCATAGAAAAAAATCAATGAAACCAAAAGTTGGTTCCTTAAAAAAATAAACAAAATCAACAAAACCCTAGCTAGACTAAGAAAAAAAAGAGAAAATTCAAATAAATAAAATCAGAAATGAAAGTAGAGACATTGCAACAGATGTCTCAGAAATAAAAAGGCTCATAAAAGACTATTATGAACAATTATATGCCAACAAATTGGATAACCTAAAGAAAATGGATGAATTCCTGGAAAATTCAACCTACCAAGGTTGAATCAGGAAGAAACAGAAAGCTTGAATAGACCAATAACAAACAAAGAGATTGAAGTAGTGATTAAAAACATTTCAACAAAGAAAAACCCAGGACCAGATGGCTTCATGGCTGAATTCTATCAAACATTCAAAGAAGAATTATTACCAATACTTCTTAAACTTTTCCAAAAAATAAAGCTAAGTGGAATACTTCCAAACACATGTTATCAGACCAGCATCACCTTCATACCTAAGCCAGACAAAGACACTGAAAAAATAAAATAAAATGAAAAGCCACAGGTCAATATCTCTGATGAACATTGATGTAAAAATCTTCAATAAAATATTAGCAAACTGAATTTAACAACATATCAAGAAGGTTATACATTATGATCAAATGTGTTTATCTGTGGCATGCAAGTCTGGTTTACCACATGCAAATCAATCAATGTAATACAGTATATTACAGAATTAACAAACAACATGATCATCTCATTTGCTGCAAAAATAGTATGTGATAAAATTCAGAATGATGCAAAAATAGTATGTGACGAAGTTCAAAATGTTTTTTTTTTTTGGTAAATCTCTTCTTACTTTAAATATAGAAGGAAAATTTCTCAACATAATAAAGGCCATTTATAAAAAAACCCCATAGTTAACATAATAATCAAGAGGCAACAACAGAAAGCTTTTCTACTAATGTGTGGTACAAGGTAGGGATGTCCATTCTCACCACTCTATTCAACATAGTCCTGGAAGTACTAGCAAGACCCAAATAGACAAGAAAAATAAAAGGTATCAAAATTGGAAAACAAGAAGTAAAATTACCTCTATTTGCAAATGACATGATTTTATATGTAGAAAATTCCAAAGATTCCAACAAAAAAACCCTGTTATAACTAATAAATTAAGTTTCAGAAAACTAAGTCAATACACAAAAATCAGTGGCATTTCTATACACAAATAATGACCTAGGTGAAAAAGAAATCAACAAAATAATCTCATGTACAATTGCATCAAAAAATAAAATAAAATACATAGGAATAAATTTAACTAAGGAGATGAAAGATTTGCATGCCGACAACCATAAAAAATTGATGAAAGAAATTACAGATGGCAAAAATAAATAGAAAGATACCCTGTATTCATGAATGAAAAGAATTATTAATATTGCTAAAATGTCCATACTACTCAAAGTAATATACAAATTTAACATGATCCTTATCAAAATTTCATGGCATTTTCCACAGAAATTGAAAAAACAATCTTAATATTTATATGGGACTAAAAAATAAACAAACAAAATCCTGAATAGCCAAAGCAATACTAAGAGAAAAACAAAACAAAACAAAAAAAACACAAAGTGGGAGACATCACACTTCCTGATTTCAAATTGTACCATAAAGCTATAGTAATCAAAACAATATGGGACTGGCATAAAAACAGAAACACAGATTAATGTGTGTTAATCTGTGAATAAAGAGGCCAGAAATAAGTCTAATCGTATATGTCCAACTGATTTTCAACCAAGGCACCAAGAAGACACAATGGGAAAAGGATAGTATCTTCAATAAATGGTGCTTGGAAAACAAAATTTCCACATGCAAAAGAATGAAACTGGACTCCTATCTTACCACCATATACAAAAATCAAGCTAAAATGGATAAAAAACCTATGTAATACCTGAAACAATAAAACTCCTAGAAGAGAACATAGGTGGAAAACTCCTCAACATTGGCCTTAGCAATGATTTTTTGAATACCACACCAAAGCTCAGGCTACAAAAGCAAAAATAAATAAACGGTACTACATCAAACTAAAAAGCTTCTGCACAGCAAAAGGAACATTCAACAAAATGAAAAGACAACCTACAGACTGGGAAAAAGCAGTTGCAAACCACATATTTGATAAGTGATTGAAAGTCAAAATTTATACATAACTCTTACAATTCAATAACAGAAAAACAAATAACCTGATTTAAAAATGGGCAAAGGATCTGAACAGATATTTCTCCAAAGAAGACATAAAAATGGCCAACAGGTTTATGAAAAGGTGCTCAACATAATTAATTATCAGGTAAATGCAAATTAAAGCCACTATGAGATATCAGCTCACATTCATAAGGATGGCTATTATTAAAAAGACAAGAGATAACAAATGTTGACAAGGGTATGCCGAAAAGGGAACCCTCGTACAATATTTGTGGGAATGTAGGTTGGTACAGCATTATGAAAATCAGTGTGGAGGTTCTTAAAGAAATTAAAAATAGAACTATACAATCCAGCAATCCCTCTTCTGCGTGTATACCCTAAGGAGATGAAATCATCAGATAAAGATATCTTCACTCCTGTGTTCACTGCAGTACTATTCACAACAGACAAAATATGGAAACAACCTAAATGTCCATCAGGGAAAGAACTGTTAAAGAAAATGTAGTATGCATTCATTTCTCGGTATGCACTGGAAATTGGTTCCAAGACCCATCCCTGAACCCGGAGACCCCAAATCTGAGGATGCTCAAGTCCTTTATACAAAATGGTGTAGTATTTGCATATAATTTATATACCTATTCCTGTATACTTTAAATCATCTCTAGACTACTTAGGGTACCTAATACAATGTAAATGCCATGAAAACAGCTGTTATACTGTATTTTTATTTGTATTATTTTTATTGTTAAATTGTTATTTTTTTTCTTCCTTCCAATATTTTATTTGGAAAATTTTCAAACCTACAGAAAAGTTGCAAGAAAAGTACAATGAATATCCATATACCCCTCACCTAGATTGCCCATTTGTTAATATTTTATGCCACATTTATGTTTTCTCTCTCTCTCTGTGATAATTTTTAAAAACTATTTTCTATTCACAATTGGTTGAATCCACAGATGTTGAACCTGCAGGTACAAAGGGCCAGCTATACATATATAATGGGATGTTATTCGGCCTCAAAAATGAATATCCTGTCATTTGCTGCAACATGGATGGATCTAGAGGACATTATGCTAAGTGAAATAAGCCAGAAACAGAAAGAAAAATATTGCATGACTTCCCTTATATTAGGAAGAAAAAAAGAGCTCAAGTACACAGAGACAGAGAATTAAACAATGGTTACCATAGTGGTGGGAGAGGAGGAGGAAATAGAGATGTGTCAATCAAAGGATACAAAATAGCAGATAAATAGGGTAAACAAGTTTAAAAAAATAACATACAACCTGAAGACTGAAGTTAATAAAATTGTATTGTAATTGTATTAGAGACTGTTGTTAAATAAGTAGATTTTAGCTGCTCTGGTCACAAAAAACTAACATTTATTTCTTAATAATGGTACCTATTATGTAATATTATTATTAATAATATAGCTTTCATAATTGTAATAGTTTTATGAAAAAAATGGATATAAATATAAAGGTATATGAAAATGACATTGGCCAAATGTAACTCTGAAGTAACATATGATATGTTTATATCCCACCATCCCCCCAATTTCAGACAGTGGTGAGGATATAAGTGTTACTTTTTTCCCTATTATGTAATGAGAATATGGAATTTTGCAGACTTTTAATGTTACTATGTTAACATTTAATAGTGAGTAAACTGAAGATTATCTCTCTGTGTAAATGTTTTTCCTTTCATTTCTGGTATAAAGAAATAAACAAATAAATAACTAATTTTTCATAAAGGAAAAAAAAATAACTACATGATATGATAGATATGTTAATCTGCTTCACTCTAGCAACCATTTTACTATCTATATGTTTCCCAAATCATCATGTTGTCGACCTCAAAAATAAACAATAAAATTTATTTTCTTTCTTTCTTTCTTTCTTTCTTTCTTTTTTATTTCAGCATATTATGGGGGTACAAATATTATGGTTATGTATATTGCCCATGCCCCCCTCCCCCCTGGAGGCAGAGCCTCAAGCATGACCATCCCCCAAATGTTGCACATCTCACTCATTATGTTTGTATATACCCATCCCCTCCTCCCCCCTCCCACCGCCCAACACCCGACAAATGTTATTCCTATATGTCCACTTCTACTAAGTGAAGTATCTCAAGAATGGAAAAACAAGCACCACATGTACTCACCAGCAAATTGGTATTAAAATTTATTTTTTTTAAAAAGTGGTTGTAAACGTAAATGAAACTACACTGGAAAAATGAACAAATGAAAAACTCATTATATGTGTCAGGTGGCCACAGATCCTTTGATATTTCTCCCATAGAGACAGGAGGTCTATGTCCTCTACCCTGAAATCTGGACAGATCCTGCCACTGCTTTGACCAATATGACAAGGCAGAAGTGGTTGACACACTTAATGGACTAGACCTGAAGAGAGAAGGAGCCTTTCACCTCCTGCCTTCTCTTGGAGCTCTGAGACCTATTCTACGCAAACTGGCTATGCTGCTAGAGGACCACATGGTGAAACCTTGGAGAGGGAGAGCTGCCCAGCTGGGCCCAGCATTCTGGTCATCTCTGCTTCAGATGTGTGAGTGAAGCCTTCTTGGAACCTTCAGCCTAGCCCAGCTGAACATCCGTGAGAGACTGCAGTCAACTCCATGTGGAACAGGGGAATCACCCAGCCAATCCCAGCACAGATCAGGAGCAGAATATAGCAATTGGTGTTTTAAGCCCCTAAATTGGGTCAATTTGTTATATAGAAATAGATACTTATAACACTATATATTATATTATGAGCCCCAAAGAGGACTCAGAATATCTCTTCTCCATTACATAGCATTACCACTAAGCTATACTACTATACTATGGAGAATTCTAAAAATGCCTTCTTCCTCCTCAAGGTTCCGGACTCTAATCCCCAGGACCTACAACTGTTTTATAAGATATCACTCTGGTAATTGTGTTCTTTTATACAGCACAACTGGCCTAAAGAAAAAGATTATCTTAGTGGACCTGATCTAATCAGATGTGTCCTTTTAGACGCAGAGAGTTTTCTCTGTCTGTTGGCAGAATAACTCAGAGAGGTCTGAGGCATGAGAAGGACCCACCGCACCTTGGTCCTTTAGAGATCCACATGCAAGGACTGGAGAAAGGCCTCTTAGAGCTCAAATACCAGCCAATGACCAGCAAGGGAACAGGGACCTCAGTCCTGCAACCACAAAGGACTAAATTTTGTCAACATCCTGAAAGAGCTTGGAAGTAGATTCTTCCCCAGAGTCTATAGTTAGAGCCTGGTCTGCCCGATACCCTGATTTCAGCCTGTGAAGCCTAAACAGAAGATCCAGCTATACCATGCCCATATTTCTGACCCCTGGAAACTGTGAGATAACATACCTGTGTTGTTTGAAGCCTTTCAATTTGTGCTGATAGTTTGTTACACAGCAATACAAAACTGATATAGTTACTCTGGACAGGATAATGCTCCACTCTGTCTCATTTTACTCTTTAATAAAATGATGGGACTAAATGAGACAATCTTGTAGGTCTTCTTTCAGAAATGAAATTTTATGATTTCATAATTTTAGGTGATTTAGCCTTCCTGAGCCTCAGATTCCTAAGGCAGAGCACAGGTATAAGACCAGTCCTGGGACAGTTTTATTTTATCTGCTAGATCTCAATCTCTTCTGTGAACAGAGTCACTCACTGTCTTGTTCACTACCGTATCGCTAGCCCTTGTATACTACCTGACACTTAATAGGTACTCACTATTTGTTGAATGAATAAATGAATGGATGAATAAATATTCACTATAAATATTACTGTAAATATATTTGACAAGAAAAGAAGACTATGCCTATGTGTGATGGTAGCAGAAAAAGGGATATTATTTTATAATCTTGGGCAAGTCATTAATTTCTGTGCTCTTAGTTTTCTCACCTGCAAATGGGGAGACTAACCTTGGCTTTAGCTTGCCCACAGGTTATTCTGACCAGATAAGATCATCAATGTGAAAGCCCTTCGCAAATGTTTAAAAAAAAAAAAAAACAAAAACTATAAGGTGTTTGTCTTGGTAATAGTTTACTTTTTAAGGTTAGGAATGTCCCTAAACCACATGGGGTAAATTTATTTCCTAATTATACCAGAAATGGAGCACTTTCCTGCTGCTACTTTGGCAGCTGCTGGTTAGCAGTCATGCCACCTCTCAGCGGGGGCGGTACCTGCAGGGATGCAAAGCCATTAGCATCTGCTTAAGCAGAAGGTGTTAGAAACTCCTCTCAAAGAAGACTGAAGGATGTGGCTCTCTACCAACAAGAAGGGAAATCACAACCTGTGGTATCACACCAAACAATCTGGGTCATTGCCTCTTCTTCTGGTGTAAATCACTCTTTTCCAAGGCTGTGTTCTGGGAAACCCAATCTCTTGAAAAACTTCAAGAAAGGTTCTATGGCCAAATAAGTTGAAAAATATACAAACTTAACCTATTCTCTATTTATTGCTTTTCTTTTTTAGCTCACCATTTTCTAAATGGATTCAACCAGACATCACTTCCCACCCCACCCCCCACCGCCCATTTCATAATATCCTACAGCTTTCACTTGGGATAACTCATTTTTGCTTAGTTTCTACCAAGTGCATAGAGTGAAGTGAGACCATACTTATGGCAGTGAGGGAAGTCTTCTCAATCCCAGGCCAGCGACATGAGTATCACCTAGGACCTCGGACCCATCTCAGACCTACTGAATCCAAAACCTTGGGCACCAGGCTCAGCAATCTGTGTTAAAAAGCTCTCCAGATGATTGTGATGCCAACTCCAGTTTGAGAAGCACTGCTCTAATCCACACATCAGTGGTAACATTCATGTCAACACAGGGAAGAAATACTGAATCTTTTATATCTGGAAGAGAGATTTCATTATTTTCCAGTTCAGCTTTCAAATGGCTCCCAGAGAACACATACTAAACCACTGCTTCCCTTCTATGTCACACCCACACTGGCTTCCCACTCACCTAAAGGACAAGATATAAAATCCAAAGCTAGGTATTCAACTCCTCAAAATTTCATCCCAACACACAAGTCTGACTGTTTTCAATAATAATAAGCACTAAGTGCTAATATTGATTGACCATTCACTATATGCAAAGAATACTATATATGTATCATGGGTGGTCTTTACAACGACCCCGGGAGGAGGTACTGTTATTATCCTCATTTTACAGATAAGGACACTTAGAGCCAGAAGACACTGAGCTCACAGCTCACCAGGATTTACCACCAGCCTGTCAGGTACTAAAGCCCTTACTTACTTACTTTTGATTCACATTCTCTCTCTGATTTCTGATTTTGCTTTTCTGGATGCAATTAACCTCACTCTTTACTCTTCATAAAGTGTATGTTGTTTTCTCAAATGGAAAATCATCCTCTTCACTGTGAGTCCAAAGCATAATTATCATTCAACTCCCATCTCAAATGTTCCCTCACCTTGGTTCAGCAAATGCTGTGTTATGACATGCCAGGCACTTTATCTATCACTGAGGACATACTGGTTAGCGAGAAAAACAGGGTCTCTACCATTTCAGAGTTTGTGGTCAAGTAGGAGAAGTCTGGGCTTAAAGACACCACTGTAAATAAGGCAAGTGTTAGGGAAAAAGAAAAAGAAAGATACTTGAGATGCAGTAAAAGCATATAATAGGGGGGTGTAACCTGGTCCAGTGTGTCAGACCAGGCATTCCTAAGAAAAGAGGGTATAATCACAAATATAAAGGGTGAATACAGTAATGCAGGCAAAGAGGGAATCACATTCTGCAGTCTTCCCAGAGGGAAGGTATTTCCCTCTCTTCTCTTGCATCGTTTACCTTCACCGCTATTCAAACTCTGTCTATCTGACATGGGAAGCATAGTAAAACCTATTTTATAGGGATGTTGTGAGGATTAAAGAAGTGAATATATGTAAAGCATTTACAACTATATCTGGTACATAATAAATGGGCAATATGTTTCGACTATTATTATCATTACTATTTTTTCTTAGTGTGTAAACTTGAGCAAGTTGCTTCACTAATAGGGGATAAGTTACTAAAAATAAGCACTTCTATGTCAAATGGGACAAGCTCTTATCATTGACCTCCATGTGAGTGACTGACAGAAGACTGACACTCTCCCGTCGTTCAGATATGTAGTGCTGCGGGAACACTGAATGCTCTTGGCTGGTTGGTTGCACTCCCATATGCTTCTGTTCCCACCAAGGAATAAGCACCCTTACTGAGAGTCACTTTTGTTTATTCCCAAACCTGTTTGTGTCAGTGTATTTGCTGTTATTATATCATGGAATTAAAAATTAAAAAAAAAAATCATTGAAATATGAGTTGTTTTTTTCCCCTCTGGAAACATTTGAATTCTGTGAGAAAATTCTATGAAGACCAACTACTGACAACAATGGCCATCAATTTAAACAAAGGGGATGTAACTGAAAAAGATGAGGAGGATTCATAAAAATCTAGAAACATCTAGATTGTTTCTTAAGAGTCTAAGCTGTTGCTTCTCTTTGGATAAACCAAAGTTGGAAATATACAGCTATAGCTGTGGTTTCTACAAGAAATCCAGGAGAATGTCAAGTAGAATATACCAACACCCTCAAAAAAGATGTTAACCTTACATCAAAAGGCTGGCCAAGAAATGTACATTTAAATGCTTTAAGTTAAAATAAAATGGTTCACAAATGTATAGCAGCTATACATTTTAGGATTTTCTACTTTAACTACACTTTTTCAATTAATTGACTAACTACTGATCTCTAGTTTTGTCTAATAAGGAGTCTTGTGCTTGGTCTTTTCACTGTGTGATAAATCTGGCATCTATGTTCTCTAGTTGGCTTTCCGAGCCCAGCTACTACTGTTATGTCCATCATACCAAAGCAGGAAACTGAAGCTTAGGCATCTTAATACTGTGCCAAGTTAACATGGATAGTAAGTGTTCATCGCACACCTTGGCTGGTCAGGCTCTAGTCTAAAGTCTTAAGTATCTTAGGTACTCCTGCCTCTCTACTATATGATTACATCTTGTGAGGCTCGTGCTTTATCTTACACAACAGAAACATCTGTTTCTCGGAAGCAGAAACAGTGTCGTCATCAAATATCTACAGTCTACTACCGCTGTGCTCTTGATTATATTATTATATCTGTGCATTTCTTTACAGGTTATGAAGAGTTTTTACATACATCACATAAATTGACTAGGGCATCAGCTCTGTGGGATAGCTATTCTTATTATCCTAGCCATACAGATGAGAAAACAGAGGGCTCGGGTAGATTTGGTGACTTTTGGAGGTCACACATCTAATAAATGAGTGAGCCGGGACTGTCAGTCTAATAAACTGAAACTGACTTGAGTTCAATAAAATATAAGAAACCATATCCCTCTGTCCCACTGCAGGAGTCTATGGAGATTAAATCCAGAGGCAAGTAAGTATAGGGTTCAGAGAGAAGAATCAAAACCAGTGTGGACATTGAGGGTCAACAGAACAGAGATAACCATTATCCTCGTAGCCAGAATCTCTCTACAGACACCAATTAAACACTGTATGGAGCAGGAAATATGTTAAAAGCTGACATGGGTTCGGAAGCTATGGCCCCAAGATTGGAGCCTGAGGTTGCTGCCCCCAAGAGATTTTCATCTCAACAATGCGTAATTACATTGAGCATGGCTAAGGCCTGGACTGCTGGGTGAAGGCCACATGAATTTGAGAAGCAAAAATAAACCAAAGACCAAGAGTCATTGGAAAATGCAAATAATTACACTGCCTGCCTTCAAGTTAAGCTTCCGTGGATCTGCTTTGCCTCACAATAGTATAATCTCTAAAAAATCAGGTGATAGCAGGAGGTAGGGAAGAAACATCAAGTCACAATGACATTAAGCACCTACTTGATGTTAGGAATTTTATTTCATTTTATTGAATTTAATAGCGTCTGTTTTTTCCTTTTTTTTTTTTTTTCCAATAGGGAGCATTTCCCAAAATAACAGATTTAGCAAGAGATACTTTCAGTATTTGGATTCAGGTCAGTTAAAGACAATTTCCATTTGCAGTTTTCTTTTTACTAAACTGATTGGACTGTCATTGGAGCGCCTGAATTTTAGTCATACCATGTTCACAAATTCCCTGAGTGACCTTGGACAAGTCACTTAAAGTCCTTTGTTCTTCGTCTCTCGATTTGCAAATGAGGAAGGCAATGTAATTACAGTCAACATATGTGGAAAATACACAGACTATTTATATATGATAATGAGACTTGATTTTCAGAAGATTATGTCAACATGCCTTTGGGGCACATTCTGAGTAGAAAATAATCTATGTGTCAATGCACTGAACAAAGTTTTTTGAGTAGCTATTGTGTGCCAGGTCCTGTGCTAGGAAATTATAAGAATAAAGTTATGAAGACTGTAAGAAAAGATGCATGTGTAGACCTGCTAGTCTCATGGGAGAGACAGGCATTAATAAATAGATATAAAAGAAGTATAATGGTAACTGGGATTTGGGATTCAACTTGGAAGTTAGAATGCTAAGAAAATATATGAAACAAGTCCTGACACAAACTTTCAATGAAGAGAACATTTGAGCTTAGATCTAAAGGACAGGTAGAAGCTACTGCAGTGAAGGAAAAAGGAAGGTGCATTCCAAGTAGAAGGAACGGCCTGTGTGAAGCCTTTGGAATGAGGGAAGTGTGCATTTAGTGAACTCAAAGAAAATTAGCAGAGCTGTCCTTTCACAGAGAGAACCAAGTAAAGGTGTAAAATGCAAGGTAAGAGGTAGGCAGGGGCCAGGTCATGACAAATCTATAGGTCACCTTAAGATTTTGCTTTTTCTCCTAAAAGCAATAAGTAGTCACCAACATGTTTACAACAGAGATGTGACAAGGTTGAATTTGCCTCTGAAGTAATAATTCTGACTGCTTCCTGGAAAGTAGATTGGAAAGTGATCAGAGTAGATTCTGGAAGACTTAGTTGAAAGGCTATCGTAATATCAGGCAAAAGATCTTACTCATTAAAATTGACTAATTAACACCATCTGAAAGAAATACTGTTCAAAAATTCAATTAATGACCTTCTATCAATATTTTTGAATTAAAATCTTATTTTTCATTCTATGTGAATATTATTTATCCGAGAGTCAGGAAGGACCTCAGAGATAATTGAGCTCTATTGTTTTCAAATTGTTTAAGAAAAAAAAGAGGAAAAAAGAAAAAAAAACACACCTTGATTTTCCCGAATGAATTTTAATTCAGAACTCCCATAAAGAGAAAGCAGCTGAAAAGCTGCTCTAGGTAAAGGCAAGGTATAATTGTTCACTACTCAACCTGCATCCCAAGCTCTGCAAGACACAATCCCTTCACTCATTGCCCTCTGGAGTGTCTGCTACAGACTGATAATGGATTTAGTCCAGCCCACACAGGGAAGACCCAGGACTTGAACTCAGGTCTCCTGCTTCACAGAACAATGTCCTTTCCAGCACATCCTGAGGCTAGATAATGATGTTTTGAAAACAAAGGCACCGTTGCTTGCTTGTTTCTTTAACTGTCTTCCAGTGTCTAGCACAGGGCTGGGAGACCAGGTGGTCAGTAAACATTTATACAATTGCACAGAAGACTGCTGAATTCAGCAATGCCCAAGATGATTTTTGTGCCTTTTTTCTTTCTTTTCTCCCTCCCTCCCTTCCATCCTATCTTCTTTCTTATTTTCCATGTTTCCCCTCCCTCCCTCCCTCTACATTTTGCAATAAGAAGCGATTTCCATGACCATGAGATGCAGTTTTTAGCCTTGGCAAGTCATCTAAACACCTTGGGTCATCTTGTCTCAGGGACAGGTAGAATAGCATAAAGGTTACAAGAAGGCATTCTGCTTGGGTTTGAATCCTGCCTCCTATGTGCTGTATGATCTTCAGCAAGTCATTTAAAATCTCTATGCTTTAATTTCTCCATTCATAAAGTGTGATAAACTGAGGCTCTACAGTTGAGTTGATTCAGGGTTCCACAACTGGGACCATTTTCAGCATCTCAGCACAGCAGACTAGAGTCTATAAACTCCAGTCCTGGTCTACTACCCCCAACCTTGACAAGCGAACCCTGCCTTTGATCTCACAACACTCTGCCAACCACAGTACGGTCACCTCTCTTTGCCACTGCACACTACACAGAAGATATGGGCTCTTGCTGCTCTACACGAGGATCTTGATTACCAAGTCCACCAGTGGAGTCAACAAGATAATTCTAATCCTGCTACTTAACCTGCTAAGTGACCTTGGATGAATTAATTACATTTATGTCTCATCAGTTCCCACATCTATAAAACCGATCCAATAGCACCTACTTCATAGAGTGAACATGAGGATTAGGTGAAAAAATATGTCGTCATCATCAATATTCAATCTCATTGGGTGATTACTGTGTAGTAAGGACTTTATATGCAAAATATCAGTGCTTGGGGAAAAAGAAATACAAGAAGAAAAACGGCTAACATGTCTTGAATGTTTTCCAGGTGCCAGTCACTGTTCTAAGGACTTTATTATGTAAGTTAAAGCACCTAATCCTTAAAACAGCCCCACAATGTAGGCACTATTATTACCTCCATTTTACAGATGAGAAAATTGAGGCTCAAAGATGTTAGTAAGTTCCCCCAGAATTAACATGTAAGCAGGTAATAATGAGATTTGAACCCAGGCAGTCTAATTCCAGAATCTTAACACATAGCCAGCTCTATTGCCTGTTGCCATAGCTGCTTTGTGATTGCTGCTATTATTATTATTATTGCTATTACTATTAACTTCATTTCCTCTATAACTGGGATAGTCTCCTCTAGCTCCGATTATACTCAATTTCTCCTATCATGCCTAATCTTCAAAAAAAAAGACTCTCCCAGACCCCACAATGAACTGCATGCACCTCCCAGTATCCACACCCTTGAATATGGGCTAGAGTTTTGGCCATCAGAATGTGGTGGAAATGATGCTCTCTGACTTCCAAGGCAAAGTTGTAAAAAAAATTGTACAGCTTACTGTTGGTCTCAGGATGCTCCCTCTCTGAGCCCAGCTGCCATGCTGCAAGGAGCCCAGGCCACACGGACAGAGTAGCACTCTGGTTGACAGCCCAGCTGCACTCTCAGCTGACAGCCAGCACGAACTGCTACCCCTGGGAGTGAGTCAGTTTGGAAGTCTGGCTCAGTCAAGCCCCCAGATGACACCAGCCACAGCCAACTTGAGAGAGCCACCCCCGCACCTTCCCCCACCGGCTGCATCAAGTCAACCTGCAGAATCATTAGACACAATTATACAGTGTTGTTTTGAGCTACTAAGTTTTGGGGTGAATTGTTTTGCATCAATAGATAACCAAAATACTCCTTTGCCTTCCAGTCCAATATGAAGTTTCTAACAAGCCTGGAAGCCAAGTACTAATTATCTATAGTTAACCACTCACTAAATCTAACTCTTAGCATTTCTTTGGGGTAACAATAAATTAATGAACATTTATCGACCTTGGGCACTTTATTAACTTTTTTGTGCCTCGGTTCCCTTATCTGTAAAATAGAAATAGTAAAAGTGCCTAGTTCATAAGCTTGTAGTGAGGAGGAAATTAATTAATTCATATAAGATGCTTAAGAACAGAGCTTGACCTTTAGAATACATATACTAAGTGACAGCTCCTCCCTTCTTCTCTCCCTTCCTCCCTTTAAACTGATTCAGGCACTTTACTAGGTTCTTTAAATTTTAAAATCTTAATTTTCATACTTAACCTGAAGGCAATTGTTATTATCCCATTTTGCAAATGAGGTGCAAGGCCATCCATAAAGCTCTGTGGCTGATAAGCGATGGAGCCAGGATCAGGATCCAGCCCCTGTGCAGCTAAAGCCTGGTGCTCTTTCCCTCTATCCCTCTCCCACACTGCCTTAACAATGCCACCCTTCCTGGGACAAGTAAAAATGTCTAGCACCTGTTGTTGTATCGGCACCTGCTCTGTGCCCACACTTCCCACAGACCTCAGGAAGCAGACACATTGAAGGCGTGCAATCAGTTCATTTGCAAATACCAGCTTGCTCAGCTAGAGGTGGCCCAAGGTTCCCAGTGTTAGCACCTCTGTCTGACACCCCCCATGGTGTAGAGGTGCCCTGCGGTGTGAGAAATGCTCATTAAAGCCTCAGATGCAGGTGTCAGGAAGCAGCCCCCAGCCAGGCCAAGGAAGTTCAGCTCTCCTGGGAAGGCTTCTGAGGAAGGAGCCACAGAGCTCAGTTCCTGTATTGTCCCCACCTCCGCCAGGACCCAGCATTCAATACTGTTAAATTAATATAATTGAGTGACTTGCCAATGGTGGGATTACAGACATCCTCTCCAGGGGAGAAGAATGTTATGATTAGGGCAAGTTTTCTCCTCTCAGGAGGAGAAGGGGCAACACTGTGAGCTCTTTCTTTGAAGGCCCCAGTGGTAGCAGGGTGTTTCTAACCATCCACACCTGACAGGTTGCACAAGGAGAAAAGAGAGTCATTCAAGATGTGGACACCTGTGCTCAGAATAGTGAAGCAACCTGGCCAGGGCTACACAGCTCACCCCTGGTAGGCCATGGTCTCAGATCCAGGCCCCTGACACTGTCCATTGTTCTTCCCTCAGTTTTGTCCCTCCTTCCTCCCTCTAATGCCTGTCCAGCTCCTCTTCTCTGGAGTCCTCCCAAGTCTTCCCTGGACCTGGCCTACCTGATAATGCTCTGTGCTCTGCAGATTCTGCCCACTTTTAATAAATGTGCCCACCCAGGGGTTCTGGACCTGTGGACCTCACACTCCATTCTCTGAGGTGACAATCAACTAATGGACAGATGTATCTGTTGAAAGTCTGGTAATTGTTAAACGCTGCCTTACTCAACCAGATTTGCATTTAGCCTGGTTAATTTTTAGTATGTAGTTTCCTCACCTAAAGATCTGGTCAAAAGCCAACTTTTGGGGTGTTACGAGATGAATTACACCTGCCCCCAGACTCATGCATCAAAGTCCTAAGCCCCAGAACCTCAGAATATGACTGTATTTGGAGATAGGGTTTTTAAAGTGGTAATTAAGTTAAAATGAGGTCATCGAGGGTCGACCCTCATCCAATATGACTGATATCATTTTAATAAGAGGAGATTAGGGCACAGATACATACAGAGGGAAGATGATGTGAAGACACAAGGAGAAGATGACCATCTACAAACCAAAGAGAGAGACCCTATAAGAAACCAACATTGCTGACACCTTGATCTCGAACTTCTGGTCTCCAAAATTGTGAGAAAATAAATTTCTGTTGTTTAATCCACCAAGTCCACAATATGTGCAAACTAATGCACATGGGGAGATTTTCCTGATTGCCAGCAGAACCCCTCCCCACGCCTGCTCTAAAAGACGTCTTTCACAGCGCTGTTCACTGTGTTCTTCTCTGAATCTTCCACAGCGCCCAATGCAGGTCACATGGCAGATGCCTGATGGATCTACATGGAAGCCACTTCAGAGACTCACTCATGGTGGCAGGTTGGGCATCCATCACATGGGACAGGAAAGCCATTTTGTGTGACAGGACCCCTTTCCTAGTCCCTGGTTCAACAGCACTGCAACAGGAAGAACTTGGCAGAAGAAATTCTATTTTATTCACAAAATAATTATCACAAACTAATACGTGCAAAGCAGTAGACTCAACGTTGGATGGAATGGGGAAAACAGAGATGAACATGAACACGTGTGTAAGGAGGAGGTTTCATAAAGGGGAGAGACAAATATGCTGCTAAGAAAGGGATTTTAGATTAATAGGAACTTAAAATAAGGAGCCTTCTGTATTGGCTGGTGCAATCAGGAAAGACTTCATGGAGGCAGCATTAGCTCTGAGTTGAGAAAAATGAGAAGAAAAAGCACATGGATGGAGTAGTTAGGTTGAAGGGACTGCTTAGGAGGGTATAGTGATTTGAAATCTTGACTGCCAATAGAAGAGGATGGTTAAGATGATAAGATTTAGATTTATAGATTTAGGTGGAATCTTGTCACTTTCCCTTACATCAAAATTGGTGAACTCACCACTGACTTTTGGGGCCAGATGTTATTCCCTCTGATGTTACGGTAATCCAAAATGTCCTAAGACAATTCCCAATGTTCGCTGGGGACAAAGTCATCTCCAGCTGTGAACCACTAGTTTACATTGTAGCTTTGCACCAATTACTTGAATTTTCTGAGCTTCAATTTCCTGGTCTGTGCAACAGGGTAACAATCATTCATATATATGTATGTATGTGTGTGTGTGTATATACATGTTTACATATATACATATACATATATGTATATATATGTACATATATACATATATATGTGTATATATATGTTAACGTGTGGCTCACACAGAGCCTGCTAGGTGAGTATGACACGGCCTCATTCTTTCTAAGAATGGATCTCTTGGCTTTAAATAAAACTGAAGGTAGAACCCTTGGTGTGGCTTCCTTCACCCCAAAATGCACCATCTGTGTTGCATTTACCTCTGCAGCAAGCAAATGTCAGCTAATGCCAGGTAGGTGCCCATGGAGCTGGAGGTGGTGGTGGCACTTACCTCTCTCTAGGCAGCTGGTGGTTGGGATTGTGGCGGCAGCGTACACTAAGGCCAAAGAGCTTGCGGGCAGTGCGTTGGATCTTTTGTCTCTGTGCCTCCATGGCGCTCTGCAGGAGCTTGTAGCGGTTCTGCAAGTCCCAATCGTTGCCCCAGTGCTGATGGATGCTCCCAATGGTCAGAAAGTGGTTGTTGGGGAGACGCTTCATAAATGATTTAAACTCATCTAGCAAAAGACAAGGGCCAAGAGAGAAGGACTAAACATGACAGTCCCCATCTGAAGTTGCCTGAAATACTTAGCCCCACCTGCCAATAAAGTAGGCCTGCAAATACTAAAAAACAAACAAACAACAAAAAAAAAACCACCTTTTCTGAGGTCCATAGAACATTGCACTAGCCTGACCTGGCCCTACTAGATAGGACAAAATCTACTGTGCTTTTAAATGAAGTGAATATGCATACTGCATCCTTGCTTAAAATCAGGCTTACAAAACTTCTGTCCCTGCAATGCCAATGTTATAATAATATTCACATATCATTCTATTTACTTAAAATTTTCTTTGAATCAAATCACAACTTTTTATTTAAAAATTGAAAACATTTTTATCCAATTCTATATAGAAAGTCACTATTGCATGCCTTAGGTAGACTGGCCGCTGTAAAAATGAATATGATGGAAACAATGTCAGTAAATTCTACTCAGATACTTTTGCCTGCTAAATGATCAAACCTCCATGCCTCCTATCACTTTGAAATACAGGAAATTAGCAAGTGTACCAGAGGTGTTAAAGGCATGTTAGCACCAAGCTGAAACTTTCTCTTTGATGTAATCTGCAGGTTTGACAGAGAACTAAAACACGTGGATCAACCTCCCCACTCAGTGATCCAGTGCTATCTGAAGCTGTATGTGTGTCCTATTCAGCATCATCTCACTTTTGGAAAACTGCAGCTTGAGAGATGATGACAAACTCTCGTGTCTCCCGGGTGAGTTTCTGCCTCAGTGTGTGATGTTGTGTTTCAGCCTCAGCATGTAAGGCTACAACTTGACACAACCTTGGAAATTATCTAGTTCAGCTTTCCTGTTCTCTGTGCAGAAAAACTGAAACCCAAAGTAGTAAAATGCTTTTCTGAAGGTAGCACAGCTGATAAGTAACAAGATCAAGGTGTAAGAGCTGAGCTGTTGCTTTCAAATCTAACACTCCTATCTCCTCATCTCCACCATCTTCCTCTGACTACTGGGAAAATTAAAGAATTTAGGGGTTGATCATTTCATTGGAAAAAAGGCCAATGGCTGGATTACACAATATATACAAGGGCTGTACAGAAAATATCCAATGATGGATACATGGATGCAATGGCTGGATACTTTCCAGACAGCCCTTGTACATCTGCAGCCTAATGCTTACATTTCACGTTATAAAACCTACATAAGGATTTTAGGTTTATTATGCAGTCATTTTATTTAAAAAATACTTGCATAGCTCTTGATAGGCACCAGGCACAGACCTAACAGCCTAACACATATCACTGAATTTTACAGCAAACCTGTGAGCTAGGTACTTTTAGTGCCTCCATTTTACAGAAACTAGGGCACAAAAAAGTTAGCTAACTTCAAATGGCCATGGTCAAATCCTATGTTCTTACTTAGGATATTACTTTTCCTCTGAGCATATAAAGAGGACTACCCTGAGACTCAGTATATTAGGGAAAAAAACATGCATAAAAAGGTGATGAAAACAGCAGCCTCTGACTCCTAGCAAACTTTGGGCCCTTCACTATGAACAGTTAGACATGCAAGAGTTCAAATCACATTTTGACCACCAAACAGCTGTAGGACCCTTATTTGTTCAAGGCCTCAGTTTCCTGATCTGTCAAACAGGTATAATTGTATCTAGTCCAAAGGTTGAGAGTGTGAAATAGGACTATATTTGCCTAAATAGTTCCTGATAGAGAGAAAGCCCTCAATGGGTGCTAGTGGAAGATGCACAGGGAAATGCGAGACTCTTCACTGGTTGATTTATCAGTGAGCTGGCTGGAGGCAGGAGACCAGCACTAATGATGCTGTGCTCTTTTGGCCAGCCCGACTGTCCTCCCAGCTCATGTTGCAGAGGACTCCGCTGCCCTCAAAGGGGCTAACAGTGCTTCTGTTGAATCCAAATTTGGGTCTGATAAGAAAATAGAATTTAAAAGTTAATTGCTTTAACTTTCTTGACTAAAAGTAGAGTACAACCCCCTCTGCAAAGGAGGGAGGTATAAACTACCATTTATGTGTAGAAACTAGGTCCTGTTTGGTCACCAACAATCAGGAATCAAAGGCTTTTACTTTGGGATGGTCATGAATTCCTCCAAGTACCTGGGGCTGAGTCATTAAAGTTAAAGGCTGAACATGAATAGAAGGAACACTTACACAAGCCACAGACGAACGTATAGATGGATGGATGGATTTGTCTTAATGAATAAAACCATTTCAAATGCACAAGTACAGGATATCTAGAGGGAATGTATGTGTTATAGGGAGAAAGCGTGACATAAATCATTTCATTGGTCTGCTCAGCTTTTTTGGCAACATCTCAGTTTCCTCACCCACCCACTCAAAGTGGTTTCTCTTCCTTGAGAATAAGAATTGTATTCTAAAGGTCCCAACTCCTTCAGCATACAGCCTGCATCCCACTCTGTTTTTTTACCAATCAGTAGAATCTCTTTGCAAAAGCATTTTTTTCCAAAGTCTTCTTTTATCTGGGGAAAAATAATGGTCATAATACGCTTCCATCATGAACTTGTCTCTTTTAGGGACTTTCAGGATTTCAAATGGACTAATGGGTGTAGGTTCACGAGACACCCACAGCCCCATTGGAGCTCCATGACCCTGTAAGAGCAGAATTCCTGATGCATCCCGGGCTCCCAGAGCTGATTTGGGGCATAGACTTTATGGAAACTCAGTTGTTTGCAAATGCTGCTTCATAGAACTCTGCTTTTATCTATGGTACACAGTGGCTCCAAGGTAAGATTTTGTTTGATCAAAGAGTTTCTTGGCTAAAGACTTAAATAAATTCAAATATTAAAAACACAAACATGTCGTCTCATTTATCAGATGAGGGAACCTAAAGCCTGGGGGGTGGGTAAAGTAGAATTAATAAGTTACAAAAGCTGTTATGAGCACTGAATTAAGAATCAGGGATTCCATTACCAATGCTGTCATTTATTAACTGTGTAACCCTGGGGAAGACACTGGGTCTTGGTGTCTTCCCTCCTCTACACAACAGGAATATCACTGTTTACTTTAATGCGGTTGTTGTAACAGATTTAAGGACTATGAAGTTGTTTTAAAATGGGAGTGCTCTATGCATAGGTCAATTTACTTAACAGATATTTGAGCACATATTATATACTATCTTCTTGGAATCTCCTCTTGGAAGGAAGGTTTAAGGATTCTTAAGCTTGTCATGTCCAAAAGTGAGCACATGGTCCCCCTTCCACACCTTCCAGGGTGTTCTAGCTCATGAAGGATACCAACATCCATTAAGTTATCTAACATGCATATCTAAAAAAAGAGTTCTTAGATAGAACCCCAATACCCCTCTTCTCTTCAGTTCTCATAGCCAATCTAACATCGAGCCCTGCCAATTGGTCCTTCTTAATTTCTTGGCATCTCTGTGCATTTCCTGTTTTTACTACCTGCACCATCTCCCTAATCTACATCATGACCATCTCTCTCCCAGGACCCCTGCACCTCCCCTGGGTGTGCCTGAACTCACTCTCTGACACCTGACCACAGTCAGATACTTGGACTTCTGCCCTCCCTAAAGGTGGCCTTCCCTGACTACACTGAGCCCCAACTCTACATCATTTGCTCATAGCAGCTCCCCCTTCTTTACACATGTACCCTTGTAATTTCATAATTATCTACATGGTTTTATAATGCCTGGCTTGCTAAAAAAGAAACAACGAAAGCTCCATGAAGGCAAAGATCCAACTTTGGACTTCGCCTACTTTATGACCTTGGATAAATGACTCTCCTTCTCTGATATTCACTTTTCTGAACCATGAAAAGCAGAAAACAACTAAGTTCCCACAGAAGTGACTTCCAGCTTCAATGGTCTGTGAATTCTTTAAATATTTATATCTATACCTATCTGCACATATGTATATACACATGCATATACACACATACACATAGAGATGTGCGTTTGACTATCATTTTATAGAGGGACACACACACACACACAAACACACACACAGAGACCCAGGAATCAATACAGCTACCTTTCACTCTTCTCTCTCCATAGACTTCCTGTGCAGATGCATTCTCTCCGTCTTCTGGGTACGACAGAGACAATACATCCTATGACCACAAACTGGATTATGCTCCTCATTATTTCACTCAGTAGAGATTTATTGAGTGCCTACACTGTGACAGCCACTATAGCTGACTCTGGACCCTCCAAAGTGGAAGAGTTGGGGTCACTGGATTTTCCCTTACAGTCAACCTAATTCCAGTTGGATTAGTTCCCTTTTCAGACTGGGCTCAAGGCCATTCATGCAGTGGCACTAGTGAGGCGCTACCTGAGTTCTCCAGGTCCTTATAAGCTTCGGCCCAGGACTTGGCCATGTTGGCCAGCGTGTACTCCATGATCTGGATGTCGGTGATGGGGCAGTTGCACTGCGGGAACTCCTCGGCGCACTGGCAGCGGCACTGGCTGTTCTGGCACAGGTACTCCCCCTCGCCATTGCACATGATGTAGCTCAGGGCCGACTGGACAAACTTCTCTTGCAGATACTGAGGAAAGATTATCTGAAGACCTGTTGAGAATAGCAAGAAAGGGGAAACAGAAAGGTTAAAAAAAGGTGTTTCATTAGCAGTTTCCTAAGGTGATACATGGGAATCTGAAGCTGCTAGATTTCTCCCTGTGCATTGGAACCAAAATATTTCTGGGCCTACCTAGATCCAGACAAGGCATAATCAGTGAGGCCTCCAGTTGCATCGCTTTTACTTACACTTCTCAGGTCATGGCCTTGGCCATCTCTGAAGTGCATAGGCTGTTCTGTGATCGTAGGACAGAGGCTAGAGCCAGCTATGGTATATTCCTTTTCCATTTTGGGAGAAAATCCTTCTTGAAAGCATAACACTATTGTTTGTCATTCCTTATTTCCTTCATTTCTTTCCTTTCCTCTCCTAAAATATTTATAAACCCTATTTATGAAGCACAACTCCTGAGCTGGGCACTGGGCCTATAGAGATTTAAAAAAGGCACAATCCTTGCCCTTGGGGAGTTTACAATATCATCAGCAGCGATAGACGTGGACACACATCATCATAACATAGCTTTATAGGCCTATAGAACACACAGCCATATGAGAAAACTGAGCAGCGGAAGACTGCAAATAACATTGTTTAGGTAGCAGGGAAACGTTCCTAGAGGAGACGGAATTTGGGCTGGCTGAAAAGCAAGTCAGAGATCACCATGTTATGGGGAGAACAGGAAGGGCATTCTAAAAAGAGGGTAGATATAATCACCTGGGTGTTCCCAGTGCATGAGATAGACTTGGATGGGATGTAGTGCAGTGCTGTAGGAAAACAGGATGTGGCGAGGGGCAGAGGCCAGAATGCAAAGACTTTACTATATGCTAAGGGATTCTGATGTTACCCGGTGGCTCGTGGCTATACTCTGGTAGCTGTGAAGGGTAAGAGTGATATACTCAGAGCGATATAATTTAATAGGACCATGGTATCATAAACACTAGAATATCACTAAGGACAGACATCAGAAGTAATTAATTTCCCTTCTTTGCTCTAAGAAAGAAAGAAGCCATGGCCCATCAAGGGGGAAATGACTAGCCCATGGTCATGGGATGGGCCCTCTTGACCACATCTCATGATCTTTTCTCTAGACTTGAATAATCAAAGACTTAATCCTGACAGCCAATGATGGAGGAGGATTTATCAGGGTATGGGCGCTACTCTGGTACCCTGAAAATGTTAGCACAGCAGGCTGTTGACTGTGGTCCCATATAGAAGAGCAAGTCTGGGCTAACTTAATTCATTAAGGCATTTTCACCTGGGACATTTCTCTTCCCCTCATCTGGAGCTGCTAACAGTTTTAGCTTCCAATACATATAAGGTAATGGGTTTACTACCCACAGTGTAATAAAAGAGAACCGCATTTTTATTTGGGTTATTGTTTTGCCTCATTCATGCTTCAGGGACACCCCCTAATCCTACTCATCAGGGACTTGCTGAATAAGATCAGCATTTCTTTCACTTTCTACTCACAGCTGTGTTTCTAGATTTTTTTTAAATCTTTCCCTCTCTTTTCTTCAAATAATGAAGCCCCATCAGTTCAATCTGCCTTCGTAGGACAGATAAAAAAGGATGTTTTCAGAGGGGCATTGTGGGAAAGCAGACGGTGCCTCCAGTGCGGCCGATGCAGGAAACCACAGCCCCGCAGTCCGGAGCTGGGCACGGCTGCAGTCGGACTCCTCTACTGGCTCCCTAGAGGAGTAGGGAGAAAATTACTCAGCTCCACTTTTTCTTCTGCAAAATGGAGACACCCACCCACCTCAGAGAGTGATTGAGAGGACTGAATGAAAGAACCCCTGCAAATTGTCTGGAACCAATCCTGGCACATAGTAAGCCAAGAATAAATGTTACCTCTTCTTTTTTTTGATGTGATGATGATGATGCCACTCTTCTGATTAAAGTTTTTAAAGGTTTAACAAAAAGTTGAGGATAAATGAAGGAACAATAGCTATGAGTATTTAATCAGAAGGCAGTCATCAGATATTTGGAAGGCTTACACAGGGAGGAGTTAGAATTCTGTGCCTATTGAACCGGCACTGGTGGGTGGGCTGTTGAGGAAGGTGCATAAGTCAAGATGTGTGGAAGGGACTCTGACGGTTCGAGCTATGCCCCTGGATGGTGTTGTGTTGTAAGTCTGGGTGTGCTCTGTACCAATGAGCAAGGGGTCCTATGAGTTTGAGCGGTTGCTTGAAAGGGCTACTGCCCAGGGATAGCATACAGATACCAAAAGGTGGGACAAAACAAATCAAGCTGTAAAGTCCCTTCTGAACCGAGGCTATGATTCTTTCGGAGTTTGCATTATTGAGTTGTTTTATCTATATCACCATTTTCTCTTCCAGAGCAAAACTTATTTTTAGCTGATACCAATCCCCTACAGGCAACTGGGTCTATGGATTGGGGTTAAGATTTCGTTGCTTAAAGGAACTCTATAGACTATATTCTCAGTCCTGTTTTTTTTCTAGCTGGCTCATCATTTTCTCGCTCCCTTTTGTAGGGGATAAAATATTCTATTCTTGGTCCCAGCCCAAAAGGAATTTTGGGAGAGCATTTTTAGAAAATTGCGTCAAATCATTTCTCCATTTGGCAAGGATACAAAAGGCAGCATTACCTACCCCATTTAACGCAACTGAAAACAGATGAAGTTTGGGGTTGGGGGTTTTCTGGGAGCAGCTGAAACACAAAACTGGCTGCTCTTTAAAAATGGAAACTCAGAACATGCCGAGCTGTCTCTGAGGCAGAATCTCCTGGGCAATTTCGAAAGAGAATAATGAAGACATAGCAATTAAAAAGCACTTTTCTGCAAAATGTCATTACTGTTTAAAGTTACATAACCATTTCTACGGCAGCGGAGGTTCACACAGCAGTCACAGCCAGAGTCGTCTCCTGATGACCTGTGTCCAACAAAGAAGTCATTGCCGACCTCCTGCATTGGCGCCTGAATCCCGCCTGCTTCAATGGGAGTCATAAATAATTTGGAGGGGGATTTGGCCTGTGCAACCACTGTTTGAAAGATATACAGCTGCCGGCTGGGGTGGAATATTCTGTACCCACAGATCCCAAAGACACACCACACACACACACACACACACAGAGAGAGAGAGAGAGAGAGAGAGAAAGAAAAACTGAGAAAATGAGACAGAAAAAGGCTACCATTATTGCCAAGCATATAAATTTTGCCTCATGAAACCCAGGCAGGCAATAGTTGAGAGTTTCATTTGAACACCCACTCATGCATGCTGAACATATGGAAAACTGCCCCCCCAATCCCAATCGCTTTATATACATATATGTACACACACACACACACACACACACACGTAATCTCATTATACTTTAGAGTGGAATGTTTCGCTGTTCTCGAGAGTGAGCAAGCAATGTGTATGTAGGAAAGCCCAATCCGTCTTCCTTCTCTTCTCCTGACTTTTGCCCCATTATTCTGCCTCTCAATTCATCTTCAACACTTATATTGCACAATATGTTTTGTAGTTTGTATGCAGTTTTGTGTGCTGAGATATTATTTCTCCTGCTCTCTGTCACTGATGGGATATCTCTATTTCCCTGCCTCCTCTCTCCTCCCTCTTATCTCCTAATAGTCTCTTCTTTACTCAGAACACACCAGAAACCCTGCCCTTTTCTTAGAAGGATCAGTATTGCTCCTCCTGCAGTCTCTGCAATTGCCCTTCTCTGTGCATAGAATAGTCTCTCCCCAGAGCCCTGCATGGCTCTCTTGTCCTGTAATCCAGACCTTCCCAGACCCAAGTTAAAATGTACCTTCTATTCTCTTCAAGGATTCATGACTGGCTAAATTATCCTTTTAATTTGTTTTTAAATATTTTTCCATCCCCCTCAGTAGAAAGTGGGCTTTAGGGAGGGAAGGGTCCATCTGCCCACTGTGGACACCCAGAGCGTAAACTAAGGCAGAGCCCAGTGTAGGCTCCAGGTATCCATTTGTGGATTGAAGGAACTATCCTCTTCCTCATTGAAGCTGAAAAGAAAGATGCCCCATTAGGATTCGAGGGCATTAGAATTATGAATTAGGGGACCTGTCCAAAGTCCCACAACTAAAGTAACAGAATCAGGATTCAAATCCAGGAATTCGAACTGAGTTCTGACCAACATGAGGGTCCTTCCACCTCTCTGGTGGGAAAGAGCAGAGACTGAGGCCAACTCGTGGCTTAGCACACCTGTCGCAGCTTCACACAGAGCAATCTGCAGCAATGTTTTAGGCTCCCTGAAACTCAGTTTTTTTGCCTGTGAGTTTGAAATCCCAATCTCCTCATACCCTAATGAGGAGAGAAAAGGCACAAACTTACCCCACAACCTGACTGCTGGGAACTGCATGTCTGTGTGCTGTCCCTCAGCACCACCCCCCCCCACATTCATACATTGACACCCTAACATGGAATGCCATGGTATTAGGAAGTGGAAGCTTTGGGAAGAGTTAATAACTAGGTTTAGATAAGGCCATAAGGTGGTGCCCTCACGATTGGATTAGTGACCTAAAAAGAGGAGGAAGAGACAGGACAGCACGCGCGCGCTCTCCCTCCACCCCTCCACTCTCTATCATGAGCACACACCAAGGAAAGTCCTCGTGAGCACACAGTGGGGAGGCAGCTGTCTACAAGCCAGGAAGCTGCACCTTCTGCTGTCATCTCGATCCTGGACTCCCCAGCATTCAGAACTGTGACAAATAATTGTCTTTTGTGTAAGCCACCCAGGCTATGGTATTTTGTTACAGCAACCCGAAAAGACTAAGACACCAGCCTAATTAAGTGTTCAATTAATGTTATGTTTCTCCCAATTTACCACATATCAGATCATAACCCATTACCTGGACAAATTTGAACTCTTCTTGGGAAAATCTTCGCTGAATAGCTCCTTTGTGCTACTATAAAATATGCCAAAGGTGGATTTTCTGTTAATAGCATTATGATAATTATTATAGGTTTTGGTTTTTATCCTTCCATTATTTTTTTTTTATTTTTTTTATCAGCATATTATGGGAGTTCAAGCATTTAGGTTATGTATATTGCTCTTGCCCCCCCTTCTACCCCAAGTCAGAGCTTCAAGCGTGTCCATCCCCCAGATGGTGCACATCACACTCATTATGTATGTATATTCCCATCCCCTCCTCCCCCCTCCCATCTGCCCAACACCTGATGAATGTTATTCCTATGTGAGCACTTAGGTGTTGATCAGTTAAAACCAATTTGATGATGAGTACATGTGGTGCTTATTTTTTCCATTCTTGGGATACTTCACTTAGTAGAATGGGTTCCAGCTCTGTGTATTTTCTTCCCTCCCTGCCTTCCTCTATTTCTCCCCTCATCCCTTCCTCCTTTTCATCATTTCTTCCTTCTTTTCCTCTTCATTTCTTTCCATGCATATCCCTTAGGTCCTATTGTGTGCCAGGCACCATGCTGTGGACACCAGCATGAATGGGGTGGGCAACTTCCTCTTGTTGCTGACCTTATAGTTTAGTGAGAGGGAGAGAGAGACAGGTAAACTAGCTTCTTGGATGCAGTGAGACCAGTGCTCCAGCAGAAGCACAAGTTTTTTTGGAACACAGAGGAAGAACACCTAACCCAGAATGGAATAGGGTTGGCCAAAGGCACCCTCTACTCTCCTAGATGAAGTGGCATTTAAGCTGAGACTTAGTGGGTAAAGAAGCATTTGGGGATGAGAAATGCACAAAGAGTGGAAACAGCATGTGATAAGCCTCTGTCAATAGAATTTCCAGCTTAGAATCAACCTTAAGGTTCATCTTCTTGTGTTTGTTTGTTTCCATGTTCTTTACAGAAGAGGAGAAAGAGTTCCTGTGCCTGAGTGATCAAAACTCTGAAGGGAAGAATGATACAGAGCAGAGATGTGAGAGCTCATTAGAGGAATAGCACCTCTTCTAGCAACAAAGGTTAAAGATTCTCTTTCATTACACCAGGGATTCTGAGATGCAGAAAAAGAAATGGGGTCTTACTGCATTTTTGAGTTTCAAGTATTGAGGAATACTCAAGTAATAAAAGAACTTTCAGGGAAACCCTACACTGGATCCCTGGAGACCTCCAGTGGTGACGTTAGTATTGCTAACATGGCACTTGGTTCAGTTGACCACACTCTGCGAGACTGGGGAAGATTGAATGTCTAGAAAAGAGGGCTTCATCAACATAAGCTGCAAGTGCAGCTCAGATACAAAGATTATTACTCAATCTGCATCTCTGACCCTGATCCTGCTCTTTTGCTGACAGGAAACTTTAGCCTCGTTCTCCTTCCTTCAACAAGCAGTACATGAGGGATTGTTGGAGAAGATAAAGAAGAGGCTAAAACATGCTTCCTGACTCAGGATACAGAGGGGATACTTGGAGATTCAAAACTAAAGCACAAAATTCAAGAACAAGAAAGAAAGGCCTTGACTGATGATTAAAACATTAGAATTAGTGTTTTGCCTGGCACATAGTAGTTGTTTAATAAATATATTTCAAATATTGAGTAAGTCAGTGATCTATAATAAAGATGAAATAAAATGAGCCTGGAGATAGTAATTATGGAAACCTTTGTGATGGGTGTGGGATGTGGGTTGACTCTTCCAACAAGAGCATGGTCTGAATGGATAAGAGGAGCAGTTCTGCACGCCACAGAGCACACCTTGAGCAAAGACAGGCAAGCATGTGAACATCTTGGGTTGATCTAAGTCTTATTCAAGGCAAGAACCACGTGGTGTCATTGGCTGTGTTTGCTCAATTTTATTTTATTTTATTCTATATCCTAATTATCTAATGCAGTGGTATTTTTTATGTATTTGCTATTTTCTGACCTATTTCATCAGGTATCAAACACAGGATCTCTTACAATGCCAAGGGGAAGAGGGAAAAAATACAGGTTCTATTTTGGTTGAGTATAAATATTTTTCTATCTTGTTATTGCATCTGAATGTGGCCCCCTGCAGATATCTCTGAGCCTTATAGGAGTTCCAGCTGTTGTCTTGTACCTGCTAAGTTCTGCTTGTCAAATTCTGTCCATTTCTGAAATGCACAAGGTTGGGAGAACAACAACAAGGACTGTACCTTTTGCAAAAAGTCAGCCTGATCCCCTTCCTTCTGAAAGCCCAGGGATTTCAGACTGGCAGATAAAGGACTTTATGGCTCCAACAGCCATGCTGAACTCCAGTGTAATGAAGGCATGCAGGTCAATTACCCATCTGTTTGTGTTTCTATTGCTGTGAATTACAGTATCCATCGCTGACAGCTCATTGGAGTGGAATGAAAATAAGACGATAATTCACCGAGTGAAACTGTGCAGAAAGGGCGAAAAGGCTATGATCTCATTCAGAAGTTCAGGCCTGTCTCCGTGATGGGTCATTTACACTCTGGGAAATGAATAAAGGCAGCTACCTGGGGAGGAGGGGGATAGTGGGCAGTGGGTTCTTGCTCCCTTGATACAAGAATTAAGAAATGCCCCCTTCTGGTTAGAGCAATCTTTTGTGTTTGTAAATAAAATCATCTATTCTGCACAATCTTAGGGAGTAGAGGAACCCTTATGTGAAAGATACAGCCATATGGGATTCAGCATGATAAAACTAAAATCTTTTTAGCCATCAAAAGTTTTGAAGGATGAAAGGTAGGCAGAAGACTCCTCATCATTGGAGGTGTAAGAGCACAGTCTGAAAGCTGACATGGCAGAAAGCTTCCATCAAACCCAAGACTCAAATGCCATGTGGTAGATTGGATTATCCTTAATCCACATTCACTGACCCTTCTTGCAATGTCCTGCCTTTGAAATAGTTACACAGTTTCACTTTCTGCACTCAAATGGGTTCATGGAACGTGTTTGGACCAATGAAATGTGAGTGTAAGTGATATGTGTCACTTCCGAAATGAAGCTATAAAAACCAACATATGAGTTCATCAGTTTCTCTTTTCACAAGGAAAGCAATGTTCCAGATAGAGGCCACCAGAGAAGCAGAATCACAATAGAATTGTGACCACCAGGGAGCATAAGTGAGAAATAAGCATTTACTTTTGCAAACCAATGAGATTCAGGAATTGTTTGCTAGTGCAATCTAACCTGGCCACTACTAACAGATATAGGAGTTGGCAAACTACAGCCAATGGGCTGAATTGACCTGCAGTCTATTTTTGTAAATAAATTTTACTGGAACACAGACATGCAACTGAAAATGTTGAATAGTTGCAATGGAGACCACGTGGCCCACAAAGCCTAAAGCCTCACTCATTACCTGGCTCTTTACAGAAAAAATTTGCCAACCCTTGTACTAGATAGCCATCAAGATTCTTTCCAACCTTGATTTTTCCATTATTCTACTCTGTGCTCTTGTTCATTCATTTATTAATATTAAGCAAAGATCCATTAGGCATCTCTCATGTGCAGACACTCTTGTAGGCTCTGCAGAAAGGGCAAGGAGCTAGAAAAATAAGCCTTGCTTTCATGGAACTGACCTTTCAGTAAGAGAGATAGACTATAAATGCATAAGTAAAAATAGAAGAAGATTTATATTGACAAAAGGGATTGGAGGCAAAGGGACTTCTAAATGAAAATTTCAACTTTCAAGAAGATAATATGGTTTAAACTTTAAAATCACCAAGGATAAAGTGGCCAAAATACTTTTGTATTCAATTTCATAACATT
The DNA here is from genome assembly GCA_008086735.1 of Cheirogaleus medius. Classification (NCBI taxonomy): domain Eukaryota; kingdom Metazoa; phylum Chordata; class Mammalia; order Primates; family Cheirogaleidae; genus Cheirogaleus; species Cheirogaleus medius. The sequence continues at coordinate 8,199,915 of VBSM01003204.1, read as the reverse complement.
TCAACATGAAGATACTCTTGAAGTTTTAAGAAGAGGTTGATTCAATTAAAATATAATCTTCTTCACACAATTCCTGATAAAAACCAAACTTGATACCCATAAGATTCTGTGCTACCTGATCCCAGGATCGGCTGAGGTCTCCAAATTCCTCTCTTACCATTTTCCTTCCTTTCCTTGCTGTCTCCTGTCACATCACTGTTCTGGTCTCCAAACATGCCACGTTCTCTCCTGTTCAGATTTTGCCTCTAGCTCTTACCAACTATATGAGCTTGTTACAGCTAAAAGGCTTGACTTCTCTGATCTTCACTTTTCTTATGAAAGCTTTCTTTGTAAGGCTGGTGTAAAGAATACATGATTTATTTTAAATCTTGATTGTAGTGGTGGTTACATAATTGAATACGTTTGTCAAATTCATAGAGTGGTTCACCTCAAAAGGGTGTATTAGACTGTGTGTAAATTATATGTCAATGAAACTAAAAATAAAATCAAATAAATAATACATGTGAAGCTCTTAGTACACAGTGGTCATTCAAATGATGTCATTTCCTGTCCTCACTTTCTTTTCTGTTGCTTTCTCAGGAGGCCTTATGTAGTGTCAAGTAGCCCCTCCGCTGGCAACCAAATCACCTTGCGCACATCTTACATTCTAACAGAACAGTTATAGCATTATATTATGTGTGCTTATGTTCATATTTCTCCAAGTCTATAAGCTTCTTGAATGCAAGAGTTAGTGCCTCATTCATCTATGATTTCTGTGTCATCTAGCATATCAGTGGACACCTGGTAAATGCATTTGAATGAAGGTTAATTTAGATAGAACATATTTCAGAAAAGATTGTGACTCTCTCTTCTGTGCTTAGCATGCCCACTTCTTTAAAGCCATCCCTCATAAGCAAAAACCTATATCTTCTTCCTCAATATCATAGCTTGATAACTGAAATTACTTTAACTTAATCACAGTAGTTACAAAGAAAAATTCTCAGAAAGAACTGAGTAAAAAATATGCATGGACCCCCAAAACATCTCAGGAGAACATTGGTGCTAAAAGATTTGACCACTAATTTTAGCATATATTTTGTTTTTGATTCATTGCTATAAATTATGATTCTTGAGGTCAATAACTGTATTCTATATTTCTTTGCATTCTTTCCAAGATAGCAAGCACAGTGCTAGATCATAGTATGTGTGCAAAAATAAAAGTATTCAAATCAGCATCTATTAAGAAAGTCCTTTCACTCACCGCTTAGTTGAGCCAGGTGCTGTACTAGATGCTGGAGATGTGGAAAAGGAATAATACATAGTTTTGACTTCAAGTGACTTTAGTTGGGTAGCAGAACAAGACTCATAAATGTACAATGACAATAAAATCTATGCATAAATACACACAAGTTTCAACAGAAGCAATAAAGAAGAGCCTCTATTTTTGTAAGTGTAGAGAAGTTCAGAAAAGTTATTTTGAACAGGATTGAATCTGAATATGTATGGTCCAGCATTTGCCAAGTTGTATGCCAAAGAATCACAGAGCTGCAAATGTGCCCCAGCTTAGATATATTCAGGAAACTCTTTGTATGTAATCCACTTCTTGAGACTCAATATATGTTAACACAGTTAAGGCACTGAGAAGTCCTGCAGTAAATAAATGTAGCTTATGTTATTTAATCCAGCATTTCAGTATTAGTGAGCTTTTGCTAAATTACTGTGTGGTAACGAATGACCTCAAAATCCCAGTGGCTTATAACCACAAAGGTTTATTTCTTGCTCATGTTTTATGTCAACTGTGCTTTGGCTCCACTCTAGATGTCTTCTTCATTTCAGATGTAGGATGAAGGAGCAGCCTTTATCAGAAATATGCCATTCTCGTGATAAAAAGGAAAGGGCAAAAGCTAACCCAGGCAATATTTCCCAAAGTGTCTTGCTTAGATGTGGCATGTACCATGCCCTCTCATGTTTCATCAGCCAAAGACCACATATTATATAATTTCATTTATTTGAAATGCAGTCTTCCCTTAATATCCATAGGGGATCCGTTCTAGGACCCTCCTCAGATTCCAAAATCCACACATGCTCAAGATCTTTATATAAAGTGGTATAGTATTTGCATATAACCTACAAACATCCTCCTGTACACTTCAAAATATCTTTGGGTTACTTAAAAGATGTAAATAATATGTAAATAGTTACAGTGTATTGGTTTTAAAATTTGTATTATTTTTGTTATTGTATTGTTATTTTAATTTGTTTTTAATATTTTTGATCTGCACTTGGTTGAACCCAAAGGTGTGGAACCTGCAGATACCAAACCCATGGATATGGAAGGCTGTCTGTATCCAGAATAGGCAAATCCATAGAGACAGAAAGCATAGTAGTAGTTGTCAGGGGCTGAAGGTTGGGGGAAATGAGGAATGACTACTTAATTGGTACAGAATTTAGGTTTGGAGTCATGAAAAAATTTTAGAAATATATAGCAGTGGTAGTTGCACAACATTGTTAATGTACTTAATGCCACCAAATTGTACACATTAAAATTGTTAAAATGTTAATTTTATATCATCTATATTCACCACCATAAAAAAGATGCAAAACAAATTGATTTGATGGTTCAAATCAATTTAAATCACCAAATTTTTATTGGGCATCTACTATGAGCTGAAGTCTATATGAAGAAGAAATGAATAATAAGGAGTACTATTCAGCTATAAGAAACAACAGTGATATAGCACCTCCTGTATTTTCTTGGATAGAGCTGGAACCCATTCTGTTAAGTGAAGTATCCCCAAAATGGAAAAATAAGCACCACATGTACTCACCAGCAAATTGGTATTAACTGATCAACACCTAAGTGGACATACAGGAATAACAATATTTATCGGGTATCGACCAGGTGTGGGGGGAGGGTATGGGTATATACATACATAAATAACAAACAAATTTTTAAAAAGCATACACTTTCTACTCTCAGAGATCTCAGCTGTAACTTGCTGGCACATATGTACAATTGTACACATAAGACAAAACAGAATGTATCTGGAATACAATAAAGGCACATCAAAAAGGCTGTGCTGGCACTGCAAAAAAGAGAGCTTAATTCTAAGGTAAAATGCGAGGGAAAAATAGGAATTGACTCAGTCAACTTAAAAAATAAACAAGCACCATATCTATACAGAGTCAATAAATGAATTATCATGGGCGATTTATTTAGGTTTTCGCCATCCTGGTACCTGATTTCTGCACAATAAATGAGATCGACAAGGAATCTAATGGGACATGGTTGTTAAATAGACCAAATTGCTACATCGACCACTTATCTGTCAGGATTTTCATGCTGCATACTTGGCCCTAAGTTTATTTGAAAGGTATAGCCCCATATGAACACATACCAAGATGTAACTCCCTGATATTCTTTCTCTCAGAATCAGTGTGCACCCACCAGTTTGCACTTGCTCAGAGTTTCCACCTCCTTCCTGTCCAAGTCTGAGTCTTGAGTTTCCTCCAGGTTCCAGGTTTCTCCAGGTCAGAGGCAGCACTTTTTATAGTCATATACTCCTGAAATGTTGCAAGGACTAGTGATTGCCTATTCTAGGGGTGTTTGGTCTTTCCTGGTTATAAATCTTTTTCAGAATATAAAGATAGCTATGGAAATCAGTCACACCTACACACATACACAAGTTGGCAAGTAATTTAGGAAAATCACATATTCTCTAAAGTAAATAGCAGAACCTACAAGGGTTATGGTGCTGGCATAAAGAAAGGGCTATATAAATTTTGCCCTAATAAAAACCATGATTATTATTTCTTTGTCCCAGATTGAGAAGCAGTATGGTGTAGAGTTTATAGGCTCTGGCATTGAGTGGACCTGGGTTCAAATTCCTGCTCTGCTCCCTACAATATGGTTACTTAACTTGTGTAATTTCCAATTTTCATATCTGAAAAATGGGATTCTGTTGAGGTTTACATGCAATACTGATATAAATCAATAAGCTCTGCACCTGGCACATGATAATTATCCATAAATTATAGCTCTGATCATGATGATGATGATTATATTGGCCCTCTTGGTTTTTGGGCCAGGTACTTCCCATGTGTTTTCTAATTAAATGCAGAAAGATACTCTGAGGCAGATATGTCTTATTCACATTTTGCAGATTAAAATACCTGGGACATTCTGAGACTCATTTAACTAGTCCAAGGTCTTTATCACTATCAATTCTTCTCTGCCGATCCTTTCATTCGACTTGCTTTGTGATTGAGTCTTTGATTTTTGATATCTTCAGTCCACCTCTTCTTGAGAAGAATGGTGCTTCTCCTTCTGAGAAGGCAAAGAACAGAGTGTCCCTCGGCTCATAAAGGTAAACCACCATTTGGATGAAACTAGCTGGGTGGAAATCAGAAATCACATTTGTCATGAAGGCACTGTTCTTTTATCAACAGGTCTCATAGACAGAGGCACAGGGAGAGGGAAACATGGATTCCCATTGTTGCCTCCCAGGTCCCTGCTAATTGGACAAGAGAGCCTGCAGCCATGAGCCATTGCCTGTGACCCTTGGCTGATTCATACTGAGTATTCACCCCAAAGCTGCTGCCTAGAGCAGGCACTGGCAAAACTTGCTTAGTGTCTAAGGGATCACAAGGCCACAGTGGGAGATGAGAGTGTGGGAGAGGAGGCGGCTTTGCGAATAGGATATCTATTCGTGTCCTGTCTGCTCTCCCTCTACTAGTACAGTTGGGTGGGGAAGGATCCTTCTTCCCCCACATCTAGAGGGTGCTGTGTTGAGTCAGAGAACATGAGTGAGGTGAAGCAACCTTGGAGGTCCAGATAGTAGGAATCAAAATCTGGGGGATCTTAGGAAAGATATTTTACTTCTTTGAGCTTCAGTTTCCTCTTCTGTATGAGGAGCATGATCCCTAACTCTTAGTTGATGAGATGCCTAATGGTTATAACCCCAATGCCTAAGAAGGAGTAGCAGCTGAATAAAAATGTTATTTTTAAACACTTTCCCTATACTTTCTCTTTCTACTACTTGTAGCAAAGTGATTTCAAAAATACTCATCTTCACCCCATCTGTGATGCCTAGCTACTGAGTGAGGGAAGGGGTTGTTGACACTACTTTCCTCAGACCAATCCTCTTGTTCCATCCTCTTCTCTCCCTCCATTCCCTTCCTCTCCTTGCCCTCCTGTCTCTCTCTTCCCACTCCCTTTCCCCTCCCTCTTCCTTTCTTTCCCCCTGCCTCCTAATCCTCCTCCTTCCGTTGCCACTCAAGCACCGATCATATTTAAAAACTCAATTCAGCAAATACAGAGAGAGTTCCTACGTCTGTGGCGCTGCATTGAATACTATGAAACACAAAGTTGAAAAGACAAATACTCTGCCTTTGAAGAGGCCTATACCCTACTCTAACAGAAAGATAAAACCCAAACACAAATAAAGTATGTTGCAAGGTGAGTAAAACAAATCAATGTGTAAAAGAGGTGTAAGCAAAAAACTTTAAATAGGCCAGAGGAGGGAACTTTCCACCCAGTCCTATTTATGTGCACAGATGCCTGCAGGGGACCATTTTCAGTGGCTCCTGAAGACCAAGTAGAATGCCAGTGGGTGGAGATGGGGAGTCAAGGCAGCCTGGGCAGAGGATAAGGCTGAGCAAAGGCTCATGGGTGGAAAAGAACAGGGCAAGTTGGAGGAAAGATAATCTGCATGATTGGGCACATTGGTCAATATCATTGCCTCTTAATTTATGTGATAGTTAAGTGATTATAGGAAACACAGGAAACACCCACCTACATTGCTCCAAGGGCTACAGAACAGAAGTTGGAAAGGGAGTCTGTGACCCCACCAGAGAGGGCCTGAAACGCCAAGCTGGGACATTCGTTCCTGAAGTCCAGGAACCTGGGTGAGCCATTGAAAGGTTTCAAGCAAGGGTCAGTCCTAATTGACTATGCTTTAGAAAGACTAATCCAGAGGGATGAATTAATGTACATTGAATACAGACCCATTAAGAAAAATATTAATCACTTGATTGATCATAAAGGAACATTGATCAAAACTGAGATTTATCTTTAAAGTGGCCAAGTATGCTTTTTATGTATATGGACTTTTTTAACCCTCTAGACCGCGATCCTCCACTGTGACTAGCACAGTTGTTGTTCTCAATATTTGGTGCACCATAAATATTTGCTGAGGTTTTGTGTATTGATTTGCTGAGTTTCTAGCATGTAAGAAATACTGCACTTACTCATTTGGTGTATATTTAATGAGCACTTGATTCGGCCAAGCACATATGCCATGGAGGATGCCAAGATAAATAAAGCAAATATTTTGCAAACAACACATTGATAGAGGTGGTAAAAATAATACCTAACATTTTTGAATGCTTAAGCTAAGACAGGCATAATGTGTATCCTTACATGCATAATACTTAAACAACAATCATAGGAAGTGGGTTAGGAACAGAGGCTCCGAGGCTGCAGTAACTCATCTGAGACCTCTCGGCTAGCAAATGCTAGAAATGGTACTTGAACTAAGGTCTTATTGATGCCAGGGCCTTTTCTTGAAACCACGATTTTACATTATATCTCTTTATATAAGAAAGAAAGTGACAAAGGCCGTAATGTTCAAGGTCAGAGAAGCAAAAGAAGCCAGACAGCTTCTCAGAAGAGGTGGCATTTGGAGGGTTCAATGGCATGATCTCTGCCTGAACCATGTAACAGCCAACGCCAAAGGAAAGGCACATGCACTTTTGAAGATGTGTCCACGCAAGGCAACACAGAGGATGGCATACAGTAGGCCCTCAGGAAATGGTCATTAGGTTGAACTGAATCCAGTGTGATGTGGGGTAAGAAGTGTAAGAGTTCAGAGAAAAAAAGAATTCACTATGGGGTGGGTGATTCATTCATTTGCTCATTCATTCATTTAGCAAGTATCTTCTGAGCAGGGTCTATATGCCCGGCTCTATGTATTGTACTAGAGGAATGATTCTTACCAACTAGGAATCTATGCTCCTCCTGGGGATTCAGAGTAGTAATAGGACCATTATACTATTGTGTGACAAGTCTCAGGGGAGAAAGTGGGCAGGGTATCTAAGAATTTGGGGGGAGAGGGTTAGAGAAACTTTCCTAGGAGAGGTGAAAGGTCAGGAATTGGATAGAGGATGTGCAAAGCTGCAGAGCAAGAAAAAGTAAAAATAATAATAATAATAAAAAGATGCCTGTAGTGGAATGTAAGAAGTTCCCCCGGCCTGGAGGGTGGATATGAGTATGTGTTGGCTGGCGGAATGAGGCAAAGCCAGGAAAATTGACAAAGGTTGCATGTGAATAGCCTGGTGCTAAGCTAGGAAATCTAAACTGTGTACCAAACCTCCACAGAGGCTGTGAGGATTATGAGCAGGGAAGTGACAGGATTTGATTTGGCTTTAAGACAACCACACTGGCTGCCGTGATGGCAACGGATCAGCAGGGTGCGATGAGAATCAACAAGGCTGGTACCCTGATCACTGTACTGATCCAGGGAAGGGAGAAGTGATGCGATGAGGGGCTGAATCAAGGCAAAGAGTGAAGAAGGAACGATTCTGATGAGGGAACATTTGTTGGGCATTGAAAGATAGAGGACACTTAATAAAAGAGGGAGGGGTTGCCACTCAGTGCATGAAGAGAGTCTGGGTGTGTGAATGACAGGAGATAGAACCTACTCTGGAAGGAGCTGAGATTTCAAGCAAAGACACAGGAAAAAAAAAAAGGAAGCATCAAAGAGGAGGAAGAAGAGGGGATAGAAGGAAGAAAGAGGAGGAGGAGGAGCAGGAATGACTGGAGACCAAGAAACGAGATGGAAGATTTGAATGTGAAGATTTACAGGAGGCTCTCAAAACACACGTCTCAGATGGCCCTGCTGGAAGTTCAGGCAGAGAGTAGATGATGCCTAAAGTTAGCAGCCTTTGACCTCATCTCTCCTCCCTGGCCTAAAAGATGGTCTCTTCCATCTTATAACAATCTGTATCCTCCTCCCATCCATCTTCTTTCTCTTTTGGAAATTTGAAATGGGCTGATGACCTCATTCATCTTTCACTAGAAAAATACCATATGCCTTTGAATCTAAGATGCCAATCATTGTCAGACATAGCACTATTTTATGTATACTAAGAAAATAATACCCTGTCAATTAAACAAAGACACACCATCAATTATAAGAAGCATTCTAATATCAGAGATATTAAAATCTGAAAAAATCACACAACTTAAAATCTATGCGAGGTAATTAAAAAGTAAAGTTCAAAAAAATGCTCCCATTACCACATCTACAATTTGTACCCATCTCTGGCCACACACATTCTCCTTTCCCTCTCTTTACTAAGAATAGGTGCTCCTATGTAAGGCAAGTAATTCCAGTGATACGAAAAGATTCTATTCATTTTTGCCTGCTCCACTTTGATCCCAAAATCACCCTTCCTTTGCTTGCAGCATAAAATTTTCCCTCTCTACAGAATAATTCTCAACATCATACAAAAGTTCTGTTGCTTCTATGCTAAAGAATAAAAAAAAATCACTTGACTCCATATCACCTTATGCTATTGTGCCATTTACTGTAATAATCCTCTGTAGAGTTTGCTCTTGAACTTATTCTGCGCAGGATTTCACCCCATAATTCCATTGAAACATCCTTGTCAAGGCTACCAATAACTTACATGTTGCTAAATCCAATATGCAGTTCTCAGTCCTCATCTTAATTATTCTCTCAGCAGCATTTGACACACTTAGCACTATTTCTGTTTGGAAAAACATTCCTTATCTGACTTCCCAGATACTACTCTCTCTTGGCTCTCTTGCTACCTCTCTAGCGTCCCCCAAGCTTCCTTTTCTGGATCCTCATCACTGTTCTATCATTCCCAAACTTTTAATATGCATTTCTCCATGGCTCGGTAACTGGATTCCTTCTTTTCTCTTCCCCAAGGTAATCTTGTTCAATCTCACATCATTAAATAGCACATCTATCCTAATGTATATTTTTCAGTTCTCTCCTCTGACCTTCCAAATGGTCACTCAACATCTCCATCTGGATATCTAATAGACGTGTCAAACTTAGGTTCAATTCCAACTAGGTTCAAACCCAATTCTTCATGTACCTCCCACAGTCTCCCCATATCAATACGTGGCAATTACGCCCTTGTAGTTGCTCAGGCAAAACCTTCGGGTCATCCTTGACTTCTCTCTCTGACAAGCACTTTCCAGTCCATTACCAAATAATGTCAGCACTACCTTAAAAATATATCCATAAATTCAATCACCTCTTGCCCCCTTCCTTCCTCCTATCATGATCTAAGCAACTATTTTCTCTCACCTGGATAAACATGACAGCCTCCTAACTGGGATCCTTGTAACTGTTCTTGCCCTCTGTAATTTTTCCTACTCAAGAGCCATAGTGATGTATTTAAAATCTAACTCAGTTCAAGTTACTTCTCTGCCCAAATTTGCAATGGCTTCTCATTGCATCCAGAGTCTGAAGTTTTGTCCATGGTCTGCAAGTTTCTAGATGACCGTTTTTGACACTATCTCTCTGATTGGAAAGAAAATGTATTTCTTTTTTTATTTGTTTATTGTGTGCTCCCCCTACACCCACACACTAATTATAAGTTCCAAAATGTTTGAGGTAGCTTATTCGCGGCTGTATTTCTAGCTTTAAAAAAGAAAAGGTCTGACATATAGTTGAAGCTCAATAAATATTTCTAAATAAATAAATGAGTGAATGTATGAAAGAATGAATTTCTGGCTCACCCATAGATTTCAGCAAAATAGTCTCTGCATCCCTTTCCACATCAGCAAACTACTGAGGCAGAGTTTTGCTGTCTGTATATTTCGCCATATGGATACTAGATTAAATTACATGACAATGTCGGTAAAACACTCAATGGGCTTCTTGGAAAGAGAAGTATAAAAATAAGAAGTTATCATTATGCCATTAGTGTTATTACTACTAGTTCAGCTGTTGCTGCTATGACTACTAATAGCCTCTGATCATTTTCATGATCCGTTCTTTCTCATTTCTAATCTCTCTCTCCAATCTTCTTCTTTCCTTTTTCTTTTCCACTCTACCTTTGCCTTGTTCTGATGAACATTTTATGAAACACCTTCACAAGGTGAAGGTCATTAGAGTGCCATTCATGTTGTTCTCAATCTACCAAAATAAACCTCTGAAGAATCTCCCCTCCCAGTCTCAATCAAAGGGATGAGAAGAGGAATAGAGGAATATAGAACAACAACCTTTCAAGGAGGAGGTGCTTGAAGGAAGGCTGTCTGAGTTAAAATTCCAGCTCAATCACATATTAAGTAAACTCTCTAAGACTCAGTTTCCTTACTTACAAAAATGAGAACGTTATTTATGCCTTCTTCATAGGAATCATGTTGAGGATTAAAAATAGAATAATGCAATTATATAATAAAAATAAGTTAAAAATAAAAACATATATTAAAAAGCAAACATTAATCTAATAAAAATAAATTAGTACAGTCCCTGGCACATAGGGAAGCACCGAATGAACAATATCTACTGTTATTTCTGGTTCCTCTACCCATAGTCCATGCAGTCTGTCCTCTAGCTGGGCTGGACCACCTCCTACTTTTCCACAGCTCCATGCTTTATTCATATTCTGTCTTTGCAGAGGATGTCAAAATGAAACACATATTAAATAAAACTCTAATAGTTTCATGTTGTATATGCAGAAATATATACATACAAATAATGGCTGTACAGCTCTATACATTTTAACAAAGCAAACATACTCATGTGCTACCACCCAGATTAAGAAACAGAACAATATCACCAGAAATCTCTTTCATTTCCCTTCAGTCACTGGCCCGTTTTTCTTCCCAAAGGTTAATGCTCTCTGGACTTCTAAAAACATGTATTTATTTTTATTGTTTTTGACCTGTGTAGGAATGGAATCATATGGCATGTACTATCTGGTGTCTGGCTTCTCTCACTCAGTGTTATGTTTGTGAGATTCTTCCATAATGTTGCATGAAACAGTAGATATTCTTTCTCATCTCTGTATGGTAGCTTATTGTATGAATGCATAATAATGTATTATATTTACCAATTTTCTTATTGATGGACATATGGGTTGTTTCCAGTTTAGGGTTATTTTGAAGAAAGCTGCTGTGAACATTCATGTCTTTTGATGAACCTAGGGCATAATTCTGTTGGGCATATCCCTAGGAATTAGAACTGATAGATCATAGAGCCAGGGCATATGCAGTCTTTGTAGATACTGCTGAGAGTTCTCCAAAGCGATGATACTAATTTGTGTTCCCATAAGGATGCACGTAAGTTCCAACTGCCTCAGATTGTCACTCCTTGATACTGACAGTCTTTTTCATTTGAACCATGCTGATTGCTATGTGAAGACATTAAATTGGGGTTTTAATTTACATTTTTCTGCAGACTAGACCAGTTGAGCACTTTTTTAAATGTTTATTTGCCATTTTGATACTCTTGTTTGTGAAGTGCCTCTTTATGTTTTTTATCCACTTTCTTTTCTTAACAGATTGCCTTTTTCTTATTGGTTTTAGAATTTAAAAAAAACAAAACAACAACAACAACAAATATATATATATATATATTCTACATGGGGAGTTCTCTGTCAGGCACATGCATTACAAATATTTTCCTCCACTCTATGGCCTGCATTTTTATTCTATTAAAAGTATATTTTGATATAGCTAAATTTTAATGTAGTCCAATTTACAAGTCTTCTTCTTTATATACGCAATGCTTTTTGCATCCTACTGAATAAATATCGACCCCAAAGTCATGAGATATTCTGCCGTCTTATATTTAGGAAGCTCGTTTGTTTTACCTTCCACCAGGAGAACATTATTCTTCCTTAGATATCTTTTGCTTGTGCCTATGACTTCTCCACCTGAACAGACAGAATGAATCACTCCTTTTTCTGCATCCCCATAATGCTATGTATTACTTTTATTATCTCTATTAAGTTATGTATTACCTTGAAGCATAGGTATTTGCCTGTCTATCCTTTCTGTCTTATATTCAAACCCCATTCACTCAATTATCTAAATTCTTCATGGTATTTTCACTAAATCCTGGTCATAATCCCTCATAAGTAACTGTGGAATTGGTCTATTTCTTTCCACCCCTGCTGGTACCTCCATGATCTGAATCTGTGGCATTTCATCTTGAATTCTGCAGTAGCCCACAACTGTTACCAACCTCCAATCCACCCCTCTTTAATGAATTGCCCACATAAGAGCCAGAGTGATCTTCCAAAATATCAGCCTCTTCATGTCTCTTTCTTTTGAAAAACATTTCCACGGTATCCATTGTTCTCAAATTAATGTTCAACTCCTCATTAATGTTCTGTAGAGGCCATCTAGGATTTGAAGGATTAATTTGTCTTTCTCATCACTGATGTCTCTGCTTTAATCTCATAAGACTTGTTTCATTTCCTCAAATGCCCCTTGATAAAGATTCGTCTGTCTGCCTCTATAACCAAGGTTCTATGTATCTTATTTACAGAAAACTTTCCCAACTCCCTAGTAGGTTAAGACCCCATACTATCTGATACTACCTAACCCTCATAATTTTCTTCACTAAAATTCATTACACTTATTATTTGTCTCAAGCTCATCTTCTCCAATAGAGTGTATATTTCCCTGAGGAAAAAAATCATGCCTGCCTTCTTCACTACTTTATTTTTTGCCTAGCTCATTATCAAAATGAGTTCTTAAAAAAATATATTTGTTGAATTGAACTGATTTGTGCTTATGTGCCTAGGGCCTAGTGTTGGCTTTGCCATGTAGTTAGTCTCAATAAAAGATTAATGATTCATCATTTTCATAAAATCCTAGAATCATTATTGGGAAGAACTTAAAATCACCTACTTTGATCACCCAACATAAATGAATGGTGCTTCTACTTATTATTCTCTGATAACAGGGAGTCACTACACCCTTCAGCAGGTCATTCCAGGTTTGGGCATAAATGTTCATTAGAAAGAGCTACTTTAAACTTAGTTAAAAGCTGAGATCTTTGTAATTTTCTCCCTTTCACTAGATTGAGCTTGGCCCATTTTATCCATAGTAATGAAATTGATTCTCTTTCTTGGAAGACAGCCTTTTAGGTATCTGAAAACACATCCTCTTTGCTCCAAGTTAACCTTCTTTCACTATTTATCATAGGACTCGCTCCTCCAGACACTGCTGTTTCTCAATGTCCCTCTTGTAGTGTGGTGCTCAGGCATAGACCCAATCCTCCAGGTGTGCCCTGATCCTTCTAGAAAAGGACAGGTCTACCACCTCCATTTTGTGAATAGCATACTTCTAGTAATATAACCAATAGCATATCTGGGCTTGGGAAAACAGAAGTCTTATACAGTAGTTGTTTTTTTTAAAAATCATTTGAATACAATTTGTTCCAGTCATTTAAAGTTTTAACAGATTTATTGATGTACGATTAACATAAAATGAACTATAATATTTGAAATGTATAATCTGATAAGATTGGCATGTGTATATACCTGTGAAACTATCACATCACCAGATAAAAGTCATTGTTTTTTGAAGAAAGGAATTCAAAATTAGATATGAAAGTAAATGTATCTTTAGAATGAGAAAAGGTGGGGACTTGGAAGGTGCCGGATCCCTGGACCTCAAGCTTCATTGGCTTCAGGGTAAATTGGCCTCTAAATGACCCTAAGATCTCAGTAAGTTCCTCGGTAGTAACATCTCATTAATTCCTTCTAAGTATGTTCCAATTATAGCTCACATGTCTTTCCACCCTCAACATGCACAGCAGGGTGATCAAACACCGACTGGAGCCAACTGCCTGGATTCTAATCCTGGCTCTCAATTCACAGGGTCACTCTAGGTCTCCCACGAACTCAGACACTGGAAGTCCTGGTGCACCCAAGGAAGATCCATCTTTCTTATCTACTTTGTTTGTTTGTTTGTTTGTTTTTATTTTTTTATTCTTTTATTTCAGCATATTATAGGGGTACAAATATCACGGTTACGTATATTGCCCATGCCCCCTCTGCCCCCTGGAAGCAGAGCTTCAAGTGTGACCATCCCCCAAACGTTGCACATCTCACTCATTGTGTTCTTATCTACTTTCTTAACAGGCATTAGCAAACCCTTCTGTCTACTCTTTTCTTTCCTAAAGGGGGTAGGGTTATTCTCCATGTATTTGAGACTTTGGTGTGTTGTGTTTTCTTTTAACAGTAAACCGCTTTCTTGGCCTGAATTTCCCTGAGGGATTTTCATTCACCGCTCCCAAGTGACACTACCAAGCCCTCCGTGCAGCGTTTCCTAATCACTTTCTATAACAGGAGCATGAATCAAAGAGTTGCCAAGGAACCAGAATATAAAAGTCATATTAGGCCCTGCTTAGCTCTACCTGCCAATCTCAGCCCAACTTCCTCCCACTGACATTCAGAATCACCTTCACCATATACCTTTCTAGAAGTCACATTTTTAGTCTGCTCAAAGTTAAAGCATGTCATTTTTTTTCTGACCATAAAGTTAATACATGATCATTATAGAAAAGTTAGAAAAGAAACTAGAAGCCTAAAATAAATCATCTACAACCTAACCATCCAGGGGTAAGCTCTTTGAACATCTTGGCATATTTCCTTGCTGTATTACTTTGACTCATCTTTTCACATTGTTAAGATCATGCCATACATTTTCAATCAGAAAATTTCCATTTATTAATTAACATAGCAAATCATTTTCACATATTCTTGGAAATTCTTTATAAACATTTCAGTACCAGCTTAACACTATGTTGTATAGATGCAACATAATTTGCTTAGTCTTCTCAAGTGGGAATTTGAGATCTTAACATTTTTGATATTATAATTTATATTTTTTAGAAGAGTAATATATATACCTAAAGCCTTGTCAATTTTTCCCCTGCAATCTATTCTCCTCTTTATGATGTGAATTAATGAGAGTGAAATTACTATTTTATAGGGTATATTTTCTTTAAGTTAATGGCCCGGCTGTACATATGGAGCATCTAACATGAACTTGACATATAGCAGACATCAAACAAACGCAAATATTTACAAACACCAACAAATTAATCCCCATAATGGTTGAATTCTCACTAGACATGTCGGAAGGTATCTTTCTCTCTACACCCCAGCCAGCATTGAGCACTGTCATTTGTAATCTCTGCAAAAGTATGTGTGTGTGTGTGTTTGTGTGTGTGTGTATGTATATGTATATGTTTAAGACTATGAATGATTAGCAAATAAGGGGGAAGAAAAATTACAGAGAATCAAAAATTCTATAAAATGTCCTATATTTGTGAGGATTTAAATAACACCTGCCAAAACAAATTGAAAATCAAAAGCAATAATGCAGAAAATTCAGATGATCTGATATGAAACTTTAATATATATTAGGTCTGGGGCATCTATAAATAATACCGTTTAGACATTTTCTTCAGAATAATCAGATAAAGCTTATATTTCCTTACTTTCTATCTGAAAACTAATGAATGATCATGATTTTAATGTCCTGTATATGTTAAAAGTATATATATATGTGTGTGTGTGTGTGGATATATATATATATATATCCCATATCCTAACTGTTGTATTTCCATATTTGTATTTTTCACAGGTTTTTCTATGCTTCATCTTCCTCATTCTCTTTTTATACCATCCCTCCTGATCCTCTCCTCCCCCACATCACATCTGTGCTGCTTCCCCTGACTCTGGCCCCACCTTTTCCACGGGCTTCCTACCTTGAAGGTGCAGTTTGCTCTCCGTGCTCTGCAGAAGGACGGAACTCACAGAGTCCAGATTGTCGTAGCTGTTACAGCCCAGAGGCCCAGTGCGTGTCTCTGTGACCTACAGTGGACATCAAATGAGACAAGTGTGAGACAGGTGTCCTTGTCTAGGATAGACCCAGAATACCCCCAGCACAGCGAAGCCAGCAGAAAAAGTCTTCTGGTCCAAGTCAATGGCCGCTTCCTGAGCACCTGTCCCGTGTCTGGAACCATGCTCAGCTGTCACTGAGTAGACCAGCACTAGCATGGTTGCCAAGCACCCAGACTGGATGCCTGGGTTCTACCCCCGATTCTCATTTCACAAGGTTGCTGTAAGTAACGTATGAGCTAATCAGTTGAGGCAGTATATTTCAAAAGCAGGGGCTTTGGAACCAGGAAACTCAGTGTTAAATCTGGGCCGGGCCATTTATTTACTGTGTGACCTAAAGAAGTCATTTAACTTCTCTAAGCTTCTGCAAACCAAAGCTAGTAAATCTCTTCCAGGGAGGTTGTGAGACCAGATAGGATGGTTCTAAATACACAGCACATGGCATGTGTTCAATAATGAGCAAAACAGCTCTATAAATTGTAATGAGTACATATGCACTACCGTTAGACAAGAACAATAAAATTATCCCCATTTTCTAAAAGAAGTTTCAGTGACAAATGTAATCAGTGCCACCACAAGAGACAACACCCCAATCCTATGGCTGCATATCTCTAAAACATTGTCTCAGAAGACCTGGGGTGGTGGATAATAGGGGAACAGTTATTCAAAAAATAACCTCGAAATTAGAATGGTTAAGTATGGAAAGAAGCCCCTTCATTTCTTTAGCCTTTGCTTCCCATTATTAAGGGTTGTTTTGAGGTTTGCACCCAACTATAAATACGTAGAATCCATTGTAGGGAATGATGACTTGAGAAACAGCCACATCTTCCTTCTCTGTCCTTTTCCATCTGTGAAACCTTGGAACAGTAACTTTCCCTTTCCAAGCCCCAACTTCCCCATCTATAAAATGTTCCTAATGTTCTCAGCTACCTCAATAGGTAAACAGATCAATTTTTTTAAGTGTTTAGTACTTAAGGCACAGTAAATAAATGGATAATAATTAGGTTTGGTTTTATTTTACAAATAATTTATTTTTATGTACAGAATAATAATATAGTTATTATCGAGTGAGAAATAAACTACCAATTTATTTTACTACAGGTACCCACAGTGGGGACGAGGGGAAATGAGCAAAGCTGCGCCTGGGTCGGTGGCTGGCCTCTAACAAATCCAGTAGTGAGACAAGGTCCAGTCTGCTGGGTCTTGACGTAGAGGCACAAATGGCAGGAAAAGCCCTAGGGCCAAATTGAGTGCGGAAGACAGTGCCTACCGTGAGAACAGTTTCTTGAGTGGCCTCTGTGCAATTTCTTTGAGAAATTCCTCCTGCAGAGGCAGACTGCACTTCCAGGATGCACAAAAGAGGATTATCTTCTGACAGACCTTCAATATCTCAATTCCGCATCCCGTCCAGGGAGGAGAGAACCATTTGGTGATAATGAAAACCAGGCCTTTGCGGCACTCTGCCTCCGATGGCTTCATAAAGATCCATCTCTCTGCGCTGAGTTCCCTAACAACATAATCCCCCCAATATCGGCGATTCTCCTTGGATAAACTGGCCCTTTGTTTGTCGATTTGATTTATTTCTCTCCTTACCGCTTCCCTCCTCAGCAACTCTCTCCCTCCCAAACTCTTCTTTCTCCTTGGTCAATTTCTGACTCATCTGTCTGAGTCTCTCCCGGTGTGACCCCCACCCCTTTGCCCTGCAGAAATCTTAGAGCGTCTTAACACAAGGCTAAGTCTGCATTTTATTCAGAAGAAATCAGGGTGAAGACTGAGAAGGAAAATGCAGGCATACTCTGGTTTAAGAAAATTTGAGATGGAGAAATCTGCGCTGAAACCCTCAGAAGCAGGTACCTTTTCTATCAAGAATGTCCTCCCCCGTTCTCTTTATAGAGGTAGTCTCTCAATTTATTGTGCTTCAAATGGAATCTTTTCAAAGTTCCTGTGCTCTACGGCATTGAATTGAAAAGTCCGGAGCTGCTTTATTCAATGGGACTATTTAATTTTAAATTAACTGAAATTAAATAAACTTACAAATTTAGCTCCCCGGTAGCCACCTTTCAAGTGTTCAATAACCCCACGTGACCAGTGGCTACTGTCTTGGCCAGCACAGATGTAGGGCATTTCCATCATCATGGCAGGCTCTATTGAGCCACGCTTGTGCAGGCATGCATGGATCAGCAAACACCAGAGTGCCTGCTTTGGTAAATAAAGTTTTACTGGAACACAGCCATGCCCGTTTGTTTATATATTGACTATGGCTGCTTTTAGGCTACAAGAGCAGAATTGAATGGTAGAAACACAGGCCGTAAGGCCTGCAAAATATTAATCATCTGGCCCTTTACAGAAAACATTTGCTGACCTTTGGTCTAGAGAGCAGAGGTCTAGTCCCTGTTAAGGTATTCTCTAACTGCATAACCCTGAAAAAAAAAAAGGCTTTAAACATGAGACCTCAGTTTTCCCATCTGTAAAATGGGAGGCGGGGAGGAAGGTATAAAAAACACAAGTGTTTAAAACATCGCTGAGCTGGGCATCCGTAATCTGACTCTTGCTAGCCCTGATATCTCAAGGAAATAATTTACCCCTTTGTAGCCTCAGTTTTTTCACCCAGAAAGGGGGTGTGATAGTCAACCATACAGGACAACTGTAAGAGCGAATGAGAGGACGGTTGATAATTTGGCCACGACGATAGCCAGGGTGCTCTGCTAAGTCAGTATACCTGGCCATCCGAATACCAGTGCTGGTGATGTTACCAGGCATGTGGCAACATCAGTCAGAGAGGTTGGCAGAGGGCACTGTGAGCTACGCGGGTATGAGCCAGGAATTCTCTACAACTTTCCGCTCTCAGAAGGTCTGTACTGCAGTGCAGAACCAAGCTGAGAACCTGCCACCCAAACCCACGCCCGAGCTGTACCTTGATTGCTCCAGTTGATATCTGGATCTCATGCAGCCTCCTCATGGTGCCATCGCGGTCGACAAAGTAGGACGATGCGAGCTGGTGCAGAGCTTCCACACTTTGAGTGGCGTTCCCTGACTTCCTGTCCAGGCGGCTTTTGTCCATATACATGGTCAAGGCCTCCTCCCCTGCGTGGGAAAGAAACGATGATAAGAAAGCCTGGCGTGGGAGGCAGGGCAGCGGGGCCTGGTTGCCGAAAGCAGGCTTGAGTCTCCTCCAACTAATTTTGCCCAAATTTCCTTCTGCTTCTGAAAATCAAATGAAAAAGAGACTGTCCGAAGGTGGCTATAAACACGGAGCTCCATCAGGACGGGGGTCATTAAAAAACCCTCAGCGACTGAGTCCAATCCCTACTAACCCACTTCATGCTTTAATCTCAGTAGCATCGTCTGACAACACAACCCACTTCCCTTCTTCTAAGAAAGTTCAGCCGTGTCTATAAAATGACAACTTTGGCATAGATACTCCCTTCTCATTCTTCTCTCCTCCTCCTCTGTTTCCTCATCATCATTCAGTTCTTCCGTTTCCTCTGCCCTACTCTCTGCTCTGTTCTCCCCACATTTCTTCCTCCTTTCCTTTTTCTCCTCCCCCCACTCACTTCTAGATGGATGGATGGATGAATAGATAGACTGACAGATAAACAGGTAGATATTTGGATGGATGAACAGAAGAATGAGAGATGTGGTTATATAGATATAGATATAAATATACAAATTTATTGATTTTCCTCTATGATGTTTTCTTTTTAGAAATGCAACCATAGATTACTAAAACTAAAACTGAGCTAAGATGACTTTTACTTTGAGTAATGAAGTGTTTCACCAGAACTGCAGAAACGAAGCTGAAGAAACTCCCACCGCATAGACCTGATTGTTGTACTCCCGGCTCCACTCACTGCCAATCTTGTGAATGAGGGAAATTTCTTAACTTCTGTGTTCCTCAGTTTATCCATTAGCAAAATTAAGAGCAAATGAGCCCATAATCCATTGAATTACTAAAAAGAATAAATTAGTTAATCCTTGTAAAGTCTTCAATACAGTGTCTGGTTCATTGTAGCACTCAGAAAATGCCCGGAGTGGTAGTTGCAGGCACAGACTCTGAGCTAGACCCTTTGACCTGCGCTATCTGTGTTAACTTCTCTATGCCTCAGTTTCTTCATGTGTAAAACGAGGATACTGACTGCACTTACCTCATAGGGTTGTCATGGCTTTAGATTAGTTAATTACATAAAGTACTTGAACCCTGCCTGGCACCTACTGAGCACTGTGGGAAGTGTTAGCTGACATTATTTGATTATTGCAAATTATCAATTGTATGATATTTATCCTTACAGCTAGTCAATTCAGTACAAAAGGATATTTAGAGAACAAAAAGGATGGGTGCTTTCTGAGAACCAAAGCCTGTTATCTAGGACAATCAAAATGTCTTTAGAATGCTGATGACTTTTTGAGTTGAAGAGAAAACACAATCTACTTCCAGAAGGAATTCCACTCAGTCCCTTACCTAAATGTCTGGTTTTTAAAATGCTATCTAGCTTTCTAGGTCCAATTCTAATGTCACTTCCTCTTACTACGTTCTCCCGACCCCCCTGGGAAGTGGAATACTCCTGTACACTCTTGAGAACCTGCTGGGGCATCATGTCCCTGGTGAGTTTCCTCCAGCCACAACCTCGCCCCAGAGAGAAGTGACACCTCCCTTCTGCCGTCCTCCACCCTGCCTGTTCAGTTTAGTTCAGCAGACACTGAGCGTTGCTTGTGTGCCCAGCACTTGGACAGGCATAGGGGTGACAAGTGAACAAGACACTGAGACGTGCTATAAGTATAAACCACATACCAGACTTCTAAGTTTAGTGTAAAAAACACAAAATCTCTCATTAATAGCTTGTTCTATTGATTACATGTTGAAATGATAACATTTTGGATATATTATTTGAAATAAGATATATTGTTAAATTGATTCCCCTCTTTCCCTTTTCCTTTCTAAGAAAATTTAAAATGGCATGTGTGGCTCACACTACCGGCCAGTGCTGGTGTGGGGACACAGAGTCACAGGAGATCATTTCAATACACCAGGGGAAGAGCCAAGGTAGAGGGATGCACAGAGTGGAACGCAGGCCAGGGAGAGGTGCCTGTATCCCTGTAGATAATGTGGGCCACAGGCGCGGGTGACCTGGCCCCTCCCACTGTACCCCTTGCTGCTCTCTGAGTTTGCTCTACCCTGTACAAATGTGCCTCATTTTCTCTCATTGTTGGGACTCCACTTTTATGTTTTTCTCCTGGCTAAGTCCTATTCATCCCTCAGATATCACCTAAGACATCACCTCCTCTGAGAAGCCTTCTCTCAACCTCTCACTCCTTACCTGAACTAGATTAATGACTCTAACTGTGCGCTCTCTCACAGACCCCCTTTGCCCCAATGCACCACATGCCTGGACTTGAGTTGAGTCCAGAGCAAGGCACTCGTGTTTGCACTTTCCCATGAAGCCTTCACCGTCATGCAGTAAGGTGATCTTCTCTCCTTTGGACCCCAAAGCAGCCTCAATAGAGGTTGGCTTTAAAATGGCTTATTAATCCAACTGGACTTTGAATTTCAGGGGCAGTGGGCTTTGGGGAGGGGGAAAAGGACTTTATTCAGTCCATCTCTCTAATGTCCCAAGGCTTATTCTAGGGTCTGATGAAGAGTGGATGTTCACTTACCATTTGATGGAAAAATAGATGGATAGATGGATGGTTGGATAGATGATTGAATGAGTAGACAGATAGATAGACAGGTGGAGAGGTAAATGGTTAAATAAGTAAGCATGCCAAGAATTAGAGCCATGAGGCAGAGGAAATAAAAATTCCAAGTGTCAGCTCAGGCTTTCTGAGGGGCCTGTGAAAGAGAAGGTGAAATAAGCCCAGTTCCCTCTGGACAGAAAACTGGCAGAAGCAAACCTTAGATCAAGAGGAGTTAATGGGCTTCTTACTGCATTATTAAGACTTAATTTCTTGTTTATTAAGAGAATGTGCTGTTTAGAGTTGCTTTCCCACTTGGGCATTCCTGCAAATTGCCTCTTCACCCCATATAGGCCATTCCGCAGTCTTCCTGGCCTCCAGGGGACATTCCCTCACCCTTTTCAGCACCTTTTCTCAGAGGGGAAAAAGCCAGGACTCACACACACAGGGGATGGAGGATGAGGTGGGAGCTGATCGTTTCACCTCTTGAGTCAATAGGAGATCTTGCTTCCAAGATTGGTGTTGGGGACGTCTGGACTTTAGGCCGTGGGGCAGCCCCTGTGATTTTATTCTCAGCCTTCTTCTTACTCAAGATGTGGGGTGGGAAATGATGAATACACACACAAACACACACATATGAACAAAAAATATGAGCCTTCATGTATAAAAAAAATCCACACAATACACACATATTCACATGCATATGCAAGCTCACATATACATATATGTGTACACACTGTATCCACATGTAATATACATGTGTGCAATGCACATGTGTATATGTGCATGTCTAGATTAATCACGTCAAAGTATAGGTAGACATTTGTGCACATCTGTCTATACAGGTAGGCACACATTTCCATGCACACATAATCATACCCACAAGCTTAATCATACATGTCACATACGCACCAGCCTCAAAGGTGTTTCCTTCTGCCGAAAATCTGATCACCAGGGAGACTAAGGAAATTTCTACCCATTGCCCTGTGTGTCCTTTGAGATGCAGAATTCTTCCCTTCACCACCCTCCATAAGAAGACCATTCGCGTTATATATTTTATGAGTTTAATAGATTTCACCAAAAACTGGGGATCCCACAGAAATGTATTAGCTGTTGGCCCTCCCATCAGCTCCACGTCCTCATACCCACTCCTTTTCCTTCCTGTTCCCTCTCCCTATGGAGCCAAACAAATGCACTTATTTGTCCCATGAAAGACAGTTGAATAAATATCTTTCGTTGTTTGATTATGCCCTTGTGAACTTACCTGACACCTCAAAGAGTTTATAAAAGCATTCCTTGTCAATAAATGCAGCGTGCTTAGAAAAAAATATAGTGAATAACATCTTCTGCACCTCCTTGTATATAGATGGAGAAACTGATACCCAGACAGGAAAGTGAATTTCTCAATGTCTCCCACTTATCTGGTGAGCAACAGGGTTGGGCTTTAATTCTGGGTCCCTAAATTCCTTACCTTTATTAAATAACAACAACAACAGAAATAATAATAACAATAGCAACAATTTGCTAGGTGCCAGACAGTGTGATAAGCACTTTGAATGTATTGCTTTATTTAATCCTCAAAATATGCATGAAGGAAGTATTATTATTGTGACTACTTATAAAAGGGGAAACTGAGGCTTAGAGGATTAAATTACTAGAAAGGTGACACTAAGCTGGTGAAGAGCAGCAGGCAGGACTGGAAGGCAGGTGATCAAACTCCAGAGCCTGCCCTTTCATTTTCTAAAACTGCCTGCCTCCCTTCTCTCACATTGTGGAGGAGGTCATTAAGCAATGCTTTTTCATATATGAATCAATGAAATGACAATGTGAGAAGGACCTCAGGCAGAGTGCTGTGGCTCATGCTTGTAATCCCAGCACTTTGGAAGGCTGAGGAGGCAGTATTTCTTGAGGCCAGGAGTTTGAGACCAGCCTGAGCAATAGCAAGAC